>CM069930.1:18044719-18365002 GCA_036172225.1 Cryptocoryne crispatula var. balansae
ACCCTGTCGCAAAAAGAGAGGAAGCGCCACCCAACTGAACATTATCGCGGTGCTGTATTCCGTCAAAAGGCAAGACAAGGATGGACCAGAGATGCTGATGAATCAGGCGGTCGATGCACTATGCCTGAAGACATTCTTATTAATCTTACATCATCACCATCACTCCATTTTGCACTTCACATCACTCTTACCATCTGTCACCTAGTTATGTTAGGTCCATTTGATACCTATTATATGCATTAATGTTGAGGACCTTGAGAGTGAAAATGACTGGGCCCGAGGTCCCCTTCAACAAAATCTACGACGGCTTGGTCATTTCTTCACACTCACGGATAAGCCAAATTTGAACATTGGAGGGACGATGGTTCCTAATCGGGTGTCGTGACCTCCAATAGACAATCTATATCTTCAACTATTTTCTACATAATTTTCTATATTTTCACATCCATCTTCTTTTTCATTATTCATCATTACCAATGTTATCCCACCATGTTTTACTCTTTTATATTATTTCATCATGTTTTGTCTATTTTTTTATTCCATCATGTTTTATTCTTTCCTTTCTTTTATCCCACTATGTCTTTTATTTTATCCCACCGTGTCATGGCAATTGTCATGCCATTGTTTCTTCTTTTCCATCATTCTATGTTAGTCCCACCATTATCTTTCAATCCCACTATGGCTTAAGTCTGTTTTGTCGTTTTCTGAATACCGAGTTTTCTGCCAGAACATGATTCATGGTTTTCACGATACTCGAGCAATTTTGTTATGCTTAAATGAACCCTTTTAGAATTTGAGATTATTCCACTCAGAATTAAATTGAGTATTTTGGTGAAACTTGAATGAACTTGAGATTCCAAATATGATGGATTGGTATACTTTTCATTTTAAAATCAATTTCTCTTCTAAAACTTTAGCCCATCACAGTACAAGAACACCGCAAAGTTCGGGTTGCTGGCTGATGATGAACCTACGAATTCGAGGACTCCTCACCACGCTGAGGGTTGGCTACATCCTTCATCCTTTATCCTTTATCCTTTAATTTTTATCTCTCGTGCCAATGACACGTCTTTTACCAGTCAATTATGTGAGGTTTTGATAGAACATGAAAGCGATCTAGAATACTCAGCGAGATTCATTTTGCTGGATCGGGTACATAAGCGTGTCTATATCTACACCTTGATGCCACCTTTTCAGTCCATCACCATTCCATTCCGCTACATTCATCTACGCTCACTTGCATTCCATTACAGTTCACTCCGAATCACTCCACTTCATTACATGCCATTCCCTTACAAAGCCGACATCAAGGCGAGGCAAGCTGTAGACACGCCAAATTCGCCTAATTCAGAGCATAAAACTCATTTTTTATAGGGTAACATATGTGATTGACCTTAGAATGATTCCGGGTCTTTTAAAGTTCATTTGGAGCTTCGCCAAATGAAATCGGATGTTTTCCGAAGTTTTCTGTAAAAAGCCATAATTTTCGAGCGAAAGCCACACGTAAATCGTGTAAACATAGAAATTGGCTGAATGACCAATGCCTAATGATCATGCATTGAAGGTTATGGTCATATTCACATTACGGACAAGTTTTGTTGCATACCGTGCCTTTTCGGTTTGCCGTCGGAGTCATTTTGGCCTGTATCGGATCTTTTGTTCACTATCCTAACTTCCGGAAAAATTTCTGAAATTTTGGAGGGTGTGATGGTTGATCCAATGATACAGAAAGCTTCTTCAGCCTGTTATCTTTCCAACACAACAAATGGCATCGAATTCCGAGTTCGGGAGTATCCGCAATGGCTTCCGGAAGAAGGACGCGCAAAAATAGTCCCATGTGCCCGAGTCCCTGGTCACATGTGCCCGGAGCCCAGGGCACGTGACCATGCACCCTACCCCTGAGGCACATGACCTTGTGCCCTGACTTGAGGGCACAGCGCCCTACCCTTGAGGCACGAGGGAACCAGTTTTTCACCGGGACTCTACCACTGAACAGATTGAGCGGATAAGACCAAAATTTTCGGAAAAGATGAGATGCACCCCTTCCAGGGGGCACATGCGCCCCACTGCGCCCCTCAGTGGGGCGCATGCGCCCTAGGGGTAGGGCGCAATGAGCCCTATTTTCTAGCCTTGATAAGACTGTTCGTTCTCCTATAAATTAACTCTGATTCTGGTCATTCCAAAGACATGAGAATGACCCCCCAGGAATCGCAAGACGTCCAACCTCCCTCCTGCATCTATTTTGCGATTTTTAGAGAAATAATTTTGAGTTTTTAGAGAGAGAAAAGTCGGTTCAAGAGAGAGGAAGGCTAGTCTGCAGGTGATCTGCCAGGTCTCTCTTCTTCGGCCTCTACAGCAGCGTGTGGACATCTGCTTCCCAAGCTCTCTTCATCAAAGTTCTTCCTCTCCAAGTCTTATTCAGTTTTCAATTGATGTCACTTGATTCTGAGGTCGAGGCTGGTCATGATGAGTGCAGAAGCAAAGTCGCGCCTGGTAGATCCGGGACTGCTGCTCGGCTTTTTCGACAACCCAGATTTGGCCATATCTCTTTCTATTCTACTCAGAATCTTGCTGTTCTTTTTCCTATCTCTTTTTTCGTGATTCTACATCCTCCTATTATTTTTTTTACTTTTTTTGCATTAGTTTTACTCTGTTAATCCGAAAATAAAAAAATGGGTTAGAGATAACCTGAATCCGGTCAGTTTCTAGTCAATTGTGTGTTTCATGTTATTTTCCTTACATATACTCCACTTTGTCTAGTTCTAATTGTGTTTTTCACTTATTTGTTTGTCTAGTTGCACAGAATATCAAGCACCCACACGTTGAGGACTCTTCTTCATCGGCCGGCCGAAGAAGGAGAAGCTTTAACCCACGCTTTTCACGCTAAGGTACACACGGTCAATTTAATTTCATAAATCGGAACCCGCGGTTCCTGGCGACCACATGTCTTAATTTCCTTCTTCTCACCCTCCTCCCACATGACCTGAACAATCTCTTTGGTGATCGAGCGACGCCAAGGGATGAAAGTTCGGGGATCAATGTGAGTGTGGGATCGAGGTGAGAGTTGTTTTACATGTTTTCTTCCTTTCTTTCTCATCCCCTCTTAAGGTGACGATCTGGATTCACGGACTTCCCTGAAAAGGAGAAGGCCCCATCGAATTTTCAGAGTTGACAAGCCTCTAGTTTGGCGATGGTGCATAGACACTCTTTAGAGTGAACTAGGGCTTGTAGGAGAAGAGGCTTGGAACTCCTATGAGTAGTCGAAAGATGTGGCGCATACCACTGACCTACCGTCAACATGTAGACCAGTGATGTGTGTGACATCCTCTAAGGATGGCACCATGTGCCCCCAAGAAAAAAGGAAAACAAAAGAGTCTGGGTTCCATGACTTGTGGAGGATTCCCAGAAGGAGGTCACCTAGAGAAGCGACCCAAAACCCATCTCCTCCAGCCGAGCCTGCTAGAAGTCTGGAAGGCCGAAGTAAGCCACGTGCACCAAGTCCCACGAGATTTGGGATTTCAACAATGCCTGTAAGAAGTTCATTTCATTAGTTCATTCAATTTTATTGTTAAAAGACAAAAGAACTTATCATAAGTGCAAGTCTAAAGAAAATTTACCTCATAGTTAACTAGTAGGTCAAGCTCCTCGGACTCGAAGTCGTGCTAATGGATGTGCCCTGACATCCCTGACATCTACATCAAAAAGGGAAGTTAACATTGCATCATTTCATTCTATTAAATAAATACATTAATTAATAATTAATTAGTTAATTACTTAATAATAAAAAAATTGTGTGTGCTGCATGCACCCCCAAGGTGAGGGTGCACCCAACATGCCCTCAACAGGGGGCACGGCGGCCGCTCCCTCAGACCGAGGGCGCGGCGGCCCCGCCCTCAGACTCCCTCATAGGGGAGAGCACGGTTAGTGCGCCCTCTACCTAGGAGCATGTTGGCCATGCCCCCCAACCGAGGGCGCAGTGACTGCACCCTCAAGTTGAGGGCACGGTCAATGCCCGTGCGTTGACTGAAGCCCTTCAACTTCTAGATCTCTATTTTTGCGATAAATTGACCAAATGAACTCAAAATCATGTAAAAATAGTACCAAATTGAAGAGTAAGTCCATATCTACATTTATTGTAACAGGAGTATTGAACTTTGAAGTCATCTTAAGCTCAGAAAGTGAGGAAGAAGTGGTGAATCTTCTAGGCGAGGAGAGATGGTATACAGGTTGAAATGAAAAAATCTCAACCTTGAAGCATTTTATAAAGCATAAAAATGAGAAAATAGAAGAAAATTGGAAAAATCACTCATGGTTCAGAAAATCATGCTGATAGTGAAGCCACTAAAAGAATATCGATTTGACACATGGTTTGCTTTGAAAAAATTTCTAAAAAAAATTATCTTTTAATTTCCACAAAAAATATCCTTCTCACATAGTGTTATACCTCTCAGGCTCTAAAATAGCTAGACATATTCATGTTTTTTATCATCACTAGCTAACATTTTTTGGGTGATAGGAAAATTTTCTAGGTATTTCTTAGCTAGAAATAGTTAAAAATATATTTTTTAGGCTCAAAATTGACAAAAATGGCAAAAATATCAGAATATGCCATGTTGTTCAAAAGATGTAGTTGATCAAGGTGCCACCAAAAGAAAATTCATTGGGTCCACAGTTTTCTTTCAAAAATTAGTTTACGAAAAAGGGCACTTTAAAACCTATGAAAAATATCTCATTTCATATTAATAAATATTCATTGGGTTCAAAAATAGCAAGGCATATTCATCATAATTGTCAACACCTATCTTTTATTTTTTTGAAACAAAATGAATTTTTATGATTTTTTTTTTCAAAACTTACTATATAAAATTCATTGTTTATTCAAAAAATAACCACAATTGATCCAATAAGCAAAAGCAGGAAAAAAGACCTTCAAGAAGACAAAAGCTTCAGCCCGGAGATGTAATGGCGCTTTCGACCGGGGTCTTCCTCGATTAGAAGGGTCGGGCAGCACACCTGACTCATCTCCCACAAGGCAACTGCTAAAATCACCTCCTCCTCATCATCCATAGAACTAAGTGTAAGGAATCGTCCATAAAAATATGGTGCAGCAAAAGCGACGATTCTTATGAGTTCCTTTAGAAATCAGTCTCAATCGGAACCGAACGACGAAAATCGAAAACCGATCAAATCGGGTTCGAATATACCTGATAGGGATTCATATAATCCCATGGAGAGGAAGAAGATGAGCTTCTCAAGCTTATCCACACGAACTTTATCCACAACAAGTTCTCCCTTCGCGCCGGCCTCGAGAACTCTTCCCGAACGGAGCTCCATCGACCATGGACACCTTCTAGAGAGAGGAGGAGGTAGGGAGAAGGCTAGGGACGTGGTTTGCACCTTTGCCTTGATTGGATTTGGCTGAAACTATTAGTATTTATAGAGAATTTTGGAATTTTTCATAAAATCCCAAAATTTCCATAAATTACATCCTTGCCCATGTTCATGTGGATAAGTCCTTTTGTGTGTGATCCACTAGGCCCAATAGCCTATTTGGTTGAGGCCTAAATAAAATAAAATAATTCTATTTAATTTAATTAAATCTGTTATCCAATAACAGATTAATCGGCCTACCGATCATGAAGAGTACAAGCCACATCCCATGATCTCAAATGGCTATAGGGATAATCTTATCTCCATTGAGCCTTTCCATCTTCAATTACCGCATGGGTATAAATCCTTATCCATTCAATGTCCCGATTGAAAAGGAGTATGGCATCGACTGTCAACTCCTTAGTGTACCGACTCTATAGGATCCTATACTCAGAATTGGATCAATTGAAAACTCCTTTTCCAATCATCCTATCTACCCTAGCCAGGGATTTAGAGTACTATCTCATAGGACATTCACTCTCACATACTGAGAGTGGACGATCCCTTGTTGTCTGCTCAATTGCCTCCATCGGGTTTTCCTTGTACTCGATCCATAACTATACTGAACCATCTATACGGTGATCCATAAGACAATGGTCAAAGCACAAGTTCCACCCAACAAGGCATCTTTGGCGACTCAGGTCAAAGGTTCAACCATGCAACTGTGATGATAGAAAACCTTGATAGACAGTTCAGTTAGATACCATTCAAGGTTTCTAATTTGGACAGTTCAGTGAACTCATTCAACTAATGAGCACCTGTATATGTATCTCAGTGTCTTCACACTAATGACCAATGAGATCGGTCATTCTCATCACATGAGAAGACATCACATACACTAGTCTATATAGATCCTTGATGTCCCGTCTCAAGTATCCTATGACTAGGAACATTTAGATCAAATACCTCTAGATGATCAATCTCATTATCATGATCTCATCATAATTTAATCATCATTGTATTTGATCAAGGACTTTATTATGATATTCACATCTAATAAGAGCTTATAATAAATATTTGCCTAATTAATTGAATATGATATATCTAGAAATGTCAAATCATATCATATATGATTGACTTGTAGGGCATACATTTCTATCACTAAGTTGCCTTCCCTTGATGGGTGACAGGTGAGACAGCTTGGGCAACTCGTAGCGAGGCAAACCGATATGTGAGTAGCAGTGGTGGGCATTATACAACACGAAAATGGAACTGGTAACCAAGCAAAGATCCACTTCGGGCACTAAGCACACTTGGAGGTCCTTCTGCATCAAGGCAACTGGAGAGTGCAAGAAGCCAAAATGGTTCATAGACAAAGTGAGCATGCCACTCAGGCTTCTTCTTTAGTGAAGCAAACCTGTTAGTGACCTTCTCACCAAAGCCAAGTGTAGCAGCATACAGGAACAAGGGGCTATGGTGAAAAAGCTATGACTTGGTAGTCACCTCACAAGCTAGGTCAAACTTGAAGTGGAGGTCAGCCCAGCAAACCAACAGAAGAGCACTGCCAAATGGAGGATGGCCCACACAAGCTGTAGACAACCCGCAGTACAAGAAGCCCTAGATTGAGGGGCTGAGTCACGCACTACTCTAAATGCCACAGATGCACGATAGTTGATCAAGCTCTAGAAAGCCATCCTCTACAAGGAACAAGAGTACCGCAGCAAGGCAAGCCGCGAATACCTTCACACCTTATAGTATCCGATCCTAATCCAAGCTGCTAACCTCAGAACATTAATTCGTTTGTTGGCAAGCGAACAACCAATCTACCTAGCCATGATGAAATCCTTCAGGAAGTCCAAGCTGGAGAGCAACCTGGAAGGAATGAACATACTAGCCGTATAATCTTTCTGAGTCCAAGGAAGACTAAGTAGAAGTTTGCCTCCTTAAGTAGAATCATACACTCAAAGCTGTCAAAGATGAACGTATGGGTGTCAGGATGCCACAGCTCAACCAAGGCCCCCATCAAGCCGAAGTTAAGAGAATATCCCAGATACTACTTGGCATGCACCAAAAGCTTGGTTAAACACTAATCATAAAGGATTTCTTTGACTGACAAGCCAAGGACGTCGAGCAAATCACCGAAAAAGAAGGAATAACAATATCGGTGTGTATCGAGAAAATTCAGGTACTCCTACACCAAAACAAAGAGGTAAGAGGAAAGTCCATCGAGAAAAAAATGTGTAAATTGGCAACAAACTCACCATGTTTTGGCCTTCAAATGACCCGGGATGCTTAAAATACCTTTGACCATGCCAACATGCTGTTTCTTCAAAGGAGGGGCAATCCTACGTGTTAGTAAGACATTTTAGGCATCTTATGAGGTGTTTATATAGGGTGGATCAGTCCCAATTTGAGCTAAAATCAGATCCAGATAGAAAATGGAAACTGGGATTGAATGTGCCCCCAAACTGGGGGCACGGTGGCCATGCCCCCAGTTCAAGGGTGCATAGGCTGCGCCCCTGAACTAAGGGTGCGGTGGCCGTGCCCCCGGTTTGGGGGTGCATTGAGATAATTTTAGAAAAATCACAATAAAATTCGAAAAAATGAGAAATTTTGAAAAAAAATTGAAAAAAATTGAAAAATTTTGATAAATTAAGTTTGTTCATATTTTTTCTTGATTAATGCCAAGTGGACATCGTTGTCCCCTTAAAACTAACATTGTGATGAATGTCAAGAATCACTCATGGGGACAGAAGAATGGACATGAGAAACCCCCATGAAGTGTTGACTAGCATATATGTCGTTAGTTGTATATAGTTACTTATGAATTAATGTTGAAGACTATGAGTGCAATTAAGACTAGACCCAAGATCTCCTTCATCAAAATCTGTGACGATTGGTGTAGACAGGCCAATTTGGCCTTATTTAGAGCTTAAACCATTATTCCATTGGCAATATCTCTTTTAGACCATCAAAATCATGATGAATCACCCTTTTGGATGAGCCGAGGTGCTTATTTGAAATATGAGGATAATTTGCTAATTTCTAATCAAATTCGTGTTTGCCGAACAAGAGACTCTCGGTGGTGTGCTATATTATGCTTTTACCAGCATATCTCTATTTTAAAATTTTTCACAGGATTATATATACTTATAATGAATAAGTCTTCAACATGAATAATCTTCTTCTATGAGTTATATTTCCATTTCAACAAACGGAATTCAATTATGATCTCCCATTTGTCTGCAGCGCCCTTTGGAAGTCAGATGCGCAGTTCTGTCCGCACGCAGCACCGATCAAGCCCAATTGCATGCAAGCCCAGCCCATTGGGCACATATCTAACAAATTCACGACCTTACCTTCCTTTTTCCTCCTCCATATCACTTTTTATAGCATTTTGAAGCTTCATGGTCGAAATTAGCATCATCAAATGATGGCAATCCAACTTGTTGTCTTGTATATCAAAACTTGCCATTTTTAGACTAGATATGTTTCCTCTTCAAGTGGAGACTTATTTTAAACATGTGGAAGGTGATCCACGGTTTCCAATCTCTATCAATCATTTAGGTAAGTTTTTAGATGCCTCAGGATGAAAATAAGCAACATTAAATGGAGGAAATCCAACCTATGGTCGGATGTATCAAAACTTGCTATTTTTTGACCTGGTTCTCATCCCCTATAAAGAGAGACTCATATGAACGACCTAAGAAGGGCATCCTCATCCTACAGCACTCTTATCCTCACCCTCCAGCCACTCTGCTCGTCCCAACCTTCCCAAATCATCCTCTCTTCGTCCCGGTGCCCAGAAATCATCCCAAAGTGAAGAAGAAGCCGGTCTATGCTCCGACGTGCTGCACTTCTGATCATCGGCTTCTATAGATCTTTATAGTTATTTTTCGGCCTGACATTCTTCATAAGAAGTGTGGTTGATCAAGATATATTTCATCTCCAACAAACATAGATCAATTCTGACATTCCCTCGGTTTGTTACCGCTTCAACACCGGCGCTGCACAGACAGATCCGAAGTCTTCTCTTCTAAGTCATTGTTTTCTCAGTCAATTTAAGTACATTTAATGGTAGATTCAGCCCATACATTATTCATATAAATTGTTCCCCGATGAGTTATATTTTATCTCCAACAAGAATCATTCGATTCAGATATCTGTGGTGCCCATATCATGTCCTACATCGACATTGTGCTGGGAGTTTCTAGAACTTCATTGTCCAAGATCCGATTTATCAGGTAAATTCAGATTACTTATCATAAGATTCAGGCAAACTTGTCTTCATATCAAATCACCCTAGGTGAGTTATATTTATTTTGAAACAAACGGTACTCGATTTTGACATCAGTTCTGTCTATTACGGTCTCTACATCAGAGTCACGCCAATTTACATTGAATCTATCCAACCCGGTTGCCACTTTGCCTGGGTTGTGTTATCTTTAACCATTTATATTCTCTTTGCTAACTCTTCATTCAAATCATTTAGTTCATATTTAAGCATCATTTTTATTCAATCTTGCATCATTTCATACATCATAAAAAAACCAAAAAATGGGGTTAGGGCTAACCCCGAATCCGGTGAGTTTGTTTCCAATTGCCGTTTTGTGTTATTATTTTTACAGTTACTACACTTCACTAAGTTATAATTCTTCCTTCACTTGTTTTCTTGTCTTCTTTGTTTAATAGTTGCACAAATACATCAATCTAGCATCGGTTGGAGACTCTTCTTCATCGGCCGGCCGAAGAAGAAGAAGGTTGAACCCATATCCCGATCTCCCGCGCTAAGGTACACGGTCAAATCAACTCTTCTCTTGATTTACATTCCATAAAGCAGAGCCCACGGCTCCTGGCGACCACCTCTTATCATGTTCTAAGTTAATTCATTCCTCACTCTCCTCCCACATGACCCGAACCATCTCTGATGCTCGAGCGACACCGTGAGATGAAAGTTCGGGGATCAATGTGAGTGTGGGACCGAGGTGAGGACTTTTTACCGCTTTCTGAGTGTTTTTCGATTCACTCTCCTTTTTCCCCATTCTATCTTTCACCTTCTCTTGAGGTGCCGATCCGGAACCCGTTTTCGGAGTCGACAATTGGGTCATTCTTTGTGCTCACAGATAATCTAAAATTGTGCAGTTAGAGACGATGGTTCCCGATTGGGTACCCTGACCTCACAAATAATCTGTATCTTCAATGAATTATTAAGCAAGTTTTGTTTTTGTTTTTTTAAGCCTAGAATGCATCATATAGCATTAGTTTCAATGCATTCTTGATTATCATTGCATCATTCCATTATGGTCATCACCTTTTTCTTTGAATCCTACTGGGTACATTCTCCCATCATTTACCCCAATTATGATCATTTCAATATCCCACCGTGTTCTTTAGTCCCACCATGTCATAATCACCTTGTATCTCTCAATGTCTTTTATTTATATCCCACCATGCCCGTTGCAACACTTTCCTGCTATTCATCCCACCCCCACCGAGGGCTTCCATTTTCTTCATGAACCTTACACCACCGTTTATCCTCATGGTCTGTTGATTGAGCTTTAACATTTGCCTTTATAAATCTAAGATCATTCCATTCTAAATCAAATCATGTCTTTTAAAAAACTTAAATGAATATGAGAGCCTGAATATGCTTTATTGGTATTATTTTACTTTTAAAAAACAAATGTCTTTTAGAACTTTATCCCATCACAATATAGGAACACCACAAAGATCGGGTTGCTGGCTGATGATGAACCCATGATTCAGGGATTCCCCATCACATTGGGGGTTGGCTATTCTTCTGTCATGCTCGTGGCACATCCCTTACCAATCGGACATAGGAAGACTTGATGAAACGTAGAAGTAACCCAAGGAACTTGAGGAGATTTGCTTTGTCGAATTTAGTTGAGGAAGCGTGTCTATATCTACACCTTGATGCCACCTTTCTAGTCCATCGATATTTCACTCCACTACATTCCATTACAATTCATTTCACTTCACTACATTTCTTTACATTCCATTTCACTGCACTACTACCATTCCCTTGCAAAGCCTACATCAAGGAGAGGCAAGCTAGGCCTTATTTAGAGCTTAAGACTCTTATTTTATTGGTAATACACTTTATTTGACCATTCTCTGATCAAAATCACCTTGTGAAGATGAGCCGATGAAATCAGTGGAGAGCCACATGAATTGAGAATAGACTAAAGATTTTCGAGCAAGGTCGTAACCTTCAAGTGAGAGCTATGCATTGATAGAAATGTATGCCCTATAAGCCAATCATTTGAGATATGGTTTTACATTTCTTATAATATCTTATTCAATACTAATGGAATAATCTTTATTACTTGCATCATCTACATACATCTATCATAATGAAGCCCTACATTGCATACAATGATGATTGAATCATGATAATATGATCAATCATCTAGAAGCATGTGATCTAAAATGTTCCTAGTTGTAGGATACTTGAGATGGAACATCAAGGATCCGATAAGTAGTGTATATGATATCTTCTCATATGATGAGGATGACCGATCTTTTCGATCATCAGTGTGGGGACACTGAGATACATGTACAGGTGCTTATTAGAGGATTGAGTTCACTAAACTGACAAATATAGAATTCCTGAATGGTATCTTACCGAATTGTCAATTAGGGTATTCTATCATCATGGTTGCACAGTTGGATATTTAACCTGAGTTGCCAAAGATGTCTTGCTAGGCGTACTATGTACTTCGATTATTGACTTATGGATCATTTAGTATTATGGTCGTGTATAGTTAATGGACTGGGTATATGGGAAACCCAGTGAAACCAATTGAGCGGACAATAGGGGATCATTCACTCTCGATAGGAGAGAGAGAATGTCCAATAGATAGTACTCTAAATCCTTGGCTAAGGTAGAGTAATTTGAAAAGGGTTTTCCAATTGATCCAATAACGAGTACAATATTCCATAGTGTTAGTATATTTAGGAGTTGACAGTCAATGCCATACTTCTATCCAACTGGGACATTGAATAGATGAAGATTTATATCAGTATGGTAACCAATGATGGAAAGGCACTTTGTAGAGGAGTTCATCCCCGAAGTCATTTAGGATCATAGGATGTGGCTTGTATCCTTCATGATCGGTAGGTTGTTAAATCTATTATGAGATAATAGATTTAATTTAAAAGAAGTTGTTCTTTTAATTAGGCATCAACCAAATGGGCTCTTGAGCTTAAGAGGTTACACTCATAAGGACTAATTCGTATGTTTGGGAGCTTGGGTTAATTTATAGAACAAGGAGACCCTATCAAGCCAAGGGATCTCTTTGTGCCCCAGCCATCCTTTTTTGCCATCTCCCACCCCAACAGCCGCCATTCGATGGTGGAGTTCCATTTGGGAAGAGTGGTCGACGATAGCATGAACAAGAACCCAACTTCAGAGGTGGTTCATATGGATATGACTAAAGACTGCACACTTGAGTGGCTTGTAGAGTATGAGAACTCTTGATCTTCTCTGACTTGTAGATATTGTTTGAATCCAACAAATGTACGTGTTCGAAATTGTTTTAAATACTGGTTTTGGTGGTAGCCTTCAATTCCGATCGAGACCAAGAAAATGATATATGAGGAATCGAAAATTTTTCACTGTGCCAATATGATTGGACCGATTCCTCACAGTGGTATCAGAGTGATGTGGGACGAGGTGGGACAGACCAGCGATGTGGCACTGTAGTAGACCGTCGGGAGGCTCAAAAGACCTAGAAATACAGGAAATAAGCAAAACCTGGCTTAAACCGGTCAAAACGAGCCCAAAATATGTTCAACCATGCACGAACCACTCAAAATGGGCCTAAACCGGCCCCAAAATGGCTTGAACCGGCCCAAAACAGGGTGAACCGGCCGGTTTAAGGCCTGAACCGGGCTCTGGACCGTTGAACCGGGCCAAACCGGCCCTGAACCGGCCTAAACCGGGCTGAACCGGGCATGAACCGGCGGTCGGACCCAATCTGGACGCTAGATCGACAGCTTGGCTAGTTGGCGGGCGAACCATCGCCAGGTCGGCCGGCGAAGAAGAACCAGCGTCGGCTCGGCCAGCACCACTTAACACGGCAGGGCCGAGGGGGATCGTGGGTGACCGCGGTGGTGGGAGATGCGGCCGGCGCGCTAGCCGCCGCGTACCCCCATCGGGTGACGCCCGCGAACGTGCTTCAGCCCGTCGTCTTCCACTCGCCTTCGGCCGCGCAAGGGCTCCCGCTCGAGGGGGGTTCGCAGCATCGACGGCGCCTCCATGCGGAAGGGGAGGCACCGGGGGAGCACGCCGCCATCGACGTTGTCGTGGGAGCTTGTCGACGCCGCCTGGACTGTTCGGAGAAGCTGCAGCTGCGGGAGGAGGAGACCGGCGGCCCTCGATGGACGGAGTCAAGCCCCGTGCGGAGAGGAAGGATCGGCGGAAACCTACGAGAGCCGGGGCCTCCCCGACCTTGTAGCAGCCGATGCTGCAGGTCGGATGAACAAGGGATGGGACATCGGGTTGGAAGCTGCTGTCGCCAGAGTGGAGGGGGGGTTGTCAAAGCCCTAGCCGGGCCGTACGCACGGACGTAGCTGCGAACGTGGCTCTTCTTCCTCCTCCTTTCTTCTCTGTCAGTTAGGAGTCCGAGAGGGGAGTTCCAACGCTGGAATGGTAGGGTGGGGGTACTCTGGGGATCGCCAGAGGCGGGAGTGGTAGGGCGGAGGCGGTGGACATCGTCAGAGATGTCGAAACGGACGGAGATGGAGGTGAATGGTGTTGATAGGGCTTCAACTCAAACTGGTGAAGGGGGAAAGGGAAAGGAATGGCTCGGAGGCCGCTGGACGGAGGAGAAGGAGAAGGTGCTCTCGCCGGAGGGTCGCAAAGGAGACCGGTCCTCACCGGGGGTGGAGCTGGACGACCTCCATCGTGGAGGGGGTGAAGAGGAAGGGGCAACGCCCCAGCACAAGGGGCAGCCCCTCTAGGGTTCCAAAAATTGACAATGTACTCTCTCGCTCTTTCATTCCAACAAGTGTGCCCTCTTAAATAGAGGAGCCTATTACAAATAAGACACCACAAATGACTATTTGCATACATGTCCTCTTGAGGACCCAAATAAAAAGAAAAGACAACAAATAAAACTCAAATATTTACAAAAATGTCCAAATAGACGTAAATACAAATAAACCCCAAAATGGACCGAATCGGGTTCCCATCACAGAGCCAATAGAAATCTTGTTCGAAACTGACTTTTCGATGTCATTTCATATGTTTTGTGTTTTCATGAATTTGTACAAACATTCATCTTGATGGAGCAACCATAAATTGTATGGGATATGTTTTGGAGATTGGTTGCTTCTGGATGAAAATGATAACAAAGGGCTTTCCAACGCTGCAAACCGTTCAAATTTTGGACCACCAGAGAGTCCGGTAGAGGGACAGAAAGATAGTGATTTTATTTTACGGAATTCACCGGTTCGATTTGGGGATTTCCTGAGATCTTCTTCTATGGATACATTTAATGTCTTATGGATGACATAGAAGATAGGTAATATGATTACTAAGAGTTTTCCATCATTCTTTGACTTTGAATGGCACATCAGAGGTCGATTGAGCATTTTCTCCAGCGAGGAGAAGCTCTTGGGCCGATGGCACTTCTTTCCTATTTTCTTGTTGATTGAGATTTTTTCATGGAAATAAAATGGTATATTTGGATTCCTTGTTTGATTTAGAATCGATCTATTGCATTTTGGGATATTTTGGAAGCTAGAAAGTCCATATTTTAGAAGGTTTTGGAGCTCCCTTCTGTGGTTATTGTTCACCCTTATCGGGTGGAGAAGACGGGACCATCAAGACCCGATATTCGGATCTACACCAGTCAACGTGGTTTGACCATGGCCATTGCATGTTGCGACAGATTCGGCGTTTAAACACTAGGTCAACTCCCGGTTTGACTGGGAGCGTTGCACATGCACAGACGAGTGCACGCCCACAGATGGCATGCCGTGTGAAATAAAAAAAAAGAAAATTTTGAACTGTTGCTCATTGGATCGTGCTGTGCATCGGTGCCTGTGGCACACAGGCGGTGCACCAAGAATCGGGAAGGGGCGGCACAATGCGCCGAGGCCGTTTTAATTGATTTAAAATTGTTTTAAATCAAAAAATTCAAAAAATGTCAAAAAAATTTTAAAAATTTTGTAAAAAAAATTGGAAAATTATATAAAATATTATCAAAGTGTTTTATGATCTTTTATGTGGTTTTGAGCCCCATTTTCATAAATTCATACATTTTTAAGTTTTTAAAATCATTTTAATAACTTGACTTGTGAAATTATTGTCTAAATTAATTCGATAAAATGTGATTTTCATAATGACGAATAATATATTGATTTTTAATTTTTTATAGTTTTAGGAATACATGTATTGTTCAATTTCTTTGGAGTTGCTTGTATGAATCATATAAATTATTTATATGTTATTTCATGTTATTTACTTCATGAGTAATTCGACAAGCATGAAATTCAAAATTTCAGAACATATGATTTATAATTTTATGATATAATAGTTATATCATATTATTATCATGTATTCGCACTATGTTTGTGTGATGGTATGTATGTGTGAATGCTTGGATGATCATGGACTTAGAATATATGTCATGTGATGATGCTTATTTGATGTTGGAATATAATTAAGGGCCTGCATGCCTAATCTTCTTTCTTATCAATTAAGATTGTATATTCTACCTCTCTCTAAAATGCACTCTACTTGACTAGAATCAAGCTTTCTTATTTGAATTATGTACTTTAATGGGTATGTGTACCCCTTAATGTTCTTGTAATGACAAGAAGACCGACAAAGGCGAAGGAGAAAGCGAGATGCTTGGAGAAGACTTCTTCAAGACTTTGTGACGTGTCAACACTGGCATAGGATGCTAAACCCTTTAATACAAACCGATCTAGCTCTGGTCATGCATTAATGGGATGAAAGTCCATGATCATCTATTTAAATTTTCCATATCTGATATGTTTGTGTGTGTGCTATATACCTTAAATATATGATATTTAAATGTATACATATATATATGTAGCACATACTATGATGAGACTAAAATAAAAACTCCTATTTGTTTAAATTAGATTGATAAGCGTAGGACATTAAGAATAACCCACATAGGGACATTAAGGTCTCTTTGAGCAAAACTTAGATTGGGTGAGTTTGTTGTGTTTTCCACAAGTCTCACTCAACAAGGGATTGGTGATCGTGGCCAAGGCTTAAAGCCAAACCTTGGGATGGACTATTGGCATGGCCTTGTGGTGTTTCCCACAAGGGCTGTGTTGAGAATCCATACCCATAACGTAAAAAATAGATTTGACCTAACTAGAGTATATGACTTATTGTGTTTCCCACAAAGTTATGACTCTAGAGGCTAAATGACTAAGAGTTGAAAGAGTTGCAACAAGCAAAAGTTGCCTACCTGTTAAGTATGGGATGACTTGTGTTTTACAAGGTTGTCACCATAAGGTTAATAGGATCTTAGTCCTCACTAGGATGTCATCGTGATATCCCATCTTTGCATAATGAGAGTTATTCAAATTCGCCAAAATTTGTGAAAGCATAAATTAAGATAAAATATCATATCTTCATTTACTTTGAATGTCTGCAATATTTTCTAAATAGAATTATATCTCTGTTATAGAATTAGATTCTTAACCACTAGTTATCTTGCATACTTGAAGTCATTAAGCTCATTAACAATAACTTCCTTGACTAGTTTAAAACCTTACGAAGGGTTTTTATTGTTGACCATGTAACTAACCTTCTTGGGAAGTGGGTGCCTACTAATCATCTAATATAGTGAGAGAAGATGAAATATGAAATATTCATCTTATTAGAAAGAAGTATTGTTTGCCTTACATTAATTGTTAGCCTCTATATGTAATCTAAAGGCAACATGGACAAATGGATATGAGATCTATCATGGCTCACAGTGATGAGCAAATTTAAGGCAACATTAAAATAACAATACATCTTCAATTCTTCTTGTTGGTAAGACCAATGAAAAGAACTGAGATCATTAGATGAGTAAATGAAGGCAAAGTTAAGAGTCAAGAAGATGGTCTAGATTATTATGCCAAAATAAGACATAGGATTGCTCTTCTACTATCATGATGATGATTGGTGGAAATGATGCAAAGTATATTGAATATATAGCAAAGGAGGAGCTTAAGAAGCTCTGGTATCATAGTCATTGACTTACTTGTCATACACATATACACATCAAGTATAAGATACGATTTGTGTATATCATAGTATAAGATACTAAACATATGTATTATGATATTAGATACCAAATGTGTGTATTCTGTATGAGATATTAAATATACATATTTTCAATAAGATGTATAAAGATTAACCTACATATGCAAATGATGCAAGAGTTGTATCATTGATAGTGGGAGGTAAAAAATTTTAATAGTCTTTTGGGGTGTCCTTATCTTGAAGATTGCTGGTTTTATCCTTTTATATGAACATCATTGATATTTTCTACTTAAATAAATATTGATTTATTTTTAGTTATGGAACTGATAATTGTTCTAAGATTATGAATGACAAAATGTTTACTAGTGGGAGCTTAGTAAATAATTTACTTATATGAGATATGGAAGCTCTCATGGTATGTGTGAATGCTCTGTTTAAGAGGAAGTGGGTTGATATAGATCAATCTATTTCTTTAACTTAATATAGACATGGTCATATCAATGAGAAAAAACTTAAGGAGTTCCATATGGATGGAAATATAACAAAAAATGATTTTGAATCATTAACTAAATATGAGTCATATCTCATTGAAAAATGACTAACTCTTCATTTATTATAAAATTGAGGGTAGACCAAAGAGTTATTAGAATGCATACATTTAGATGTGTGTTGGTCTGTGGCAATTAAGGCTAAGGATGGACAGTCTTACTTCATCTTTAATAGATGATTTCTCTCGGCATAGTTATGTGTGCTTATTGTCGACTCTGAAAATTTGACGGGGCCTTCTCCTTTTCAGGAAAGTCCGTGAATCCAGATCATCACCTCAAGAGGGGATGAGAAAGAAAGAAAGAAAACATGGAAAGTAACTCACACCTCGGTCCCACACTCACATTGATCCCCGAACTTTCATCCCTTGGCGTCGCTCGATCACCAAAGAGACGACTTGGGTCATGTGGGAGGAGGGTGAGAAGAATAAAATTAAGACATGTGGTCGCCAGGAACCGTGGGTTCCGATTTATGAAATTAAATTGACCGTGTGTACCTTAGCGTGAAGAGTGCGGGTTAAAGCTTCTCCTTACTCGGCCGGCCGATGAAGAAGAGTCCTCAACGCATGGGTGCTTGATTTTATATGCAAATAGACAAATAAACAAGTGAAAAATACTATTAGAACTAAACAAAGTGAAGTATATGTAAAGAAAATAACATGAAACACACAACTGATTAGAAACTGACCGGATTCGGGTTATCTCTAACCCCTCTTTTTTTATTTTTGGATTAATAGACTAAAAATATTGCAAAAAAATGTAAAAAAATTATAGGAGGATGGATAATCACGAAACAAAGAGATAGGAAAAAGAACAGAAATATTCTGATAAGAATAGAGAGAGATATGGCCAAATCTGGGTTGTCGAAAAAGCCGAGCAGCAGTCCAGGATCTGCCAGGCGCGACTTTTCTTATGTGCTTGTCACGACCATCCCAAACCTTGGAATCAAGTGCCATTGATTGAAAACTAAAGAATACTTGGAGAGGAAGAACTTTTATGAAGAAAGCTCGGGCAGCAGACGTCCACACGCTGCTGTAGAGGCCGAAGAAGAGAGACCTGGCTGATCACCTGCAGAACAGCCTTCCTCTCTCTTGAACTGACTTTTCTCTCTCTAAAAACTCGAAATTTTCTCTCTAAAAATCACAAAATCAATGCAAGAGGGAGCTTAGATGTCTTGAGATGCCTGGGGGGTCGTGCTCATGCCTCTGGAACGACCAGAATCAGAGTCAATTTATAGGAGAACGGACGATCTCATCAACACTACACAATAGGCCACCTTGTGCCCTACCCCAGGGCGCATGTGCCCTGGTTCAGGGTGCATGCGCCCCACTGAGGGGCGCATGTGCCTCCCAGTGGGGGCGCATGGCACATTTTCTGAAAAATTCGGTCTTATCCGCTCGATCTATTCAACGGTAGAGTCCCAGTGAAAAACTGGTTCCCTCGTGCCTCAAGGGTAGGGCGCATGTGCCCTCAAGTCAGGGCACAAGGTCACGTGCCTCAGGGGTAGGGCGCATGGGCATGTGCCCTGGGTCCTGGGTGCATGTGACCAGGGACCCGGGCGCATGAGACTATTTTTTGCACATCCTTCTTCCGGAAGCCATTGCGAACACTCCCGAACTCGGAATTCGACGCCGTTTGTTGCGTTGGAATGATAACAGGACTAAGAAACTTTCTATAGCATTGTATCATCCATCACACCCTCCAAAGCTTCAGAATTTTGTCCGGAAGTTAGGGCAATGAACAGAAGATCCGATACAGGTAAAAATGACTCCGACGACAAATTGGAAAGGCACAGTATGCAACAAAACTTGTCCGCAGTGTGAATCTGACCATAACCTTCAATGCATGATCATTAGGCATTGGTCATTCAGCCAATTTCCGTGTTTACACGATTTACGTGTGGCTTTAGCTCAGAAATTACAGCTTTTTGCGAAAAACTTCGGAAAACATCCAATTTCATTCGGCGAAGCTCCAAATCAACTTTAAAAGACCCGGCATTATTATAAGGTCAATCATACATGTTACCCTATAAAACATGAGTTTTATGCTCTGAATTAGGTGAATTTTGCGTGTCTACAGCTTGCCTCACCTTGATGTCGGCTTTGTAAGGGAGTGGCATGTAATGAAGCAGAGTGATTCGGAGTGAATTGTAATGGAACGCAAGTGAGTGTAGATGAATGTAGCAGAATGGAATGATGATGGACTAAAAAGGTGGCATCAAGGTGTAGATATAGACACGCTTATCTACCCGATCCAGCAAAATGAATCTCTATGAGTATTCTAGATCACTTTCATGTTCTATCAAAACCTCACATAATTGATTGGTAAAAGACATGCCATTGGCACGAGAGATGAAAAATAAAGGATAAAGGATAAAGGATGTAGCCAACCCTCAGCGAGGTGAGGAGTCCCCGAATTCGTAGGTTCATCATCAGCTAGCAACCTGAACTTTGCGGTGTTCTTGTACTGTGATGAGCTAAAGTTTTAAAAGAGAAATTGATTTTAAAATGAAAAGAATACCAATCCATCATATTTGGAATCTCAAGTTCATTCAAGTTTCACCAAAATACTCAGTTTAATTCTGAGTGGAATAATCTCAAATTCTAAAAGGGTTCGTTTATGCATAACAAAATTGCTCGGGTATCGTGAAAACCATGAATCATGCTCTGGCAGAAAATCGAGTATTCGGAAAATGACAAAACAAACTTAAGCCATATTGGGATTGAAAGATAATGGTGGGACTAACATAGAATGATGAGACAGAAGAAACAATGGCATGACAATTGCCATGGTGGGATAAAATAAAAGACACGGTGGGATAAAAGAAAGGACAGAATAAGACATGGTGGGATGAAAGAAAGAAAAGAATAAAACATGATGGAATAAAATTGGTAATGATAAAGAATGAAAAAAAGAAGATGGATGTGAAAATATAGAAAATTATGTAGAAAATAGTTGAAGATATAGATTGTCTATTGGAGGTCAAGACACCTGATTAGGAACCATCGTCCCTCCAATGTTCAATTTTGGCTTATCCGTGAGTGTGAAGAAATGACCAAGCCGTCGTAGATTTTGTTGAAGGGGACCTTGGGCCCAGTCATTTTCACTCCCAAGGTATTCAACATTAATGCATATAATACATATCAAATGGACCTAACATAACTAGGTGATAGATGGTAGGAGTGATGTGAAGTAAAGGATAGGATGCTGGTGATGATGTGAATCTGAGTGAAGTCTTCAGGCGTGGTCCATCAACATGCATCGACTGCCTGATTCATCAGCATCTCTGGTCTATCCTTGTCTTGCCTTTTAACGGAATACAGCACCACGATAATGTTCAGTTGGGTGGCACTTCCTCTCTTTTCGCCACAAGGTTGGTATGTCGTTCCTTGGGGAATACTAATCTCACCACTTCACCTATTGGACTTAAAAGGTTGCCTGATGGCCCTTCTCTTTTGCTTCTTCAGCTCCTAAAAATACTTAACAAAGATGATTAAATTTTCATCATGACTCATCCCTTTGCCTGTATATTGTTTGTTTTGATTTTGAGTCAAAGGGAGGAGCCTTCTTAATAAGGTAGAATAAAATAAATGACCTGAAATGAAATAGGGGTAAGGGTTGAGAGAACTTACCTGCCATGGCGAGAATCTTCTACTCTTACATTGAAATGCCTGAAACACTTGATAGAAAGGAGATTAGATCTTCACCACAACTCATCCCTTTGCCTATTATGGTCAATTTTGACTTAGGTCAAAGAGAAGAGCCTTCTTAACAAGGTAATTAAAGTAAAAAATGGATATGCAAGACAGGAATAGAAATATGCATGACAGTCAAATAAACATGTATGCAACTAAGGCAATGATCATGAATAAGCATTTTTTTGGATTTCTTAGAAATATTCATTTTTTTTGCATTTTCAAAAGTATTCAAAAATTGTTTGGATTTGTGAAATATGCAAAAAAAAAATTGGATTTTTGAAATATTCAACTTTTTTTGGGTTATTGAAATATGCATTTTTTTGGGTTTTTAAAATATGCATTTTTTTGGGGTTTTTGAAATATTCATTTTTTTGGGTTTTTGAAATATTCAATTTTTTTTGTGTTTTTGAAATATTCAATTTTTTTGTTTTTGAAATATTCATCTTTTTTTGGAGAGAAAATATTGGCATTTGAGACAATTCATCGGTCTTTGGGGTTTGTTAAGAATCAAGTGGTAGATACGATGTGTAAAATAAAGTTCCCTACCTAGAATCCTTCTTACCTTCTTCCTTTGATCAGCTTGGATTCCATCTGGATTTGGTCGGTTTACCTTACCCAAGGGGTTTAAGGAGGAAGAGTATAGAGGAAGTCCTTGATAAGGTTTGAAGATGTTAAGAGGGATTTCTCTACTCTCACTCAAATTACCCATTGGGGTTCGGTCTCTTTGGGTCTTTCCTACTTTTCTTTTGCTCTTTTCTATGTGGCACATATTTGGACAGGTTTTTGACCCGTGGAGACATTGTCCATATTTTAATGCCTTTTGCCTTGACTATCATTCTGGGTACTCATTCAGACAGGTTGATTATTCTTCTTTTTCTAACCTGAGGGGTTCATTGCCCATCTTTTGGCACCCTTTTGTACCCTCTGAGATGGCCTCCTACTAGGGTGGCGAGTGTTTTCGATACTACCTCTCTCTAATCTTCTCTCCCTATCTTGGACCGAGTAGAAGAGAATAGGGTAAGGGTACTCCTTCCATTTCTAGATTTCTGCCTTGCCTTTCGCAAGTGTCAGGTTGTCTGGATTCTAGGATCGGGAGGTGTTGTGTGTGTAGGATGGTACCTACCCTTGACTTCTCACGAACAACCTAGGATCGATGACTCGAGATTATACCAGTGGTTTCTCCATTTTTATGGAAAGTACTTTTTGAGGTAAACTCCATTCCAAGGATGATTCAATTTTTCTCCATCTGCATTAGTCAATTCATATGCATTACCTGGATACTTTTCAGTGATTACAAAAGGCCCTTCCCAGTTAGGTTGCAACTTGGAGCAGGGACCCCCTGGCTTAACGACTATGCGTTTGACTACCATCTTACCAATCTCGAATTTTCTCTCGACCACCCTCTTTTGATAAAACCTTTTAAGTCTATTCTGATAAGTCTGGGCATGCTCGTCAGCGGCTAGCCTTCTTTCATCCAAGAGTTCAAGCTGTGCAAAGTGAGATTCTCGTCTCTCATCAACAGGAATATCCCTGTTGAGCTGAACTCGGAGAGATGGAAGTAATACTTCGTAGAGGACCACTGCTTCCATCCCATATGCCAAATCATACGGGGTTTGTCCAGTGGGAGTCCTTAAAGAAGTATGATAAGCCCATAGAGCATCTACAAGCTTATCAGGCCAGTCGACAAATTTGCTAGACTTACAAGATTTCTTAATGATCTTGATTAAGGTTTTGTTGGTGGCATCTGCTTGACCATTGTCTTGAGGATAGTATGGTGATGAATGATGTAATGAAATGCGATACCTGTTGCAAACATCACACAGATCTTGTGAGAGAAATTGTGGTCCATTATCGATGATGATGTCGCTGGGGATCCCGAACCTTGCAATGATGTTGCGCTTGATGAAGGAGCAAACAGTTGACGCTTTAATCTCCACGAATGCTTCTGCTTCAGCCCACTTTGTGAAGTACTCCGTTGTCATTAGAATGAATGATTTTGAGCGCATTTCGGAGTTGAGGTCACTCAAGGGGCCAATGATATCAAAAGCCCACATGGTGAAAGACCATGGAGCATGAATTGGATGAAGGGAAGATGCGGGAGAGTGAATCTTGTCCGCATAGAGTTGACATGAATGACAATGCCGGACAAAGATGGAGCAGTCTTCTTCTACAGTTGGCCAATAATACCCTTGTCGGATGATTTTCTTAGCAAGGGCTTGGGCATTCACATAACCACCACAAACTCCAGAATGTGCTTCCTTCATAACCAACTTGGCTTCTTCTTCATCAAGACACCTGAGTAAGATTCCACTTAGGCTTCTCTTATAGAGCACTCCTCCTAGGATTGTATACCTCTGGGATACTCTTCTAATTGCCTTCTTTTTTTGGTGGTTGATCCAGGTGGGTATGACTGATCTTGGCAATACCTCGCAATCTCGTCATACCAAGGTCTCTCACCTTCTTCTAATTCTTCCAACTCAATTAGGGAGATTTGTTCTTTATGTTCCAAGTGTTCCTTTCTGTTGAACCTCTCCTTAACCTTTAGAAAGCGTCCATCCTCAATTGCTGGAATTGTCCTCTTACAGATGTGGATAGTTTGCACTTGCCTGCCTAGCGGGGCAGATAGAGATGAAGCTAGTGAAGCTAAGGCATCGGCAAGGATATTCTGAGAATGGGGGACATGGACAAAGATGAGTTTGAAGAATAGCTTGATGTAGCAGGTGGTGAGCTCCTGGTAGGGTTTGAGGTTTGGATGGGAAGTTCGGTACTTAGATAGGACTTGGCATAGGATCAATTGACTATCACCTATCACCCTCAATTCGGTGGCACCGTGGAAATGAGCAGCCTCCAGCCCGGCCAACAAGGCTTCATACTCAGCTATGTTGTTGGTTGATGGAAAGTTAAGCTAAAAAGCCTGTGGAATGGTGACACCTTCAGGTGACAGAAGGACAATACCTATCCCTCTACCATGAGAGTTCAGAGCCCCGTCAAAATATAATGTCCAAATATTGGAAGATCTGACTGACATTAGTTCGTCATCCGGGAACTCCGACCGGGCTGGGTCAAAGATAGGTATGGGATGATGGGCAAGGTGTTCAGCAATAGCATAACCCTTGATTGCCTTCTGTGGGACATAAGTGATATCAAATTGGGATAAAAAACTCTGCCATCGCCCTAACTGATCAGTCAAAACTGTCTTCTCTAACAGAAACTTGAAAGGATTGATACGAATAATGAGCTTGACTTGGTGAGCAAGAAAATAATGTTTGAGTTTCTGAACCACCCAAACAAGAGCAGCACAGGTCTTTTCTACCACAGTGTACTTCAGCTCACAAACATCACACATCTTAGACAAGTAATAAGTAGCTTGTTCTTTCCCTTCTTCATCAACTTGTGCAAGGACTGCCCCAAGAGAGTTCTCAAGAACCGAAATGTAGAAGACCAAGGGCTTGTCGGGAATTGGTGGTTTAAGAACAGGGGGACTTTCCAGGTATGCTTTCAACCCATCAAACGCCTCCTGGCACTTTGAATCCCATTTAAACTCGGCCCCCGCCTTGGTTAACTCATAGAAAGGTTTACACCTTTGGGAATGTTGTGAGATAAACCGGCGGACAAATTGTAGTCTCCCAATCAATCCTCGAAGCTCCTTCATATTCCTCGGGGGAGGCATACCAATAATTGCTTTGGACTTGTTTGGGTCGATCTCTATGCCCCTTTTGCTTACTATGAACCCAAGTAGTTTTCCTGATGAAACTCCAAATGTACACTTCTTAGGGTTCATTTTTAGCTTGTATTCTCTAGCTCCTTGCAAAACTCTTCTTAGCACTTCAGAATGATCTTCCCGACTCTTGGACTTGATAACCAAATCTTCTACATACACCTCTACAAGGGTGTGCATCATGTCGTGAAAGATAGCCATCATAGCCCTCTGATATGTAGCACCAGCATTCTTTAACCCAAAGGGCATAACAACATAGCAATATGTTCCCCAAAGTGTAGTGAACGAGGTTTTCTCTTGGTCTTCCTCAGCTAACTAGATCTGATTGTATCCAGAATAGCCATCCATGAATGAAAGCATTTCAAATCCAGCTGTGTTATCAACCAAAATATCAATATGAGGCAAAGAAAAAACATCCTTAGGACACGCTCAGTTCAAGTCCCTGAAATCTATACAAATCCGAATTCGTCCATCCTTCTTCATAACAGGGACTATGTTAGCCACCCATTGCGGATATAGGACGACTTTAATAAATTTTGCTTGGTGTAGTTTGTCGACCTCTTCTTTCATTTTGAGTGCAATATCAGGGTGGAATCTCCTGAGCTTTTGTTTAACCAGGGTAGTTCCAGGTTTCAAAGTTAATCTATGTTCAACCAATGAATTATCTAAACTCGGCATGTCTTCATATGTCCATAAGAACGTGTCCTTATATTCTTCCAACACTTTGATCAAATGTTGTTCTTCTGAGGGAGTGAGGTTTGCACTAATGAGGATAGTCTTGGGATCTTCTTTGGTTGGTTCATTCCCTGTGGCTGATGGTTCCTCAAATTTTCTAAGCCCAGATGTATACTCATCAGCCAAGTCCTCAATTTCATCCTCAAATTCGGGATCCTTCTCTGATACTACCTCATATGCTCCCAAAGTATGATCTACGTTATGCTCATCCTCATATCGGATTTCATCTAGCTGGATGGTATTCTCTAGAAAGTTTGGCAGCCTTGCACACTCTACACATTTATGTGCCAATTGTTGCAGATACCTATTTGGAACTCGTTTACCTCTGACTTTCCTATTTCCTAACCTAACTTGACCTACTGAAGATAAAACTGGAAAGGTGGTATTTACAGTGGAGGGAAGATCGAGTAAATTGATCAATGATTCAGAAAAGGGGGATCCCTGATTGGGAGCACCCTATGGGATGAGTAGAGATGTCTCCTCAATGGAAATGTGAGTTTCAGAGAAAACGCTTTTTTTTTTTGGAATTTCAAGTAAAAAGATAGAATGAGTCAACATGACTCGGGATTTGATAGAAGATGACTGAATTAATAGAAAGAAAAACTTAAGGATAAAGGGGAAAAAGGGGCTCGTGGGCCCAATGGTAACAGAAAGTGGACACATGGGTCCAAAACTGATGAAAAAAGTAAACGGGTACGTGGACCCGATCTTAGAAATAAATGGGCATGTGAGACCATGTTGGGAAAAGCCCTCAGTTCTGAAATTGATGAGGGAAGTAATGGGCAAGCTGGCCCAGTAAGAGTAGAAGGTTGAAGAGGACAAGTGGGCCCAAAGTCGGTAAGTGGGCCCGGAAGCCCATCCAAAAGATCTAGAAACAATGGTACGAGGTTCAAACATGGGATTGTTGTATTTAGGCCTCGTGGAATGGTTTTGACTTGGGTGGCATGCTTTACTAGATGATCCAAGATTGGTCTACACTCGAGTGGTTCCTGGTGCTCTTCCCCACTTGAGAACAAACGAGTCAAAGATAAGCATATATCTTCCAAGTCTTCTTCTTCATCTGGAGCCTTCCTTCTTTTGACAACTGTAACAAAACTCTTGTCATCTTCAGCCATCATCATGGTCTCCCCTTTGATAAAGAATGTGTGGAGTCCCATGGCATATCCTAGCTGGAAGATCCTCCTTGGGATGGAATCCTCTTCATATCCCAACCCCTGCCTGCGTGGCCTTTTCGCAGTATGAATCGGCTTAGTGATTCCTTTAAGATCCTTGCCTAAACCTTTTCCAGGCTAATAGCCCAGTTTCATCATCATCCGCCATCCCACTATGTCAGGTAGAGAGGCGGTCATGCATCTGACTTCTGGTAAATCTCTCATTGAGATATGGGGTTGTATTGACAGTCCTAAGGGTGAAGAAGCATCGTTCATCTCATCCCATATAGGCATGCTAGTCACCTTGACCACTCGTCCTTTAAAGGGAAACTTTATGCACTGGTGGTTTGTTGAAGCCACAGCTCCTATTGTCTCCAAGTATGGCCTCTCAAGTATAGCCTGGAAAGTCGGATCCAATTCTAGAACATGAAAATCCGTTGTGACCGTACATGGTCCAAGTTTAACTTCTAGAGTGACCACCCCATGTGCAGACTTCTTAGAGTTGTCGTAGGCCATCACCATGGCACAGGATGGCTTGATTTGTTGTTCAGAAATGCCGCACAACTGCAAAGTTTCTGGCATTATAACGTTGATAGAAGCTCCAGTGTCAACCAAACATGATTTCACTTCAATATTACAGATGATAACAGCCACATGCAAAGCATATCTTCTGACCTCTGGATCTGCTAATTCTTCCTGAGAGAAAGTGAGTGTTGGGTGGTCACTTCTAGGGCTAACACTGTAGTGATCTTGTCAGGTGGGAGATCTTCACTCACCATGACCCTTTGCAAAAATTGTTGTAGAATCTCCTGGTGCACCTTTGATCTTTTGATCAACTCAAGTATGGAAATACGGGCCGGTGTATTATCCAAATGTTTTAACAAATCATAGGCCGTGCCCAGCAATGGTTCTTCCACTTGTTCTTCCTCCACTGGATCCTGCGGTTGAGTACTGGCTTGGGGAAAGAGCCGCTAGAACATCCTCCCACTCTGAAGCACCGAGGCTATTTGGCGGTTGGGTAGAGGTGATGGGTTAACTAGGGTGGACTGTGGTGTAATAGGTGGTGTAGGTGCAAGTATGGTAGGCAATGGGATTGGTGGTTCTGGGATGATTGGGTTTATGGGTAGAGGGGTAGGATTTGAAGGTGGTAGTGATGGTGATACTGGTGGCCGGATAAGAAGAGGCTGGAGAGCAGGAGTGGTTGATGGGTTTAATGAAGGTATTGGTAATGTGGTAGGTTGTGGGGTCGGTGTTATGATAGGTTGGGGTTTTGGAGTGGCAGAGCTCATAGGCTGAGGGTTTAGGTTTGGTGGTGATTGTGGTGGTCAGATGAGCAAGGGCCAGTGTGTAGCAATGGTTGAAGGAGGTGTAGTTAAGGAGGGGGCTGGCCTAATGATGGGTCAGCGAGAAGAAGTGGTGGCCAATGGTTGGGTTATTGAGCTTTGTGGTAGTTGTAGAGTAGAAGGTGCATGAATTATTTGTCTAGGAGGGTTCCTAGCAGGAGGCCTAGCCGGGTTGACAGGCATGGTTGTATTGTGGCTTTCTAGTTGCCAACCTTGAGTACGGCTGGCATCTTCCTGGACATTGGAGTGTACTAGACCAATTTCTGGGTTTGGATGTGCTGGTGCCGGTGCTGGAGTGGGAGCATGTAATGGGAGCAGATTATGAACAATCCCCAAGCCAAGTTGTTGTTGACGTTGAGCCGGTGGACGCTGCCACTGTTGCTGCCTGGTCTTCATAGCCTGTATGCATTCTCCCATTTGGACCCAATCAATGCTGCCTTGGTCATTCAGATTGTGGATGTAATCCTTGAATTGAAAACACACTTCTATAGTGTGACCAGGACATCGGTGGTAAGCACAGTATCGAGACATATCCACATTTGTTGGCCAAACCTCTCTTTCCTTGGGCAATTCCAACTGTTTTTCTGCCATAAGTACATTGAAGATGTCGGTCAAGGAGTAAGGGAGTTGTTGGTAGTTCTCTATCCTAGGACCTCCCCTTCGTGTTGCCTGATTAGGTGGTGGCGATGCCCTATTATAGGTAGGTTGACGAGGTTGCTGGGGTTGTGCTACAAGCTGCGGTGGTTGTTGTGGTTGTCGTGGTTGTGGTGGCCTAACCTGTTGTTGAGGGGGGTAATAGGAAAGGTTCTGTGGTGGGTTTCTGAAATGGTTTGGTCAGTTCCCTCCCTGGTTTCCCACAATATTTATAGCTTCGTTGTTGACCACTCCTTCGGTTGTAGGCCCAACTAGTGCAGAGGGGGTTTTCTTGAAGTTTCTAGGTTTAGGATCAAAAGGGTTTATCATAGTGGCATCTTTGAAGTGGGCTTGTAGGTATCGGGCACTGTCATAGAGTTCATTCATGGTGGTAGGACAGTGCATGATCAATACATTCCTTAGAGCTGGTGTGGTGTTCCCGATAAGCATCTTTACTTGTTCCCCTTAAGAAATAACGTCTGTTAATTTTTCTGCCATTCCCCTCCAGCGATCAGCAAACTTTATGAAATCCTCCTCGGGCTTCATCTTTTCAGCAATCAAATCCGTAATGGAGCATGATGGTGCCACCCGGTCTCTGTATCTTTGCAAAAATTTGGTCTTGACAATATCGAAGTCTCCTGCATCAAAGGAGTCGAGCGAGTAGAACAATTCTAATGCAGACCCTTCTAGTGATCGGCGGAATAAGAAAGCAAGGACCCTACGATCGTCTTTCTAGAACGAGGACTCGTAGAGAAAATATTTTAAGTGGAGAAAAGGATTGCCAGTACCATTGTAGCGGCGATAAACTGGTAGTTAAGAAGGTGGCAGGTGAAGAACTGGCAAAGAAGGAATAGAGATCTCAGGAATTGACTTGGAGTCCAGGCGACATCTCAGCTCTTCATAACATTCATTCATCTGGGTGAGCTGATCCATGATTGCCTGGGTGAGAGTAGGTTCTTGGTTTACTGGTGGGGGTATGTGGTTAGAGGCCTGGTTTTGGAATTGAGGAGCATACTTTGCAAATTTACTAAAGATTGTCCCATGACTTGATGGGCCAAGAGAGCAACATGGTTGAAATAAGATGGCTGAACAAATGAGGGTTGGACCACAAATGGTTGAACTATAGATGGTTGAACTACAGATGGTTGAACTATAGATGGTTGTGTTAATGATGGTTGAATCATAGATTGTTGAACAATAGGTGGGTGAACAAAGGGTGATTGAATGAGTGGTGGTCGAACCATAGGACAAGGAGATGAGGCAATTTGGTTGGTTTCAGACTGATCTGAGGCAATTTTTCCCTTCACCATGGATTGTATGCGGGTGTAGGTTTCTGGGTCAGTATAGAGAGACAACTCCCTAAAGAGTTGTTCAACATCACGGGGAGCAGATGGTTGAGGGACCTCTTGCGCTTCTAACTCAAACAATGAATTAACAAGACCATCTGATGGAATTGGTTGGTGACCCATCTCGTGCTCTCGATGTTCAGCTTGTTCCACCATTCCAGTGTGTCTTCCAGACCTTAGTTGCATTGAACATCAAGGAGAAAACAAACAAGTTGACAAAGCAAACAAAGAACTTTTTTGGGTTTCTTTTTAGTATCTTGCAAAAAAAAATCAGGGGTTTGAATTTTTGTTTGACAAGCAAGTGATGCAAAGACTTGAAAACAAAATTACGCAATGATTTTGATTAAACCTTAGGTTTATGAATTTTGTTAAGAGTTGTTCTCTCAACAAATGGGTTAGGATCCTAACTCTAATCTCCAATGACCTAGGTTTCACACAATCTCACCATGCGTAGGTAACATAGAATGCTTCGGGTTTTGGGGAGTGGTACAACCAACCCGATCGTGAAGAGAAATACTCCATGTATGAGGAATTACGGAGGCCTTGATGAAATCCAACCAAGTCAACTAGGAAGGAATATCTCAGAAGAGAGGTCAGAATCCACCAAGAGGGTGTTTTGGATGGGAGGGGTAAATGGGAGAGTGAGCTCCCACCTCAAAAAAGTGTAAAAGAAGGAGATAGAGAGAAGGAGCAAAGAATGCAATCAAGTAATAAAGCAAGTAATAAGCAAAACATAAACTTAAATAAACAAGCAATCACACAAGACAAGCAATTAGAAACTAGACAAAGTAACTAGAAACTAGAATCTAGACCTTGTTTCTTATGTGAGCCAAATGGTGATAGTGAAAAGTGATGGAAAGAAGAGGGTTCAGATCTGATAGCCAAGCAAAAGGGTGGTCCACGTGGGGACCGATGTAAGAATAAGCTGGTTCACGTGGGAACCGAGGCAAAAAGTAAAGGTGGTTCACGCGGGAACTGGTTTTTCGGTAAAAAAAGGGTGGTTCACGTGAGAACCGGTTTGAATAGTTGAAAGAAGGCCACTTAGGGCTAATTAAAGGTGAATAAAGATCTGATCCAAGTGGGGATAGATCTGAAGGAAAGTGGTTTGGTTTACGGGGGAACCGAAGTAAAGAAAGAGATTGGTTCACGTGGGAACCGGTTTAAAAGGAAAAAGGTGGTTCACGTGGGAACCGGTTTAAATAAAATGACAAAAATTAAATGAGGTACTTGGCACTTCAGATCTGATGAAAGATGTGTGAAATCAGAAATTTTGAGATGGCATGAAGTTTAAGAGAGGTGGAAAGAAGGAAAGGCTCAAGTGGGAACCGGTCTAGAACTAGAACTAGTTGCAAACAAAACACTTAGCACCCACAGTTGAAGACATTGCTTGTCCCACCGTGGTCGCCACAAAGCTGTCAACTCTGAAAATTCGACGGGGCCTTCTCCTTTTCAGGAAAGTCCGTGAATTTATATCGTCACCTCAAGAGGGGATGAGAAAAAAAGAAAGAAAACATGGAAAGCAACTCACACCTCGGTCCCACACTCACATTGATCCCCGAACTTTCATCCCTTGGCATCGCTCGATCACCAAAGATACGGCTCAGGTCATGTGGGAGGAGGGTGAGAAGAAGAAAATTAAGACATGTGGTCGCCAGGAACCGTGGGTTCCGATTTACGAAATTAAATTGACCGTGTGTACCTTAGCGTGAAGAGTGCAGGTTAAAGCTTCTCCTTACTCGGCCGGCTGATGAAGAAGAGTCCTCAACCCTGGTGCAAGGCGCAGAACCCCACTAAGGGGCGCATGTGCCTCCCAGTGGGGGCGCATGGCACATTTTCCGAAAAATTCGGTCTTATCCGCTCGATCTATTTAGCAGTAGAGTCCCGGTGAAAAACTGGTTCCCTCGTGCCTCAAGGGTAGGGCGCATGTGCCCTCAAGTCAAGGCACAAGGTCACGTGCCTTAGGGGTAGGGCGCATGGGCACGTGCCCTGGGTCCTGGGCGCATGTGACCAGGGACCCGGGCGCATGGGACTGTTTTTTTGCGTGTCCTTCTTCCGGAAGCCATTGCGAACACTCTCGAACTTGGAATTCGACGCCGTTTGTTGCGTTGGAAAGATAACAGGATGAAGAAGCTTTATATAGAATTGGATCAGAAATCACACCCTCCAAAACTTCAGAATTTTGTCCGGAAGTTAGGGCAATGAATAGAAGATCCAATACAGGTCAAAATGACTCCGACGGCAAACCGGAAAGGCACAGTATGCAACAAAACTTGTCCAAAGTGTGAATATGACCATAACCTTCAATGCATGATCATTAGGCATTGGTCATTCAGCCAATTTTCATGTTTACACGATTTACGTGTGGCTTTCGCTCAGAAATTATGACTTTTTGCGGAAAACTTCGGAAAACATCCGATTTCGTTCGGCAAAGCTCCAAATCAACTTTAAAAGACCCAGCATTATTATAAGGTCAATCATACATGTTACCCTATAAAACATGAGTTTTATGCTCTGAATTAGGCGAATTTGACATATCTACACTTATAAAGTATGAATATAAGGCTTTAAGGAATTGTCAAAGGTTAAAAATGAAGTAAAGAATAAATGGAAAGAGTATCAGAGATCTTGATTAGATCAAGAGTGAAATACTCAAGTACTATATTCACACATCATTTGAAGGATAATATAAACTTGTCTTAATGAACATCTCCCTATAACCCTTAGCTTACTTGAGTAGTAGAAACAAAGGTGATTGTCTTATGTGTGACATGACACAAATAATGGCAACCTTTGCAAAATCTTCCTTGTCTATTTAGAGCTAAGCACTCAATATAACCACTCTATATTGGTACCTTTTAAATTTATTCTAATTTTTCATATATGATATGAAAAAGGGGGTTAACGCTTGATCTTAAGCTAGTTAAGATTTTGGAATGTCCGACCATGATGAAAATGTATAACCCATAATAATTAGAATATAAGATAGGAAGTGTAAACTTGTGGGATATCCTAAAGAAACTTAAGGATATTTAAATATACCACTTTAAAAGATAAAGGGTATGTGTTGCTCAGTTTACTGTATTCTTAGGGGAAGAGCACCTCATTGAGGAAAATAGTGAGAGCAAAGAATTTCTGGAAGGGATTCCAAGCCCACAATAGAAGATACTTCTATTAAGGTACTAATTGATAATAGCACACATCATAGGTCTTCAATTGTGCTCATTAAACCATGTAGATATGTGAGACATATCTTTCATAGAAGTAGATAAGTACAATAAAGTGAGGATGTTGATCCAAAGACCATTGAAAGACAATATGAGATATTGTTTCCAAAATGGGAGAAGACAATAAAATCTATAATAATATCCATCTATTTTAACCATGTTTGGAACATGATAGATCCACCTAAGGGTAAAGTACCCATTAGGTTTAAATAGAAAGAAAAGGATGGGTAGGAGTGAATTTGAAGGCAATGACAATTGAAAAGGCATCTAAGTTAAGGAGTTGACTATGATGACATCTTTTAAACATTACTATAGTTCATTCCATTTAAATTTTGTTGGTGCACACTTTGACTACGAGATATGTCAATTAGGATGTTAAAATAATTTTTTTTTAATGGTGAAATTGAAGGAAGGTGTATATAATACAACCTCTGTTGTATATGATACAACTTGAGGGATGTGAGTCTCAAAATATCTAAAGAAAGTGTACATGTTCTTAATGTGCATTCATGGACTGCAACAGCAATCTCAACATTGAAATATAAGATTTTATAAGATTGAATCTTATGACTTCATTTAGAATGAAGAAGAACCTTGTGTGCATAAAAATGCTAGTGAGAGTGCTATTGTATTCTAGACATGTTATATAGATAATGTACTACTTATTATGAATGATGTAGGTATGTTATCATTTATGAAGCCTAGCTATAAAATGAATCCTCTTTAGTTATTCTAAGAGAAACTTCTTAAGAATTTAGGTCTATGGAGATAGATCTAAAAATGATGCTTGGCTTAACCCATTTGTTGTACATAGACAGCATAGTCAAATGGTTTGACATGGAAACTCCTATATAGGTGACTTGCCTATGAGATGTAGAGTTTCTCTCTTTTAAAGAGAGATGAAATATATGAGTATAGTCTTTTACGCCTTAGTCATAGGATCTATCATGTATACTATGTACATAACCTGATATGATTTACACTCTATGTGTTATGAGTAATCATCAGGCAAATTCCAAGTGAGAGTCACTAGATAGTTGAGAAGTATATCCTTAAGTACTTGAGAAGTGCCATGGATGCATTTCTAGTATTAAAGGATATGACTGGAAGTTTTGAGTTAGACATAAGCTTCTAGTTCCATATGACTGATAGATAGATAACTTTAGAGTACATGTTTACCTAGAAAGTGGTGTAGTGAGTTGGAAAGGTTCCATGCTATAGATACTATAGATTTTACAAATTATAATTGCTGTCAACTGCTTATGAAGTAGTCTAGATGAAGAAGTTCATCTTATATTAGGGAGTTGTCCCTAATATCTTTGATAACATACCATTATTTTGTGAACATGATGGATCATTACTTATGTAGTGGAGTCTTTGTCTCATCAAAAGTTTAAACATTTCTGTGACAATACTACTTGATCAGAGTGGCTATAGCTTAAGAAGATATGATTAAAGATAAAGTATCTTAAACTATAAACATTGAAGATCCACTAACTAAGGCCATGACTCAAAGTGTGTTTGAGGGTCACCTTGAGCTGATAGGGATCAGACATGTGGGTGATTGACTTTAGTGCAAGAGGGAGATTAATAGAAATGTAAGCCCTACAAGCCAATCATAGGTGATATGGTTTTACATTTCTTATAATATCTTGTTCAACATTAATGAAATAATCTTCATTACTTGCATTATCTAGATGCATCTATTGTAATAAAATCTTAGATTGCATGCAATGATGATTGAATCATGATTAGATCATGATAATGAGATCAATCATTTAGAAGCATGTGATCTAAAATATTCTTAGTTGTTGGATTCTTCAGGTGGGACATCAAGGTTCAAATAAGACTAGTGTATATGATATCTTCTGATATGATGAGGTTGACCGATCTCATCGGTCATCAGTGTGGAGACACTGAGATACATGTACAGGTACTCATTGGAGAAATGAGTTTACTGAACTGACCAATATAGAATCCTTGAGTGGTATCTTACCAAACTGTCGATCAGGGTAATATATCATCATGGTTGCATGGTTGGATATGTGACCTGAGTCGCCAAATATGTCTTTCCAGATGTACCATGTACTTTGACTATTGACTTATGGATCACTTAGAATTATGGTCATATACAATCAATGGATTGGGTATATGGGAAACCCGGTGGAGACAATTGAGTAGACAATAGGAGATCATCCACTCTCGGTAGGAGAGAGAGAATGTCCTATGGATAGTACTCTAAATTCTTGGCCAAGGTAGATAGTATAATTGGAAAAGAGTTTTCTAATTGATTCAATTACGAGTATAAGATTCCACAGTGTCAGTATATTTAGGAGTTGACAATCAATGATGTACTCCTATCCGACTGGGACATTGAATGGACAAAGATTTATATCCATGTGGTAACCGATGATGGAAAGGCTCTTTGAAAGGAGTTCATCCCTGAAGCCGTTTTGGATCATAAGATGTATTTTGTACCCTTCATGATTGGTAGGCTGTTAAATCTATTATGAGATACTAGATTTAATTTAAAAGAAAATTTTATTTTAATTAGGCCTCAACCAAATGGGCTCTTGGGCCTAGGAGGTCACACACATAAGAAAAAATCCATAAGTTTGGGAGCTTGGGTTAATTTATAGAACATGGAGGGGTTTTTGTGAAACCTCTAAGTTCTATAAATAATAGTGATGCAAGCATAAACTCTATCAACCCAAGAGAGCTCTCTACACCCCAACCACCCTCCTTCACCGTCTCCCACCCTAGCAGCCACCATTCTATGGTGGAGTTCCATTCGGGAAGAGTGGTCAATGTCAGCATGAAAGAGAACCCAACTACGAAAGTGGATCATGTGGATACGACTAGAGGCTGCATGCTTAAGCATCTTGGAGAGCATGAGAATGCTCGATCTTCTCTGATATATAAGGATTGTTTGAATCCCACAAAGGTACGTGTTCAAAATCATTTCGAATACCGATTTTGGCACGTCCTTCAATTTCGATCAACACCAAGACAATGATATATAAGGAATCAAAAATTTTCCACTGCGCCAATCTGATTGGACCGATTCCTTACACACATTAATCGTGAAAATACAAAGTCCACTCAATGACTGACCCTTAATGATTCACAATTGTAAGTCACGGAAGTCTTGCGTGAATTTCATAACATATTGGTTTTCGACAGATCTTTTCGACGATCATACGTCTATGTCGGCTTTTATCATGGGTTTTCGATCAGTACTATCACAGCCATCCCAAACCATACGTTATGCCTTTTAAATCACTCCTAGGACTTTCCTTGTCTTCCAAGTCAACCCTGGCCATTTTCTATCACTAACCTCTGCCATACGGGTTGCCACCAATTATTTCGATCATTCTAGGGTTTTCCCAGTTATTCCTAGCTTTTCGATGTTCATTTCACATTAGCCGGGTCACTCCCCACTTTTTTGATGATTCTGAGTTTTCTAGACACATGACTTGCCTAGTCATTGTTTTAAGTTCTCTCGAGTTACCATCGACTTCTTGATTGAAATAGTGTTTTCTCAAATCATTGCTCTGGCCTTCAACATTATTGAAAGCATAAACCAGAGGTTAAATTCCCATACATAAGTCTTAAAATATATACCACCTAGTTTACTGATTTGGGAAGCTACATTTATGAGTCATCTTTCAAACGCAACAAATAGGAATCAAAATGGACATCAAGTTTGCAAGTTATGGCTCACAAACGAACCGCGCATAAAAGAGAGAACTAAATGCGCCCCCAAACTGATAGAAATAGATGTCTTACAACCCAATCATATGAGATATGATTTGACATTTCTAGAAATATCTCATTCAATTAAGTAGGTAGAATTTCATTACAAGCTCTTATTAGATGCAAATATCATAATGAAATCCTTGATCAAATGTAATGTTGGTTAAATCATGATGAGATCATGATAATGAGATTGATCATCTAGAGGTATTTGATGTAAATGTTCCGAATCAAGAGATACCTGATATGGGATATCAAGGATTTTGATATACTAGTGTATGTGATGTCTTCTCATGTGATGAGAATGACTGATCTCATTAGTCATTAGTGTGGAGAAACTGAGATACACATATAGGTTCTCATTAGTTGAATGAGTTCACTGAACTGACTAAATTAAAAACCCTAAATGGTATCTTACCTAACTATCAATCAGGGTTTTCAATCATCATGCTTATATGGTTGGGCGTTTGACTTGAGTTGCCAAAGATGCCTTGTTGGGTGGAACTTGTACTTTAACCATTGTCTTATGGATCATCGTATAGATGGTCCAGTATAGTGATAGATCGGGTACAAAAAACATGATGGAGGCATTTGAGCAGACAACATGGGATCGTCCACTCTTGATAAGTGAGAGTGAATTTTCTATGAGATAGTACTCTAAATCCTTGAAAAGGGTAGATAGGATATTAGAAAAGGAGTTTTCCAATTGATCTAATTTTGAATATAGGATCCTATAGAGTCGGTATCCTAAAGAGTTGATAGTTGATGACATACTCCTATCCTACCGGGACATTGGATGGATGAGGGTTTATATCCATGCAATAACTGATGATGGAAAGGCTCAATGGAGACAATATTATCTCCATAGCCATTTAGGATCATGGGATGTGGCTTGTACCCTTCATGATTAGTAGGTCGATTAATCTGTTATCGGATAACAGATTTAATTAAATTAAATAAAATTATTCAATTTTATTTAGGCCTTAACCAAATAGGCTATTGGGCCTAGTGTGTCACACACATAAGGACTTATCCATAAGTACAGAGGCAAGGGCGTAATTTATAGAGATTTATGATTTTTATAAAAAATTTCAAATTCTCTATAAATACCAATGGTTTCATCCAAACCTGATCAAGTCAAGGGTGAAAATCATGTCCTCAGTCTCCTCCCTACCTTCTTTCTCTAGAAGGCATCTATGGGTGATGGAGCTCTATTCAGGAATAATTCTCGAAGCCGGCACGAAGGGAGAACTTACTGTAGATGAAGTTTGTGTGGATACTGCTAGAGACCGGACAATTGACTAGTTTGTAGAGCTTCATAAGATCATCCTCTTCATCTCCAAGGGATTAGATGAATCTTTATCAGGTATATTTGAATCTGTTTTGACCTATTTTCGATTTTCATCATTCGATTCTGATTAAGACATATTATAAAGGAACCTATAGGAATCGTCGCTTTCACTACAAATTTTGACGGATGATTCCTTACAGTGATATCAGAACCAGGTTAAAGTCTCAGTCAAAACTGATGTCAAATCAACATTATTTCATGTGTTCTTGAATCTGTGAAAATGTTTTTTTATCAAGGCCACCATAATCTATCTATATGTGATTCAGATAAGAGATTGGTTGGCATATGTAAAAACCAAGTTCAAGTCTCAGTCAAAACCAACGTCGAAGTGACATTAATTCATGTAATTTATTATGTTCCCGAATCTATGCAAATGTCTGTTTCGTCAATGCCACCATAATTTGTATGTGATTCAAATAAGAGATTGGTTGGCATATGTAAATCTTGTGATATAGAGCTTTACATGTAATACCATGGAAAAAAAATGGAAAGGGGTTTAAAAGAATTGAAAACTCTTCCCTTCCGCCATGTACTCCCTCCCTCACCACCTCTGCATGCCGCCTTCCCTCCCCCTTCCGGAACCTTCTCCTCCGCTTCCTCCGTCCGCCGCTCTTCTCTCTCCCCCCCTCTGGAACCTTCTCCTCTGCCACCTCCCTCCCATTTTTCTTCTGCCGGTCACCACCTCACCACCGTCTCACCACGTGGAGCCCCTCTCGAATTCGTCTCCTCCTTCTCATGGTCATCTTCCCGACCCAGCACCTCCCCCTGTCTATGCCATCGTCGCCATCACTGCTGCCCGACGTCATCATCGTCGTCGCCATGAGCACCATCGCCACAGCCGTCTCCCTCTCTCTCGCTTGGCTCTCACTGCTTCCCCGCCGTTGTTGTCTCCTCTCCACCGCAAGGTCGCCGCTGCTAGCCCCTTTCTCCCCTCTCTTCCTCTTTCTCTTCTTCCTTCGCCGCCATCACTGTTGCAATCCCCACCATGAGCCATCACCACGTCCGCCTCACTGCTCTTCCTCTCTATTTTTCCCCTGCCAGAGCGAGGTCGCCACCGCAACTGTCTCTCCTCCCTCTTTTCCTTTCTTCTTCTTCTTCTTCTTTGATCTCCACCATCTCCCACCATCCGCATCACCGTCATCGCCTATCACCGTAGTTGCCCCTCTTTTCCCCCCTCTCTAAGTTTTTCCTCTCTCTCTCTTTCTCTCTTTGCCTCTCTCGGACACCACCTTCTCTCTCCCTCTCCGCCTTTTCTTCCCTCCAAGTGGGTTTCACCACGTGAACCCGGGCGTGCTGGTGACGCCGCGGATCCCACGTGGCTATGCCATGATGCCTTATGCTACTGGGAGGACGGCACAATGTGCCGTCCATCCATCCCCCCTCTCTCTCGCTCTCTCTCTTCCTCTGATACTTTCACTCTCTCTCTCTTCTTCTCTCATTCTCTCTCTCTCCTATTAGCACCCTCTCTCTCCTCCTAGTTATATAATTAATTAAATTGATTGGTTTAATTGATCTTGTGATCAGTTTTAATGCCAATAGGATTGGAGGATAGCCCAGTACCTCAATTGCCTCGGTCACCTCATGATTGAACCGGTGTGGACTTCCTGGACTTGGGAATTTACCGATCTCCTCGAGGTAGGCATCCCAACTTATCCTTAGCACATGATATTATAATTAATTTGTTAAGAACATGTTTAATAGATAAATAGTTAGAAAATAGTGAGTAATGATGGTTGTGTATTTAATGGTCTGCATGAGATTAGTTAGAGGTTTATCATGTCATTCATGCATGGTTCCATGATTTGCATTAGCTAGATGCAATTTTTAGTTAATCTTGTTAGAAATTATTAAATTAGACATATTGTGATGATTAATTGGATTGGTTGTATTAATTCATAAAAATTGAAATATGACCTGATATGATTATATTTATACCTGATTTATGTTAGGAATGACATGTATTGGTGTATGGAAAATGACTTGTGACCTTTTGTGATTACAATTATATCCGATTCATGTTTAGAATGATCGTAAATCATTAGTAATTATATTGGAATGAAAGTTGATGGTATGATAATTATGGAATGTGCTTAATTAATATTAGTAGTTGCTTGATCATGTAATGTGCATAATTTTGTGAAGTGATATGAAATCATGGTTAATTGAAGTTTAACAAGTCTAATTTTGATGCATATTGCTCCTGATTGGGTTTATTGCATGAAATGTTGAAATAATGAAATTGTTGTGCATGACTTGATAATTGGCATATCTGGTTCAGTGAATTGTATATCTCGTTGATTGAATTGGTTTTGTCTGAGTAGTTATATGGCTTTTACTTGTGAGGTTCCTCCAGCCTATGATTAGTGGTCCTGGGGCAGCAGATGACATAATGAAATCCGGTGCATCCTTCGATCTCGGATACCGCGGTTTATCCTAAGTATGCCTTGCCAAGGTGTACTAAGGATCTAGCTTACTATATGGTACTTCTTATATATATTTAGAGCTGGAGTTGAGAGTTCCAAGTGTAGCATATGATTAACTCAGACATATGGAATGGAAATGGTATTAAAGCATGCACAGTAGGCTCATGCAAGTCTAGATGGCATGAGCATGTAGACTAGTTTAGTTGGCAGTCAAGTTCATGTAGAGGCATGTTAATTGGTAAATAAGTGAAAGGAATTCCATTTAGATAAATAAACATGATAAATAGCCTATATGATATTATGGTAATTGGTGGGTCTAGTTTATGTATATAATTAGCAATTAGACTTGTTAGTATATTAGGATAGTTGGGTATAAGTCTTACTGAGTCATGTTTGACTCACTCCTTCCTTTATATGTTGTTTTACAGCTGATTTTAAGCACCCATCTCCTGAAGAAGTTGGAGATCTAACTTCCACTCTGGGTTCTGGCGAGGTGTGACTTTCTTATCCAGGTTAGTATTAGTCATTTGTACCTGATATAGTTGAATCGGGTTAAGCGGTGTGAAAGCGGATTTTTGGTGGCTGTGTTAGCCATTTTTTGTGGATATGTTTGTACTAGATTTTGGGTTGTGTAATCGGATTGTGAGCCGGTTTTTGGTTACCAGTTGTAAAATTTGTGGTTAAGTAAATATCAAGTTGTTTTCCTACCATAGGTTTATTAATTTAAACCCAGTTGTCGTGTTCTAGGATTACCGTGTTTTTCACTGCGCATGTTTATAATGTGGTAATTCGGGGGCGTGACATTTCAATGCCGCAAATCATGCAAATTTTGGAGCTTTGTAGCGTCTAGGAGACTCTCCAAAGTTGGTGTATTTGTCATGCCCGAACCATCATCCAAATTTGTGGATTTTTTGAAATCTCCATCCATGGATGAAATTGAGGCTTTAAAATGGTTATGGAAGACGAGTAATGAGATTACCTAACCTTTATTTTTGATTTCCAGGTTTGAATGGCGACAGAGAAAGAGAATTTAAAAATTTTCTTACGTGTTAACTGATCCAAAACCATGGCTTTGGGTTAAAGAGGCCCAAGCTTTTAAGCACTGGAACCACCCCTCATATGGCCAATATGGCACTATCTGACTCGCCCCTCATGTTCTCTTCTGGCTTTTCTACGTCGACGAAGGGGGGTCCACTGGCCCTTGCCTTTGATACCATGTTAACTGACCCAAAACCACAGCTTTGGGTTAGAGAGGCCTAGGCTTTTAAGCACTAGAACCACCCCTCATATTGCCTATATGGCACTACCTGACTTGGCTTACTAGGGTTCTATTGAGTCTAACGACACTAGCCTATTCTCCCTGATTTCCTATCGTTAGAGAAATTTTCTATGAAAATATATATATACATATTTGGAAACTTTATTTCATGAGGATTCCATATTGTATTTTTTGAGAATTTTTTGTTTCTGGGATAAGGAGTTATCTTGGTTGCAATATTGTGATTTCTACTACAGAATCCAGATGACCGCCTCCTCTTCCTTCCCTCTTTACAGTCAACTTCTTTTTTTCTAGTGATAAGCCGCTTGTTTTAGAATCCTCATTTTATGAGGATTCCAATGAGGATTCCAATGCATATTTCTACATATTTTTCTGAGCCCGGGATAAGGAGATATGCCTGAGTTAAGGGGAGACTTATCCTTCGGATGAACAGTGCAGAGGAGGGGTGACCGCGGGTGCTCAAACAGCACTCGGGTGGCACATGTGGCACCAATGATCTGGTGCACAACTGATTCATTGGTGGCGCACCCTGGAGCGGCACATTACACTGTCGTATAAGGTGCAATGTGCCAATCATTTTTTTATGATTTTAAATTGTTTAAAATCATAAAAAATCCAAAAAATTCAAAAAAAAATTATTTATTATTTATTATGTTTTAAAATATTTAATGGTATTTTAGATGATGTTAAGACCTATTTACAAAAATTCACTCATGTTTAAACTTTAAAATTGTTTTAAAGGTTTAACTTAATCAACTAGTATCTTAATTAACTCTATAAAATTAGATTTTAGAGAATGGAAATTGAGACATTAATTTTTGACTTTGCACATTATTTGGAATGAATAAATTTTCAAAATCATTTAGATATGCAAGTTTATTTCAAATAAATTGTTTATATGTTGTTTATGTTATTTTAATGATATTTATTTTATGAAAATTCGATACGCATGAAATTGACAATTTCAAAAGCACGGTATATAATTTTATTCTAATGTATATGATATATCTCATATAATTATTACGTATGTGCTCTATCTTCATGTGATGAATGTTAATGTATTTATGGAGGTGATCATGGGCTTAGTTGTACTTGGTTTGTGATTGCTTTTATATTATGTTGGTTATGTTATTAAATGGAGCATGCATATGCCTCCTCTCTCTCTATACAATCTGATTGTACATTCTACCTCTCTCCATTAATATACTTCCTTTGGTTATAATCAAGGTTTCTTATTAAGTTATGTACATTTGCTGCCCTACGTACCCTTAAGCCACTTGTAATTGTTAGAAGATGGATTGTAGAAGGTTGGAGAGTGGAACCACTTGGAGAAGCACCCTTCTAAAGTGGGAGCATACCAACTCAAGCATCTAAAGCAAGCATTTGCACCTATAGGGGTGCCTTAGGTGCATACTTAGGGTTAAGTCCGTGATCACCTTTTTTTTGCATATTTGATATGTGGATGTGTGCTATAGGTTATACCTTAAATATTTGATATTCCAACTATATTATATATACTTAGCACATATTATTATGAGACTAAAATAAAATCCCTCTTTCTTTTAAATAGGTCGATAAGTGTGTGACATTAAGAATGACTCATGTAGCCTTCCATTGTTATAATCTTGTTGAGCCAATCTTAGATTGGATCAGTTTGTTGTGCTACCACAAGGCCCATTCAACAAGGAATTGATGATCATGACTAAGGCATTTGCCGAACCTTGGGGTGGACCACTTGCATAGATTTGTTGTGCTACCACAAGGGTTGTGTGAAGAATCCATTCTCATAATGTAACAAGCGGATTTGACCTAACTAAAGTATATAGCTTATTGTGCTACCACAATATCATAACTCTAGAAGCTAAATGACTAACAGTTGCAAGAGTTAATAGGGTCTTAGTCTCCACTCGGATTTCATCATAATATCCCATCTTTGCTTAATGAGGGTTATGTAAATTTGTCAAAAATTAGTAAGAGCATAAATTAGGATAAAAGATCATATCTTAATTTTAATGAAGGTCTGCAATGTTATATTAATAAAATTATATTCAGTTGTAGAATATGAATATGAACCACCATTAGTATGACATATTGGATGTTAAATAGTTTTAATGGCTCACACTTAGACTAGTTTAAAACTATGAGAATTGTTCTCATAGTTGACCAATTAACTATCCTGCTTGAGAAGTAGGTATCTCCTAGACTATTTAATGATGTGGAAGAAAGATAAGATCTTATCTCATAGACAAGATGCATTGTTTGTCTTAAAATAGATGTTAGTCTCTATATAATATAAATTGTAGAGACAACATAAATAGATGGATATGAGATCCATGATGGCTCATAGTGATGATCTAATTAAGGTCAGGTTAGAACAACAATACATCTTAATTACTTCTTGTTGGTGAGACCAATAGAAAGAAGTAAAATTATTAGATAAAAATAGAAAGAGATAGTTAAAAGTCAAAGAAAGTGGTCAAGATAATAAAAGCCTAAATAAGACATAACATTCTTTCACTATCATGATGATGGTAAGTGGAAGAGGAAGTGCAAAATATATTGCACATAATGCAAATGTGAAGCTTGAGAATCTTGATGCATCTAAGTCATTGATATTTACATGTTTTAAATATACATTTATTAGTATTAGATACTATAAGTGTATATCATAATATTAGATACTGTGGATGCATCTAATAGTATGAGATACCGGATATGCATCTTATATCTACAAGGAGTTGTACATGATGACAAATAAATGAAGGCTTAATAAAGAAGATGTTGACCTACATATGAAATGTTGCAAAACTTGCATCATTACTAGTGCGAGGTACAAATCTTTAATAGCCTTGTGGAGATGTTTTAATAATTAATATTGTTATTATATCCTTTTACAAGACAATTATATGATTTCATGCTTAAATAAATGTTGATTTTTTCTAAGCTATGGAATTGATAGATGTTCTAAAAGATTAAATGGCAAAGTGTTTGCTAGTGAGAGCTTAATAAATTGTTTAATCATATTTGATATGTTAGCTCTTATGTCATATGTGAATCCCCCTCTTAAGAGGAAATGGGTTGATTTAGATCAATCTACTCTTTAGAATAATATACACATTGAGAATGGGCTAATGAGTTCTTAGAACTCATACATATAGGTGTATATTAACCCATATCTATTAAGGATAAAAAAGCATATTTATACTTTATTATTTCAAAGATGATGTCCCTAGGTATGGAGCAAATCAAAGGTCTTTATTTGTGTCCATTCAACCTAAGAGATATGTGAGACATATCTCTGATGAAAGAAATGAGCCATAAGATAGATAGGATATTGATCCTAGATCTTTATAGAAGCAATATAAGATATTGATTCTAAAAAAAGAAGACAATAATATCTGATATAAACTCTATCTATTATAATAAAGTTTAGAACTTGATAGATCCACCTAAAGATATAGTAACCATAAGGTATAAATAGATCAATAAAAAATAGATTGGGTGGATTAGAAGATAGAGACCTTTAAAGGTGAGAATAGTTAAAAAGGATATCATCTAAGTCAAATGGTTGACTATGATGAGACCTTTTGCCTATTACAAGGATTAATCCATTTGGATTTTGATTGTTACACACTATGACTATAAAATATGTTAATTGGATGTTAAGATAGTGTTCCTCTAAGGTATTTTGAGGAACACGTGTATATAATACAATTATAGGGAATCAAGTTCCAATAACATCCAAATAGAGTGTGTATTAGGTCCAATTATAGACTGAAATAAAACTTCTCATAGATCGCATATAAGATTTAATGAGATTAAATATTATGACTTTGTTAAGAATGAAGAGGAGCCTTGTGTGCTCAAGAAGATAAGTCGGAGTTGTTGTTACTTTCTTGACATTTTGTGTAGATAACATACTACTTGTTAAAATTGAAGCATGTATGTTATCATAAGTGAGCCTAGCTATCAAATTAATCTTCCAAACATAATCTGGGTTTTAGGATCTATGGAGATAGGTTTAAAAGGTTACCTGGCCTTACCTAGTTAATGTATGTAGTCAACAAAGTCAAAGGGTTTGACATGATAAACTCGAAGGTAGGCTTCTTACCTATGTAGTGTGGAGTTGATATCTTTAAAAAGATGTCTTTGTAGACTTCTTAAGAAATAAAGAGATCACATTAATAGAGCTCTTATGCCTTTGTTATATGATCTATCATTTATGTGATGTTACATACGTGATGTAATTAATGCTCTAAATGTTATGGGCATTCATCAGGAAGATCCATGTGAGAGTCACTGGATAGTTTAGAGATATATCATTTAGTACTTGAGAAACACTAAGAATGTATCTTTATACACTGGAGGATAAGACTTGAAGCCTTGTAATTTTACAAACATAAGCTTCTAGTCAAATAAGTTTGATAATAAGTCAAATAATAGTGGTGCAATTAGCTAGAATGGTTCTATGCAATAGAACACTGCTAATTCTACAACTAATCTAAAGTAGATTATATAATAGTTGCACACTACTTGAGAAGTAGTCTAGATGAAGATTTTCATCTACATGTAAGATATGGGATTGTCTCAAATTTCTCTGAATGTGTACCATTGTTTTGAGAAAGCAATGGTGTAGAGTCAATATCTTATCAGAAGTTAAAAACTTTTGTGGCAATACCATAAAATCAGAGAGATTGTAGCTTATAGAGATATAATTAAAAATAGAGTATCTACTGCTAATAACATTGTAGATCTACTAAATAAAGTAGTTACTCAAAGTGTGTTTGAGCTTCACCTTGAGCTGATAGAGATCAACCGAATGTGTGATTGACTTTAGTGCAAATGGGAGATTGATAAAAATGTATGCCCTACAAGCCAATCATATATGATATGATTCGACATTTCTAAAAATATCTCATTCAATTAACTAGGTATACATTCATTACATGCTATTATTAGATGTGAATATCATAATGAAATCTTTAATCAAATGCAATGATGATTAAATTATGATGAGATCATGATATTGAGATTATCATCTATACGTATTTGATCTAAATGTTCTTAGTCAAAGGATACTTGAGACGGTACATCAAAGATCTAAATAGACTAATATATGTTATGTTTTCTCATGTGATGAGAATGGCCGATCTCATTGGTTATTAATGTGGACACACTGAGATATATATACAAGTGCCCATTAGTTAAATGAGTTCACTGAACTGACTGAATTAGAAATTGTGGGAACCTCGAGAAAATATAGATATATTTTAAAGTGTTTAAAAGATTTATTTTTGAATGTTGAAATATCGTACCTGAATTTTCTAGCAAAATAGGTGATATACCATAAAAAACTAGATAGTCCGAGAGATATTAAAAGAGTATAGAACTGTTGTTCGGGTTTTGTGAAAATATTTTTGACCCCTCTCTATTGGATGGTGTGAATATCCGATGTTAACTTACATCAAGCAAACACTTGAACACCCTTGATTAACTGCCATAGCGATCTTGTTTGACGAGAGCGTGCACATCCACAACATGTAAAGAACACAAAGGGCTCTGGCCTTTCGGGCCCAATGAGATCCAAACAGGTTTTATTAGATTTAGATTGAAGTTGACTTATGTTGATTTATAAATTGATTTTGATGTGGTTTGAAATGTTAATTTTAGATTTTCAATTTTTCTTGGATTTAAATGTTGTTTGTTTTGAGTTTGTATTACTTATATTGGTTGAAGCTCATTTTATTTTTTTATTTGAACTTGAAATTTAGATGTGTTGAAAAAATTGACATGTTTAAATTTAGTTGACATGGATTAAGTCAATTTCATGTCATGTTCTTATATTGGTTGATGTCTTAACACCAATTCGGGTGTGTTTGGTATGTTTTAATTGTTTTGAACTTTGGTTCAAATTGATTAAACTTGAACTTTAGATTGTTAATGATCTAATTTTATGTGTTTTAAGATAGATTTAATATGCTTTAATGTCTTCTTAATGTGTTCTTTTCAATTGGTTATGAATTATTTGGTTTTCACTTGTTTAAAAAATTGAATTTCAATGAATTTAGTGCATTGAATTAATTTTTTCAGATTGTATTAAATCTATGTTGGATATTGAGGATTTAATAACTTGTTTTAAGTGTATTTTAAAGTTGGTTTGAATGTATTTTCAGACATGAATAAGTTATGTTCATATTTGATTAACTCTTGTTTGGTTCGCATCACGTCTAGTCCATCAAGCTAGTGTTGATGCCCAATCATATGCAGTCAACTCGACACTTGAAATATTCATTGAATATTCATGTCGGTGTACAACTGATGTGGCAATTCATATGCCATGTTTAATGCTGCCAAAGTGTAAATGTGTCCTTCCCATAAAGTCCTACATGACTGAGAAAATTTCGACAGCATGCCGCCTTATTTTCCAATTAGTGTGAAATTTTACCCGTCCGATGCAACAAGTACGTGACTCATCGCATCATGGGAAGGATAATCTACAATGGGAGCCGGCCCGTGCCTACATCCAGGTCAGTGTTCAAGTGCAAGTTGTATGAGCCGCCCAATGTGAAGCACCTACGTGGTGCTAACTCCTTATTTAATTTTGGCATTTTGCCTTCAGATTTAGTTAAGTGTAATTTTTAAATGTCCAAGCCCCAATGAGCCAGCTTCATGTCTCATGGCCTGAGCAGACCGGCTTCATGCCATGTCAGCCCAATTGGCCCAATTCAAGCTTCATGGGCCCTGGTGGCCTATTTTGATCTCCAAAGGCCAGCAAGGCCTGTCTTAAAGCTTCATGGCCAGCAAGGCCTGATTTCAACAACTTGTATGACCTATTCATTGGCATTTGCCTTCTTTCTGTAGCAATGGGAAAAGGAAGCCTCAGAGGGGTTGGAATGGATTTGTGGAGGTGCTGCTTGGAAGAGTTGGAAAGGGGACTACACAAGGGGCAGGTTTAAAACAAGTATAGGAAAGTTGATTAGGTACTGCACAAAGAGCATGTAGATGAAGATTTCAATGCCTTAAAGAGGTTATTTGGTATTGAAATGGAGAAGGCCACACAAAGGGGGCTGTCTTGGCTGAAGTTGAGAATATACCTGGGGGAGACTTGGCCCGTCGTATGGATTCCAAGAATGCCCAAGACATCACCCTCTCTTCCAGCCAAAACAAGGGAACAAGAGCCCGCCCGGGAGAGACTTGGCCCATCTTGTGGATCCAAGAATGCTTGGGACATCACTCCATCCTTTCAATAAGTAAATGGATTGTGTATAGAATGAAATAGGGCTGATTGGGTGCTGTTTAGATGGCCAACAAGGGGGCTGATGGCAGACTATCTAAGGACCTGTTTGGGTGGTCAGCTGAGGGGCTGTTTAAATGACCTGATTTGGGACAGGTTCATGGGCACTCTAGGCACCTGATTGTTAAGGGTTTTATGGCACACAAGAGGCCTGATTGTAGATGTTCTTAGAAGAACTCAAGGGGTCTGGTTGTGGATGAGTTTCAAGGGGGCACATAAGGGCTGATTGAAAAAATAGCAAGGCTGGTTTTCTAGAGCACATTCAGGTGGCCAGCAAAGGGCTAATTGAAGGGATGCACATGGACTTTTAAAAGTACTAGAAAGGCTGGGTTTTGCAGCATTTTAAATGGCCAAAGTGGAGGCAAAAGTTTAGATAAATAAGAGGGGAAGAAGAGAAAAGATGTGCTACATTTTTTATTTCTCCACTCACCTTATTTATTTTCTCTTTTTCTTTTGTGTTGCGGTGGTGCTGAAGATAGAAGGACTGTATGCCCTTCTTCTCCTTCTTTTTTTTCTTATGATCTTTGTAAAAATGGTGCTGGAGGAGAAAGATGAAGGTTTTTTTGGAGTTGAAGGCCTCATCAATGATAAAGAAGCCTGCTACACTTTCTGAAGTTGACGCACCAACCAGGTGGGCTGGTTGCACCTAGTGATGGCACACTTGCTGGAGGAAGCCATCTTCCTTTTCTTCTTATTCACTTGGCACACCCAAAATGGGTAGAGAGCTTGCTGACTTGATGCTCAATATGTCCAAGCAAGATGAGGAAGGGCTGGAGCAAGGTTGATGGCACACTAAGAAGCTGAGGGAGAGCAAGAGTAGGGCTTACGCAGGGTCAGCTTGTGTTAGCTCAACCAAGGCCAGATGGGGGGCCTGTTTATAGAGTAAAATGGCACCATATGAAGCTGGGGAGAAGGCTGTGAGAGTGAGAGTCTTAATTTCCATTGAGTTAAATTTTTACAAGACTTCTAATTGGGCAAAGTACACTTAACCATTTGATGGGTGTATGATGATATCTGGCTCACCCTTCCCTATCTTTTAGGTGAGTGTGTGCAAAAGCCAAGTGGGAATGGGCTGAAATTAGACCAAAATATGCTAATATAATGATTAAGATAAGCCTTAAATGATAAGGCTCAGATAGGATATGGATAAAGGTCAGTTGGGGAGAGTCCTAATGCATGAAGACTTTTCATCGGCCATATGTGTGTAAGGTGAGCAGTTGGTGCACCTGTCCCTACATTGTAGGGTGTTGGCCACAAAAACCAACTTGTGATGGACTGAATTTCGGACAAAGGATGGCAATCTGATGGGATAAGATGATGTGTAAAGGATATTTTTGAATTAAGATAAAGATAATGCCCATTGGGATAGTGATAACCTGGAGATAGGATAAGAAAGCAAGAGTCCTATCTCAGAAAGAATTCTTCATCCCAATGGACTCCAATCAAAGGATGAGTGTGGGAAAGGCTGAATGTCACCAAATTCAGGTGAGAATAAAGTAATTTCAGCCAAAGGATGAGGTGTTGGATGCAAGAAATGAAATTCAATCTAGTTCGTCCATCTGGATGCTTCTGATCCGATGGCTATCGTTAATTCCGGCTGAAAATTGATTAAACACACCCAGAATTAAATCATAAAAATATGGGATAATCTCTAATGACCATTGATCTTGTGATCCATCAAAATGTGTGGCTGATATCTCTCGAACTGCACTGGATCTTTGATTTATCGATTTCTCTGATCAGTACGATCTTGGCCGTCGATAATGCCAGAAACTATAATTGAGTTCAATTACCTTATCCCATTAGCCAAATTTTATTTTTCATGCCTAAATATTCATGATATCTATGTTTTGGGACAATAAATTTAAATTTCTAGCTTATGGGTCATTTAATACAGACTTTGGCCAGATTTGATATTCCTTGCATATCTTTCCAATCGGTCGTCGGATTTTCGATCCATTTCAAGCATTGCCTATCTCTATACAACATTAAAAATGTGGTAAATATGGAATTCCATGTTAGAGTCCCAACTTGTCCCAAAGTGTCAGGGGCAAAATAGTCGTTTCGGCCTTTCGGTGTCCATTTTCTATGTTTTGGGCATTTGGGCACTGTTGCAAAGCCCTCAACTAGGGCTATGCAATAAGCACATTATCTTGGCTATTTGTAACATGTCAAGTCATGCCAAGGCATTTTCAGAGACTATTTGCTTCATTTGTTCTTGAATTTTCCAAATCTGGGTTGGATTTTCCGCACCAGCTTTGGCATTGCTGAAATCTATATTAAGTGAGCTAAGCAGAAAAATGTGGTGCCAACAAATGCCCCCACAGGTAGTTTCTTGGAGACAAGAGTCGATTAAAGACTGCCCGTGTAAGTTGGCATCCGGTATTTGTCCAGCTCTATCCTTGGCAATCTATCCACTACTTCTGCTACATAAGCTTTTTTAAAACTGAGAAGGGCATGGGCCCTTGTACATGACCAGACATAGATTTTTTCTATTTGGTTGCCTATCCTCTATTCAATAAGCACATTTGATGGTGTCAATTCATTCATGCTCCCCAACATGCAAGCTCTATGAATGAGCCACTCTTTTGTTTTGTTTATTTATTTTTTTACTAATCTGATTGTCTCTTGTGAGATTTTCACCCAGACCAACCCCCTTGATGTTTTGCCTTCATGCCCCCTAAGTGATTTTCATGTAGCGGGGTTACCTAATTTTGCCTAGAGTGCCCTTTCAAGTTTTCACTCTAGCCAGGTTTTCTCTCTTTTTTTTTCTTTTTTTTCTTTTTCACTTTCTTTTTTTCTCTCTCTCTATTGTATAGGGAATTAATGCTTCCCTCAAGCCATATGTAAATAGATTGAACCAGGTCGAGATTAGTGATAACTCGACATTGGGGTCACAACTTTTGGGGTCCAACCAAAGTTGTGAGACCAATCAAGGGGCTTCAACTAGGTGAGTGGAGAAACCAACACAAAGGGGGTTCCTTACAAGGATAAGACCAATCCAAGTGTAAAAGGCAACTTGGCATAAGCAACTAATCAAATAGGTGTGAAACCAATGAAAAGGGGGTTTCGAAGGGGATAAGACCAATCCAAGTGCATAAGGAAGCTTGGCATGGATGAATAATACAAAAACCATCTCAAAGGGAGGTTTCAAACAAGATAATACCAACCCAAGTACCAAAGGCAACTCGGCATAAGAGTCAAATTTTGAAACTAACACAGAGGGAGTTTCAATCAAGGTAAGACCAATCCAAACAGAAAAAACAACTTGGCATGAGAGTTGGATTTTTTAAAACTGACACAAAGAGAGTTTCAATAGAGATAAGACCAATCCATGTGTAGGAGGTGACTTGGCATGAGGATCAGATTTACAGGTTATGAAACCAACACAATGGGTGTTTCAATGAAAATGAGACCAATCCAAGTCCGGAAAGCAACTTAGCATGGGGGTCTGATTTTGAAACTAAAACTAAGGGAGTTTCAATTAAGGTAAGACCAATCTGAGTGTGAAAGGCAATTTAGCATGAGAATCAAATTCTAAAACTAATAAAAAAGGTCTTTCAAATAGGATGAGACCAATCCAAGTGTGAAAGGAAGCTTAGCATGAGGGTCTGATCCAATCCAAGTGTAGGAGGCAACTCGACATGGGGGTCTGATTCTAAGGTTATAAAACCAACTCATAGGGGGTTTCAATAAAGGTGAGACCAATCCAAATGCCAAAGGCAACATAGAATGGGGGTCTAATTGAAAGTTATGAAACCAACTCATAGGGTGTTTCAATAAAGGTGAGACCAATCCAAGTGCAGAAGGCAACATGGCATAGGGGTCTGATTAAAAGGTTATGAAACCAACTCATATGGGGTTTCAATAAAGGTGAGACCAATCCAAGTGTGAAAGGCAACTTGGCATGTGGGTCTGATTAAAAGGTTATGAAACCAACTCATAGGGGGTTTCAATAAAGGTGACCAATCCAAGTACGGAAGACAGCTTGGCTTGGGGGTTTGGTATAGGTTATGAAACCAACACAAAGGGGTTTCAGGCTTGCCGAAGGGGCAAAGTTAGAGGACCACAAGGGAGTCAACTAAAAGCCATAAAGTGGTTGACTATTTGAAAGGATTGCACAAAGGGAGAAAACAAAAGGCCTCAAAGGGGCAAGCAACGGGGCGTAAGCAAGCCAAAGCAGCATTCGTTGTAGCCTTGTTTGGAGCTACAAGAATAAATGGTCAAGGCAGCAAGTTGTGTAGACTACCAAGATTGAAGTGATCAGGGTAACAAGGGTTTAGGCCATCCAGGACCGGTATGGTTAGGATGGTGAAAGGGTTAAAGATGGCATGTTTTTTTTGTAGGTCATCAAGACCAGAGTGGTCAGGACAACATGAAGGCTTGTGGACCAACCAGACCAAAATGATTAGGATGGTATGACCTAAAGATTGACATGAAATTTATAACTATATAAACTAGGAGGGTCATGACTGTATGAGTTTTTTTAGGAGCCATGTGGGCTATATAGCCAAGGCTGGGGAAGGTTTTCTTTTTATGGTTGGTCATGGGGACTAAATAGCCAACAGCAGAGAAAGTCTTTTTTGTTAGACCATCAGGATCGGAATGATCAAGATGGTGGAATTGCCAATGTCAAAGAATGACTAAAGAGGCAAGAATGAGTGAGAGCAAAGTAGGGTATTACCCTTCATCCCTTCCAAGGTGGGGTGTGAGAACTTCCCTCAAATTTTATAGCCAGGAGGTGATCTTCCTCGTCGCCTCAGGTATGGTCTCTTTGGCATATTTCTAGAAGGTAGATGAGCCTATGGGACCCTTTTCATCATTGGCAACTTAGATGTCCTCCCTAATAAAATTAGGGAAATGAACCCACTCACCTTGTTAGGTTGGGGGCTCACTCTAGCTGAATGATTGATTTTTTTACTTTTTTATCAACCTGACTTCTCCTTTGTAGAATTTTCACCCAAGTTGACCCCTTTTTCAATTTTGTCTATGTTTCTCATTGTAAGATTTTTACACAATAGGGTTATCCAATTTTACCCAAGGTGCCTTTGTATGTTTTCACCTTGACTAGATGTTTTGATATTTTTGCCCTTAGCCGATCAATGTGTTTGACCGACTAAGTCCATTTGGCATCTCCATTTTTAGCCCATTCTCTTTTTTCCATATTTTCTTATTTCTTTTTCTCTTGTAGAGAATCAAGGCTTCCCTCAAGCCATATGTATAAAGAATGAACCAAGTCAAAATTAGAGGTAATTTGACACGGGGGTTCGACAAGAGTTGAGACGCTAATGTTGACATGCCAAATTTACCTAATTTAGAGCATAAAACTCATGTTTTATAGGTAACACATGTGATTGATCATAGAATGATGTTGGGACCTTTTAATGTTTATTTGGAGCTTTGCCAAACGAAATCGGACATTTTCCGAAGTTTTCTACACAAAGCCACAATTTTCGAGCGAAAGTCACACGTAAATCGTGTAAACAAGAAAATTAGATGGGTGACCAATGCCTAATAATCATGCATTCAAGGTTATGGTCAGAATCACACTCGGGACAAGTTTTGTTTCATGCCGTGTCTTTTTGGTTGGCCATCGGAATCATTCTGATCAGTATTGAATCTTTCATTCACTATCCTATTTTATGAATAAAATTCTGAAATTTTGGAAAGTGTGATGGCTGATCCGTTGCTGTAAAAATCTTCTTCGGCCTGTTATCTTTCCAATGCAACAAATGGCATTGAATTCCAAGTTCGGGAGTGTCCACAATGGCTTCCAGAAGAAAGACGCGCAAAATCTGTCCCATGCATCCTGGTCCCTAGGCACATGTGCCCTGGATCCAGGGCACGTGGCCATGCGCCCTCACCCTAAGGCACATGGCCATGTGCCCCCAATCGGGGGGCACAAAAGAACCAATTTTTCATCGGGACTCTACCTCTAACCGGATTGGATTGAAATTTTTGATCGGATTGGACCAATTTTTTTGGGTGGATAACATGCGCCCCCAAGTGGGGGCACTTGTGCCCAGGCCCAGGGCACCTGCACCCAAGGACTAGCGCACATACCCCTATTTTTTAGCCAGGATCACGACGACTATTCTTCTATGAATTGAGATTGATTCTGGTCATTCCAGAGGCTAGTTCATGACCCCTCAGGCATCTCAAGACGTCCAAGCTCCCTTCTGCATTGATTTTGTAATTTTTAGAGAGAGAATTTTGAGTTTTTAGAGAAAGAGAAGTCGGTTCAGGAACTAGCATCTCTCTTCTTCAGCTTCTATAGTAGCGTGTGGACATCTGCTGCCCGATCACTCAACATTAAAGTTCTTCCTCTTCGAGTCTTCTTCGGTTTGAAATTTATGGAACATGATTTTGAGGTCAGGGCTGGTTGTAACGAGCAAAGAAGCAAAGTCGCGCATGGCAGATCCTGGACTGCTACTTGGCCTTTTCAACAACCTAGATTTGGTCATATCTCTCTCTATTCTTATTAAAAATTTTCTATTATTTTTCCTATCTCTTTTTTTTGTGATTCTACATCTTCCTATCATTTTTTTAAAATTTTTTATTAGTTTTAGTTTTTTAATCTATAAAAAATAGAAAAGGGGTTAGAGATAACCCAAATCCGGTCAGTTTCCTTTCAGTATTGTGTTTCATGTTTTTTTCTTTACACATACTCCACTTTGTTTAGTTATAATTATATTTTTTATCTATTTTTTTGTCTATTTTCACAGGAAATCAAACACCATGAGTTGAGGACTCTTCTTCATCGGCCGGCCGAAGAAGGAGAAGCTTTGACCCGCACTCTTCCCGCTAAGGTACACACGGTCATTTTTATTGAATAAAGAGGAACCCGCAGTTCCTGGAGACCACATATGTCTTAATTTCCTTATTCTTATCCTCCTCCCACATGACTCGAACTGCCTCTTTAGTGATCGAGCGACGCCAAGGGATGAAAGTTTGGGGATCAATTTGAGTGTGGGACCGAGGTGAGAGGGTTTTCCGTGTTTTCTTCCTTCCTTTCTCATCTCCTCTTGAGGTGGCAATCCGGATTCATGGGCTACCCTAAAAAGGAGAGCTCCACTGTGTTTTTTGGAGTCGACAGCTTTGTGGCGACCATGGTGGGACTAGCAATGTCTTTACCCGTGGGAGCTTAGTGTTTTCCTGCAACTAGTTCTAGTTCAAGACTGGTTCCCACGTGAGCCTTTCCTTCTTTCCACCATTCTTAATTTCATGTCATCTCAAAATTTCTGATTTCACCAATCTTTCATCAGATTTGAAGTGCCAAGTACCTAATTTAATTTCTGTCATTTTATTTTAGCCGGTTCCCGCGTAAACCCACCTTTACTTTTAAAACTGGTTCCCGCGCGAACCAACTCTCTTCTACAAACCGGTTCCCACGTGAACCAACATTTATTTTCAGCCATTCAAATCAGGTTTTTTTCAATCTTTGTCACAGGTTATCACCCTCAAATTGTTCACCGCATGACCCTCTTTTATTTCCATTTGCCATTTAAACCGGTTTCCGTGTGAACCACCCTTTTTCTTTTTTAAACCGGTTCCCGCGTGAACCAATCTCTTTCTTTACTTCGGTTCCCACGTGAACCAAATCTCTTTCTTCAGATCTATACCCACTTGGATCAGATCTGTATTCCTCTTTAATTGGCCCCACGTGGCCCTCTTTAATCATTTAAACTGGTTCCCGCATGAACCACCCCTTTGCTACCCAAAACTGGTTCCCGCGTGAACCACCTTCACTTTTATCCCAGTTCCCATGTGAACCAGCTTATTCTTACATCGGTTCCCACGTGGACCACCCCTTTTCCTTGGCTATCAGATCTGAACCCTCTTTTTTTCATTACTTTTCACTATCTCCATTTGGCTCACATAAGAAACAAGGTCTAGATTCTAGTTTCTATTTGCTTGCCAAGTTTCTAATTACTTGCCATGTGTGATTTCTTGTTTCTTTAAGTTTATGTGTTGCTTATTACTTACTTTATTACTTGATTGCATTCTCTGCTCCTTCTCTCTATCTCCTTATTTTACACTTTTTTCTTTTTGAGGCGGGAGCTCACTCTCCCATTCTTCCCTCCCATCCAAAACACCCTCTTGGTGGATTCTAACCTCTCTTCTGGGATATTCCTTCCTAGTTCACTTGGTTGGTTTTCATCAAGGCCTCCATAATTCCTCATATGTGGAGTATTTATCTTCACGATCAGGTTGGTTGTACCACTCTCGAAAACCCGAAGCATCCTATGTTACCTACATGTGGTGAGATTGTGTGAAACCTAGGTCATCGGAGATTGGAGTTAGGATCCTAAACTATTTGTTGTGAGAACAATTCTTAACAAATCTATAAACCTAAGGTCTAATCAAAATCATTGTGTAATCTTATTTTCAAGTCTTTGCATCACTTTTTCGTCAAACAAAAATTCAAAACTCTAACTTTTTTACAAGATATTAAAAACTAGAAAAATGTTCTTTGTTTGTCTTGCCAACTCGTTTGTTTTACCTTCCCCTTGAAGTTGAAGGGTGACAATGCAATTAAGGTCTAGAAGGCACGTTGGAATGGCAGAACATGCTAAATGTCAAGAGCATGAGATGGGTCACCAACCAATTCCATCAGACGATCATGTTAATCCTTGTTTGAGTAAGAGGCGCAAGAGGTCCCTCAACCATTTTCTCCCCATGATGTTGAACAACTCTTTAGAAAGTTGTCTCTTTATACTGACCTAGAAACCTATTCCTGTATACAATCCATGGTGAAGGGCAAAATTGCCTCTGATCAGGCTGAAGCCAACCCAAGTTGCCTCATCCCCTCGTCCTATGGTTCGACCACCACTCATTCAGTCATCCTTTGTTCAACCACCTATTGTTCAACAATCTGTGATTCAACTATCATTAGCTCAACCATCTATGGTTCAACCATCATTTGTTCAACCACCTTATTTAAACCATGTTGCTTCCTTGGCCCACCAAGTCATAGGACAATCTTCAAAGAATTTGCCAAATCATGCTCCTCAATTCCAAAATCACGCATCTAACCACATACCCCCACCAGTAAACCAAGATCCTGCTCTCACCCAGGCAATCATGGATCAGCTCACCTAAATGAATGAATATTATGAAGAGCTGAGATGTCGCTTGGACTCCAAGTCAACTCCTGAAGTCTCTATTCCTTTGCTAGTTCTTCACCTGCCACCTTCTGAACTATCAATTTATCGCCGCTACAATGGTACTGGCAATCCTTTTATCCACCTAAAATATTTTTTCTATGACTCCTCATTCTGGAAGAATAATCGTAGAGTTCTTGCTTCTTGTTCCGTCGATCACTAGAAGGGTCTGCATTGGAATGGTTCTATTCGCTCGACCGCTTTGAGGCAAGAGATTTTGATATTGTAAAGACCAAATTTTTGCATATATACAGAGACCGGGTGGCACCATCATGCTCAATTATAGATTTAATTGCTAAGAAGATGATGTCCGAAGAGGACTTCATAAAGTTTGCTGATCGCTAGAGAGGAATGGCAAAGAAACTAGCAGATGTTATTTTATTAGGGGAACAAGTGAAGATGCTCATTGGAAACACTACACCTGCCCTGAGGAATGTCTTGATTATGTACCGTCCTTCCACCATGAATGAACTTTATGACAGTGCCCGATACTTGCAAGCCCTCTTAAAAGATGTCACAATGATAAATCCATTTGATCCCAAACCTAGGAACATCAGGAAGACGCCCTCTGCACCAGCTGGGCCTACAATTGAGAGAGTTGTCAACAATGAAGTTGTAAACATTGTGGGGGAACCAAGGAGGAAACCGTCAAAACCAGTTTAGGAACCCACCATAGAACCTTTCTTACCACCACTCTCAATAACAGGTTAGGCCACAACAACCACGACAACCACAACAACCACCTCAGCCAGTAGTGCAACCCCAGCAATCTCATCAACCTACTTACAATAGGGCACCACCACCACCCAATCAAGCACCATGAATGAGAGGTCCTAAGATAAAAAATTACCAACAACTCCCTTACTCCTTAACCGACATCTTCAATGTACTTATGGTAGAGAAACAATTGGAATTGTCCAAAGAAAGAGAGGTTTGGCCAGCAAATGCAGATATGTCCCGATACTGTGCTTACCACCGGTACCTTGGTCACACCATGGAAGTGTGTTTTCAATTCAAAGATTACATTCATGATCTCAATGACCAAGGCAGCATTGATTGGGCCCAATTGGGGGAATGCATATAGGCAATGAAGGCTAGGCAGCAATAGTGACAATGTCTACTGGCTCAACCTCAATAACAACCTGACTTGGGGATTATTCAGAATCCAGTCCCATTACATGTTCCCACTCTGGCACTGACACCAGCACATCCAAACCCAGGAATTGGTCTAGTACACTCCATTGTCCAGGAAGTTGCCAGCCGTGCTCAAGGTTGGCAACTAGAAAATCACAATGCAACCATACTAGTCAACCCAGCTAGGCCTCCTACCAGGAACCACCCTAGATAGATAATCCGTGCACCGTCTACTCCACAAACACCACCAAGCTCAATAACCCAACCATTGACTGCTACTTCTTCTCGCCAACTCATCATTAGGCCAGCCCCGGCCTTGACTACACCTCCCTCAACCATTGCTACACACCGACCTTTGCTCATCCAGCCACCACAATCACCACCAAACCTGAATCCCTAACCTAAAAACTTTGTCACTCCAAAACCCCAACCTATCACACCACCAACCCCACAACCTACCACCACTCCTACACCCTGGCCTCTTCTTATTAGGCCACCACCATCACCATCAGTACCACCTCCAAATCCTACCCCTCTACCCATAAACCCAATCATCCTAGATCCACCAATCCCATTGCCTAACATACCTGCACCTACACCGCCTATTCCACCACATCCCACCCCGGTTAACCGATCACCTCTACCTGATGGCCAAATAACCCCAGTGCATCAGAGTGGGAGGATGTTCCAGCGGCTCTTTCCCCAAGCCAGAACTCAACCGTAGGATCCAGTGGAGGAAGAACAAGTGAAAGAACCCTTGCTGAGGATGGCCTATGATTTGTTGAAACATTTGGATAAGACACTGGCTCATATCTCCATACTTGAGCTGATCAAAAGATCAAAGGCACACCAGGAAATTTTATAGTAATATTTGCAAAGGGTCATGGTGAATGAAGATCTCCCACCTGAGAAAATCACTGCAGTGTTAGCCCCTAGAAGTGAGCACCTGACACTCACTTTCTCTCAGGAGGAATTAGCTGATCCAGAGGTCAAGAGATACGCCTTACATGTGGTTGTTATCATCTGTAATATTGAACTAAAATCCTATCTAGTTGACACTAGAGCTTCTATCAACGTTATGCCGCTAGAAACTTCGTAGTTGTGCGACATTTTTCAACAAGAAATCAAGCCATCTTATGCCATGGTGACAGCCTATGACAACTCCAAGAAGTCCGCATGTGGGGTGGTCACTCTGGAAGTTAAACTTGGACCATTTACGGTAACAACTGATTTTTATGTTATGGAACTGGATCCAACTTTTTGGGCTATACTTGGGAGGCCGTACTTGGAAGCAATAGAAGTTGTGGCTTCAACAAAGCCTCAGTGCATAAAATTTCTCTTTAAAGGACAAGTAGTCAAGGTAACTAGCATGCCCATAAGGGACGAGCTGAATGACGCCTTCTCGCCCTTAGGACTGTCAATGCAACCCCAGATCTTAGTGGGAGAGTTGCCAGAAGTTAGATGCATGACCGCCTCTCTACCAGACCAGTGGGATGGCAGATGATGATGAAATTGGGCTATCAGACTGGAAAAGGTTTGGCCAAGGATCTTCAAGGGATCACTCAGCCGATTGAAACTGTGAAAAAGTCACGTAGGCAGGGGTTGGGATACGAACCCCAGTTAACCCATCACCTCTACCCGACCACCAAATATCCCTGATGCTTCGGAGTGGAAGGATGTTCCGGCGGCTCTTTCCCCAAGCTGGGACTCAACCGCAGGATCCAGTGGAGGAAGGACAAGTGGAAGAACCCTTGGTAGATATGGCCTATGATTTGTTGAAACATTTGGATAAGATGCCAGCTCTCATCTCGATACTTGAGTTGATTAAAAGATCAATAGTGCACTAGGAGATTTTACAACAGTATTTGCAATGGGTAATGGTGAATGAAGATCTCCCACCAGAGAAGATCACTATAGTGTTAGCCCCTAGGAGTGAGCACCCATCGCTCACTTTCTCTCAAGAGAAATTAGTAGAACCAGAGGTCAGGAGATATGCCTTACATGTGGCTGTTATCATCTATAATATTAAAGTAAAATCCTGTCTAGTTGACACTGGAGCTTCTATCAACATTTTACCGCTAGAAACTTTGTAGTTGTGCGGCATTTTTCAACAAGAAATCAAGCCATCTTATGGTGACAGCCTATGACAACTCCAAGAAGTCCGCATGTGGGGTGGTCACTCTGGAAGTTAAACTTGGACCATGTATGGTCACAACTGATTTTTATGTTATGGAACTGGATCCAATTTTTAGGGCTACACTTGGGAGGCCGTACTTGGAAACAATAGAAGCTGTGGCTTTAACAAACCCTCAGTGCATAAAATCTCCCTTTAAAGGATAAGTGGTCAAGGTAACCAGCATTCCCATAAGGGACGAGCTAAACGATGCTTTTTCACCCTTAGGACTGTCAATGCAACCCCAGATCGTAGTGGGAGAGTTGCCAGAAGTTAGATGCATGACCACCTCTCTACCAGACCAGTGGGATGGCAGATGATGATGAAATTGGGCTATCAACCTGGAAAAGGTTTGGCCAAGGATCTACAAGGGATCACTCAGCCGATTGAAATTGTGAAAAGGCCACGTAGGCAGGGGTTGGGATACGAAGAGAATTCCATCCCAATGAGGGTCTTCTAGCTAGGATATGCCATGGGACTCCACACATTCTTTATCAAATGGGAGACCATGATGATGGCTGAAGATGATGAGAGTTCCATTATAGCTGTCAAGAGAAGGAAGGCTCTAGATGAAGAAGAAGACTTAGAAGATCTGTGCCTATCTTTGACTTATTTGTTCTTAAGTGGAGAAGAGCACCAAGAACCACTCAAGGGCTGACCAATCTTGGATCATCCTATTGAGCAAGCTACCAATCAAGTCAAAACCATTCCATGAGGCCCAAATACAACAATCCCATGTTTAAACCTCGTACCATTGTTTTTAGATCTTTTAGATGGGCTTCTGAGCCCACTTTCTCACTTTGGGCCCATGTTCCCTCTTTAATCTTCTATTCTCACTGAGCCTACTTGCTCATTTACTTCCCTCATCAGCTTCAGGACTAAGGGCTCTTCTCAGCATGGGCTCACATGCCAATCCATTTCTAGAATTGGGTCCACGTACCCATTCACTTTTTCATCAGTTTGGGTCCATGTGCCCATTTTCCATTACCATTGGGCCCACAAGCCCCCTTTTCCTCTTTATTCTTAAGTTTTTCTCTCTGTTAGTTATGATAGCTTCTAGCAAGTCTCGAGTCATTCTAGCTCAGTCTATCTTCTTACTAGAAAATCCCAAAAAAAAAGCCTTCTCTGAAATTTACATTTCCATCGAGGAGACATCTCTACTCATCCCAGAGGGTGCTCCCAATCAAGGATCTCTCTCTTCTAAATCATTGATTGATTTACTCGATCCTCCCTCCACTATAAATACCACCTTTACAGCTTTGTCTTCAGTAGGTTAGGTTAGGTTAGGAAATAGGAAAGTCAGAGGTAAATGAGTTCCAAGTAGATATCTGCAACAATTGGCATAGAATTGCATAGAATGTGCAAGGCTGCCAAACTTTTTAGAGAATACCATCTAGCTAGATGAAATATGATATGAGGATGAGCATAACATAGATCATACTTTGGGAGTATATGAGGTGGTATCAAAGAAGGATCCTAAATATGAGGATGAAATCGAGGACTTGGCTGATGCGTATGCATATGGACTTAGAAGATTTAAAGAACCATCAGCCACAAGGAATGAACCAACCAAGAAACTGAATTTAGGAACCCTGGAAGATCGTAAACCTATCCTCATCAGTGCAAACCTCACTCCCTCAAAAGAACAAAGTTTGATCAAAGTTTTGGAAGAATACAAGGATACGTTCGCATGGACATATGAAGATATGCCGGGACTAGATAATTCATTAGTTGAACATAGATTAACCTTGAAACCAGGAACTACCCCAGTTAAACAAAAGCTCAGGAGGTTCTACCCTAACATTGCACTTAAAATGAAAGAAGAGGTCAACAAACTACACCAAGCAAAATTTATTAAAGTCGTCTTATATTCGCAATGGGTGGCTAACATAGTTCTAGTTATGAAGAAGGATGGACGAGTTTGGATTTGCATAGATTTCAGGGACTTGAACCGAGCGTGTCCTAAGGATAATTTTTCTTTACCTCATATCGATGTTTTAGTTGATAACACAGCTGGAATTGAAATGCTTTCATTAATAGATGGTTATTCTAGATACAATCAGATCTGGTTAGTTGAGGAGGACCAAGAGAAGACCTTATTCACTACACCATGGGGAACATATTGCTATATTGTCATGCCCTTTGGGTTAAAGAATGTTGGTGCAACATATTAGAGGGCTATGATGGCTATCTTTCATGACATGATGCACACCCTTGTAGAGATGTATGTTGACGACTTGGTTATCATGTCCAAGAGTCGGGAAGATCATATTGAAGTACAAAGAAAAGTTTTGCAACGAGCTAGAGAATACAAGCTGAAAATGAACCCTAAGAATGTATGTTTGGTGTTTCATCAGGAAAACTACTAGGGTTCATAGTAAGCAAAAGGGGCATAGAGATTGACCCAAACAAGGCCAAGGCAATCATTGGTTTGCCTCCCCCGAAGAATATGAAAGAGCTTCGAGGATTGATTGGGAGGCTACAATTTGTCCGTCGGTTTATCTCATAACACTCCCAAAGGTACTCCCAAAGGTGTAAACCTTTCTATGAGTTAACCAAGGTGGGGGCCGAGTTTAAATGGGACTCGAAGTGCCAGGAGGTGTTAGATGGGTTAAAAACATACCTGTCAAGTCCCCCTGTACTTAGAACACCAATTCCTGACAAGCCCTTGGTCCTCTACATTTCGGTTCTTGAGAACTCTCTTGGGGTAGTCCTTGCACAAGTTGATGAAGAAGGGAAAGAGCGAGCTACTTACTACTTGTCCAAGATGTTTGATACTTGTGAGTTGAAGTACACGGTGGTAGAAAAGACCTGTGATGCTCTTGTTTGGGTGGTTCAAAAACTCAAGCACTATTTTCTTGCTCACCAAGTCAAGCTCATTGCTCGTATCAATCCAATAAGTTTCTGTTAGAGATGACAGTTTTGACTGATCGATTAGGCGATGGCCGAGTTTCTTGTCCCAATTTGATATCACCAATGTTCCACAAAAGGCAATCAAGAGCTATACTATTGCTAAAACACCTATCCCATCATCTAATACCCATCTTTGACCCAGTTCGGTCGGAGTTTCCGGATGATGAACTAATGTCAGTCCAATCTTCCAATCTTTGGGCATTACATTTTGACGGGGATCTAAACTCTCATGGTAGAGGGATAGGTGTTGTCCTTTTGTCACTCGAAGGTGTCACCATTCCACAGGCTTTTCATCTCAACTTTCTAGCAACTAACAACATAGCTAAGTATGAAGCCTTGCTGGCCGGGCAAGAGGTTGCTCACTTCCATGGTGCCACCGAAATAAGGGTGATAGGTGATAGTAAATTAATCCTACGCCAAGTCCCATCCAAGTACTGAACTTCTCATCAAAACCTCAAACCCTACCAGGAGCTCACCACCTGCTACATCAAGCTATTCTTCAAACTCACCTTTGTCTATGTCTCCCATTCTCAGAATGTCCTTGCCGATGCCTTAGCTTCACTAGCTTCATCTTTATCTGTCCCGCTAGGTAGGCAAGTGCGGACTATCCACATCTGTAAGAGGTCAGGCAATTGAGGAAGGAGAGGTTCAACAGAAAGGAATATTTAGAGCACAAAGAAGAAATCTTTTTAATTGAGTTGGAGTAATTAAAAGAAGGTGAGATACCTTGGTATGATGAGATTACGAGGTATTGCCAAGATCAGTCATACCCGCCTGGATCAACCACCAAGGAAAAGAAGGCAATCTGAAGAGTATCCCAAAGGTATACAATACTAGGAGTGCTTTACAAGAAAAGCTTAAGTGGAATTCTACTTAGGTGTCTTGATGAGGAAGAAGTCGAATTGGTGTTAAAAGAAGCACATTCTGGAGTTTGTGGTCGTCATGTGAATGCCCAAGCCGTTGCTAAGAAGATCATCCGACAAGGGTATTATTGACCAACTCTAGCAGAAGACTGCTCCATCTTTGTCTAGCACTATCATTCATGTCAACTCCATGTCGATAAGATTCATTCTCCCACATTTCCCATCATCCAATTCATACCCCATGGCCTTTCTCCAAGTGGGCTTTTGATATCATTGGCCCTTTGAGTGACCTCAACTCTGAAATGTGCTCAAAATCATTCATTATGATGGCGAAGGAGTACTTCACAAAGTGGGCTGAAGTGGAAGCGTTTGTGGAGATTAAAGTGTCAATAGTTTGCTCCTTCATCAAGTGCAACATCATTACAAGATTCGGGATCCCCAGCAACATCATCACTGATAATGGGCCGCAATTTTTCTCTTAAGATCCATGTGATCTTTGCAATAGGTATCGCATTTCATTGCATCATTCATCACCATACTATCCTCAAGGCAATGATCAAGCATAAGCCACCAACAAAACCTTAATTAAAATCATCAAGAAATCTTGTAAGTCTAGCAAGTTTGTTGACTGGCCTGATAAGCTTGTAGATGCTCTATGGGCTTATCCTACTTTTGTAAGGACTCCCACTAGACAAACCCCGTATGCTTTGGCATATGGGATGGAAGCAGTGGTCCCCTACGAAGTATTACTTCCATCTCTCCGAGTTCAGCTCGATAGGGATATTCCTGTTGATGAGAGATGAGAATCTCTCCTTGCACAGCTTGAACTCTTGGATGAAAGAAGGCTAGCCATCACCGAGCATGCCCAGACTTACCAGAACAAACTGAAAAGGTTTTATCAAAAGAGGGTGCTTGAGAGAAAATTCGAGATCGGTGAGATGGTCATTATAAGAATTTTCGTTAAGACGGGGGGTCCCCACTCCAAATTGCAACTTAACTAGGAAGGGCCTTTTGTAATCACTGAAAAGTATCCAGGCAATGCATATGAGTTAACTATGCAGATGGAAAAAATTGAATCATCCTTGGAATGAAGTGTACCTTAAAAAGTATTTTCTATAAAAATGGAGAAACCACTGGTATAATTTCAAGTCATCGATCCTAGGTTGTTCGTGAGAAGTCAAGGGTAGGTACCATCCTACACACACAACACCTCCCAATCCTATTCTCCAGACAACCTGACACTTGCTAAAGGCAAGGCAGAAATCTAGAAACGGATGGAGTACCCTTACCCTATTCTCCTCTACTCGGTCCAAGATAGGGAGAGGAGATTAGAGAGAGGTAGTATCGAAAATACTCGCCACCCTAGCAGGAGGCCGTCTCGGAGGGTGCAAAAGGGTGCCAAAAGATGGACAATGAACCCCTCAGGTTAGGAAAAGAAAAATGATCAACCTGTCTGAATGAGTACCCAGAATGATAGTCAAGGCAAAAAGGCACTAAAGGATGGGCAATGTCCCCACAGGTCAAAAACCTGTCCAAATATGTGCCACATAGAAAAGAGCAAAAAAGAGGAAAGACCCAAAGAGGCCGAATCCCAATGGGCAATTTGGGTGTGAGTAGAGAAATCCTCTCAACATCTCCAAACCCTATCAAGGACTTTCTCTATACTCTTCCTCCTTAAACCCCTAGGGTAGGGTAAACCAACCGAATCTAGGTGGAACCCAAGCCGATCAAAGGAAGAATGTTAGAAGGATTCTAGGTAGGTAACTTTATTCTGTACATGGTATCTATCACTTGAGTCTTGACAAACCCTAAAGATCGATGAACTGTCTCAAATACCAGCATTTTTCCACAAAAAATGAATATTTCAAAAATTCAAAAAAAATGCATATTTCAAAATTTTGAAAAAAAATAGTGAATATTTTAAAAATTCAAAAAAATTAAATATTTTAAAAATCCTAAAAAATTGAATATTTCAAAGAAAACCCCCAAAAGAATTCGTCTCTTTTAGCTTAGTCATGATCATTGCCTTAGTTGCATCCATGTTCATTTTTTTGTCATGCATATTTCTATTGCTGCATTGCATGTTCAATTTGGCTCTAATTACCCTGTTAAGAAGGCTCTTCCCTTTGACCTAAGTCAAAGTTGACCGTAATTGGCAAAGGGATGAGTCGTGGTGAAGATCTAATCCCCTTTTTATCAAGTCTCTCAGGCATTTCAATGTAGAAGGGAAAGAATCTCACCGTGCTAGGTAAGTTCTCTCAACCCTTACCCCCATTTCATTTCAGTCATTTATTTTATTCCACCTTGTTAAGAAGGCTTCTCACTTTGACTTAAAATCAAGGCAAACGATATACAGGCAAAGCGATGAGTCATGGTGAAAATTTAATCATCTTTGTGAAGTGTTTTCAGAAGTTGAAGAGGCAAAAAGAGCCATCAGGTACATTTTAAAAGAAACGAAAAAAAACCTAGGACGCATGTGCCCTCATCTGGGGGCACATAGCCTGGTGCCCCATCCCTCGATCGGAGGCACATGGACCAAAAAATTTGAAAAAATTCAAAAAAAATCTCAAAAAATTAGAAATTATTCATAATGTTGAAAATGACATTTTTGCTGAAGAACCATTATCAAAAACATTGTTTTGACCTCCAAATGATGGTTCTATTAGTGAAAACTTCAGTTGATGATTTCGGGAACAATATGCTTCATATGACAATTTCGTCTGTTGGGTACTAATCAGAAATGTGCAGGCAACCTTTTAAGTTCAATAGGTGAATTGGTAAGATCTGTATTCCAGAAAGAGTGTCATGCCAGCCCTGTGACGAAAAGAAAGGGAGCACCACCTAGTCAAGTATTATCATGGTGTTGATGAATTAGGCAGTCGATGCAAGTTGATAAACCACGTCTGAAGACTTCACTCAATTTCACATCAATCTCACATCATCACCTGTATTCTATCCTTCACTTCACATCACTCCTACCATTTGACATTTAGCTATGTTAGGTTCATTTAATATGTATTATATGCATTGATGTTGAAGACATTGAGGGTGAAGATGACTGGGCCCAAAATCCCCTTCAATAAAATCTACGACGGCTTTGTCATTTTTTCAAACTCACAGATATGTCAAAATTAAACATTGGAGGGACGATGGTTCCTAATCAGGTGTCTTAACCTCCAATAGACAATATATATCTTCAACTATTTTCTATATAATTTTATATGTTTTTATATCCTTCTTCTTTTCAATCTTCATCATTACCAATGTTGTCCCACCATGTTTTACTCTGTTATCCCATTAGGTCTTTTATTTTTATCCCATTGTGTCTTTTATTTTATCCCACCGTGTCTTTTACTTTATCCCATCATATCTTTTACTTTATCCCACTGTATCTTTTATGTTATCCCACCATGTCTTTTATTTTATCTCACCGTGTCTTTTATTTTATCCCACCGTGTCGTGTTTGTCAAGCTATTTTTTCTTCTTACCCATAATTATATATTAGTCCCACCGTTATCTTTCAATCTCACTATGGCTTAAAGTCTGCTTTTTCATTTTTCAAATAATCGATTTTCCTACCAGAGCGTGATTCATGATTTTCATGATACTTGAGCAATTTTGTTATGCTTTTAAAATTTTAAGCTTATTCCACTTAGAATTAAGCTGAGTATTTTTGTGAAACTTGAATAAACTTGAGATTCCAAATATGATGGATTGGTATTCTTTTCATTTTAAAAGCAATTTCTCTTTTAAACTTATCATAGTACAAGAACACCGCAAAGTTCAGGTTGCTGGCTGATGATGAACCTATGAATTCAGGGACTCCTCACCGCGCTAAGGGTTGGCTACTCCTTTATCCGTTTATTTTTTTATCTCCCGTGCCAATAGCATATCTTTTACCAATCAATTATATGAGGTTTTGATGGAACATGAAAGTGATCTAGCATAATCAACAAGATTCATTTTACTAAATTGGATAGATAAGCGTGTCTATACCTACACCTTGATGCCACCTTTTCAGTCCATCACCATTTCATTCTGCTACATTCATCTACGTTCACTTTCACTCTATTACAGTTCACTCAGAATCACTTCGCTTCATTACATGTCATTCCCTTACAAAGCTGACATCAAGGCGAGACAAGCTGTAGACAAGCCAAATTTTCCTAATTCAGAGCATAAAACTCATGTTTTAAATGGTAACACATGTGATTGATCTTATAATGATGCCGGGACCTTTTAATGTTGATTTGGAGATTTGCTAAATGAAATTGAACGTTTTCCGAAGTTTTACGCACAAACCCATAATTTTCAAGCGAAAGCCACACGTAAATCGTGTAAACACGAAAATTGGGTGGGTGACCAATGCCTAATGATCATGCATTGAAGGTTATCGTCAAATTCACACTCTGGACAAGTTTTGTTTGATGTCGTGTCTTTTCGGTTAGCCGGTTAGCCGTCAGAATCATTCCGATCAGTATCGAACCTTTCGTTCACTACTATCCTAACTTCCTGATAAAATTATGAAGTTTTATATGGTGTTATGTCTGATCCATTGTCTTAAAAATCTTCTTCGGCCTGTTATCTTTCTAATGCAACAAACGGTGTCGAATTTTGAGTTCGGGAGTGTCCACAATGGCATCCGGAAGAAAGATGTGCAAAGTCTGTCGCATGCACCCTGGTCCCTGGGCACATGTGCCCTGGATCCAAGGCATGTGGCCATATGCCCTCACCCTGAGGCACATGGCCATATGCCCCCGATTGGGGGCACAAGGAAACCAGTATTCGCCAGGACTTTACCTCTAACCGGATCGGATCGAAATTTTCGATCGGATCAGACCGATTTTATTGGGTGGATGCCATGTGCCCCCAAGTGGGGGCACATGCACCCAGGCCCAGGGTACATGCACCCAAGGACCAGGGCACATACCCATGTTTTTCAGCCAGGATCGCAATGACTATTCTTCTATAAATTCAGACCAATTATGGTCGTTCCAGAGGCTGGTTCACGTCCCCCGGGCATCTCAAGACATCCAAGCTCCCTACTGCATCAATTTTGTAATTTTTAGAAAGATAATTTTGAGTTTTTAGAGAAATAAGTCAATTTAGGAGATAGGAAGGCTGGTTTGCAGGTGATCTGCCAGGTCTCTATTATTCGACTTCTACAGCAGCGTGTGGACGTCTTCTGCCCGAGCTCTCAACATCAAAGTTCTTCCTCTTCAAGTCTTCTTCAGTTTGCAATTGACAGCATGTGATTATGAGGTTGGGCTGACTATGGTGAGCGCAGAAGCAAAGTCACACCTGGTAGATCCTGGACTGCTACTCGGCTTTTTCGACAACCTAGATTTGGCCATATCTCTTTCTATTCTTTTCAAAAAATTTATGTTCTTTTTCTCATCTCTTTGTTTCGTGATCCTCCATCCTCCTATCATTTTTTCACAATTTTTTGCATTAGTTTTAGTCTATTAATCTGAAAAAATAAAAAAGCGGTTAGAGATAACCCGAATTCGGTCAGTTTCTTTTTAGTTGTGTTTGATGTTATTTTTATTACACGTACTCCACTTTGTTTAGTTCAAATCATCTTTTCATCTATTTTTTGTCTAGTTGCATTGAAAATCAAGCACCCACAAGTTGAGGACTCTTTTTCATCGACCAGCCGAAGAAGAAGAAACTTTGACCCGCACTCTTCCCACTAAGGTACACAGTCATTTTTATTGCATAAAGCAGAACCCGCGGTTCCTGGCAACCACATATGTCTTAATTTTCTTCTTCTTATCCTCCTCCCACATGACCCAAACCGTCTCTTCTGTGATAGAGTGACGCCAAGGGATGAAAGTTCGGGGATCAATGTGAGTGTGGGACCGAGGTGAGAAGGTTTTCTGTGTTTTCTTCCTTCCCTTCTCATCCCCTCTTGAGGTGGCGATCCTGATTCATGGACTACCCTAAAAAGGAGAGCCTCGTTATGTTTTTCAGAGTCAACAGCTAACACAAGGGGGTATAAACTAGGTGAATGGATAAATTGACACAAAAGTGATTCCTCAAGGGGATGAGGCCAATCTAAGTGCAGAGGGCAGCTTGGCATGAAAGTATGATCTTCAAATTGACACCAAGGGGGGTTTTAAATGGATAAGTGGAGAAACCATCATAAAGGGGGTTTCCTCAGAAGGACAAGGCCAATCCAAGTGCAAAAGGCAATAGCCTGAGGATCAAAATTTGAAACCTACTCAAAGGGGGTTTCAAGTAAGATAAGACCAATCCATGTGTGAAAAAAAAACTTGGCATGAGGGTTAGATTCTGAAACTAACATAAAGGGTGTTTCAATAAAGGTAAGATCAATCCAAGTGTAAGAACCAACTTGTCATGGGGGTCTGAATTTGAAACTGACACAAAGAGAGTCCCAACAGACATAAGACCAATTCAAGTGCTGAAGGCAACTTGGCATGAAGGTCTGATGAAGGCTCAAATAGAGGCAAGACCAATACAAATGTAAAAGGCAACTTGGCATGAGGGTCTGATGAAGGCTTGTGAAGCTAACAGAAAGGAGCTTCAATTTTACCTAAAGAGCGAAGTTTAATAGCCACAACAGGGCTAGTAAGGAACCACTAAGGATCTATCCTTTTGTAAATATTTGCACTAAAGAAAGAAACAAAGCCTTGAAGGGGTGAGCATGGGGTCTTAAAGAGACTAGATTTTTAGGAAAGCTAGCACAAGGGTGCAATAAGAGGTCACAGAGGGACTAGTAAAGAGTCTAAGAATGGCTGAGTAGGGAGTGGTGGGGAACCAAAAAATGAGATGTAAAATCACTTAAAATGCAAGAAAATAGAATATGTCTACAGTTGCCCCGTTGATGGGGAACTAAGGGTAGTGCCCCCTTGATGGGGGTGCCAAGGGTAGTGCCTTCTTAAGGGGGTGCTGGGGTGGTTCTGGTAGATTGTAGATGCTTTTTTCTCACTTCACCCTAGGCTGGTGGGTGACCTCCAATACACCGGCATAATTTCTCAGGGTAGTCTTGATACCAAAGAATACATGGGAGGATATCATTGGCCTAGGAGGAATAAGGACTGAATTTGGAACCTCCAAAAGTAAGAAAAAACCTATATTTTTTTTTTAAAAAAAGGGTGTTTTCTGGGGCTTGTGGAAAGGTTTTATAAGGGTGTGGGGGCTTGGAAATTACTTGGGGTGGTGTTGGGTAGATTGTGGTGGTTAAGGCAAAGTGGAAAACCAAGAGAGAACCATTAAAACATTAAAAAATAGTGCCTTTTCATAGCCACAAAGAGGGGCAAATTAGGAAATAGCAAAATCTGTCATTCATGTCAAAGCACCCCCTTAACAGGGTGCTTTGATCAAACAGAGACATTTAGTGCCTCATGATTCTTCATCATTCTCTCATTTGTCATATTAACCGTCAAATCAAACTAACCAAAAAAGTAAGCACCCCACCAACTAGCACCCTATTGGTGGGGCACCAACCACTAGGAGCAGCCCCTTGGTGATCAAGGGGGCACTATGAGCCTGTTCCAAGCACCCCTTAATAGGGCACTAAGTCCTAGTCATCCTAAAAATGTGTAGATAGCCTGATTTTTCAAGAAACTCAATCCTTTTGATGGGCTACTTAAATACACCTTATAAAACAAAAGTTTTTGAGCTCTCCAACTAGGCCAAAATTGCATGTTTATAATATTCATCTATCCATGTTGCCTAAAAAATTTATCTCATAAAGGTAAACAATGTATCATCTTTATATTAGTTTAAGAGATGAGATCTTATCTTCCCTCATACCATTAGATGATTAGGAGGCACCTACTTCTAAGGTGGGTTAGTTAACTGATCAACCTTCGGAACAATTCTCTTGGCTCAAAATTACTCTATAAGTGTGAGTCATTAAGCTACTTGGCATCTAGTTTACCTTACTAGGTAGTTTATCATCTAATTTTACAACTGAGATATAATTTCATTAATAAAATATTATAGACATTCATTGAAATTAAGATATGGTCTTTCATCCTAATTTATGCTTCTATTTATTGACGAATTTGCATAACCCTCATTATGCAAAGATAAGATATCATGATGAAATCCAAGTGAGGACTAAGACCATGTTAATCTTATAATGATGACCTTGTGAGGAACACAACAAGCCATCTCATACTTAATAGGTACGTAGGTTTTACTAATTGAACCCATGCAACTCTTAGTCATTCAACCACTAGAGTTATAACTTTGGAAAACACAACAACCTATATACTCTACTCAGGTCATATCCACTTGTTACATCAAGAAAATGAATTCTTAGCATAGCCCTTATGGGTAACACAACAAGGCCATGCCAATGGTCCACCCCAAAGTTTGGCAACTACCTTATCTATGATCACTGATCTCTTGTTGAATGAGTCTTGTGGGAAACACAACAAACGCATCCAATCTATGATTGGCTCTAAGATTGGCTCATCAAGGCTATAACAATGGAAGGCTACATGAGTTAGTATTGATGTCTCAAGTTTATCGACCTAATTAAAATGATGACAGATTTTATTTTAGTTTCATCAATAATAAATGCTAAGTATAAATATAATACAATGCAATATCATATATCTAAGGTATATAGCATAGAACACAGTCACATATCACATATGCAAAAATAAAATGGGTGATCATATCTTTAATGATAATTATGCATCACCGAAGCAAGAATAGTGTGCAGCTAAAAAAGCTAGTATCAGATGTTGATGTAGGTGTGTCTTCACTTCCATAAGAATGCTTCTCGAAGTGGCTTACTCTTACCTCCATGAACTGGCTTCTAACTATTATAAGAAACTTAAGAGTACGCAAGTTGGTAAATGTACATAGTTTAATAAGAAACCATGTGTAGACATGCTAAATTTGCCTAATCTAGATCATAAAACTCATGTTTTATAAAGTAACATGTGTGATTGATCTTAGAATGATACCGGGTCATTTTAATATTGATTTGGAGCTTTGTCGAATGAAATCGGATATTTTTTGGAATTTTTCGCATAAAGCCATAATTTCTATGCGAAAGCCATAAATAAATCATGTAAACATGGAAATTGACTAGATGACCAATGCCTACAAATCATGTAGTGAAGGTTATGTTCAGATTCACTCTCTAGACAAGTTTTGTTTCATGCCGTGTCTTTTTGGTTGGCTGTCAGAATCATTCCAAATAGTATCGAATCTTTCATTCACTGTCCTAACTTCCGGATAAAATTTTAAAGTTTTGGAGTGCGTGATGGCTGATGCATCACCGTAGAAAGCTTCTTCTGCCTATTATCTTTCCAACACAACAAATAGCATCAAATTTTGAGTTCAAGAGTGTCCGCAATGGCTTCTGGAACAAGGATGCGTGGAACGGAGGCACATGGCCATGTGTCCCCGATCGGGGACACGAGGGAACTGGTTTCCAATTGGGACTCTACCTATGACCGGATCGGATTGAAATTTTCGACCTGATTAGACTAAATTTTTTGGGTGGATTGAATGCGCCCCCTTCAGGGGGTGCATGCGCCTTGGACCAGGGCGCAAGGGTCCTTTTTTCTACGGTTTGATCATGACGTCTTTATCCTATATATAGACTCCAATTTTGGTCATTCCAAAGGGTGGAACATGACCCCCTAGGCATCTCAAGGCATCCAAGCTCCTTCCTGTATCAATTTTGTAATTTTTAGATTAAGAATTTAGAGTTTTTAGAGAAAGAAAATTCAATTCAGGAGAGAGGAAGGTTGGTCTACAAGTGATCTGCTAGGTCTCTTTTCTTTGGCTTCTATGGCAGTGTGTGGACGTTTGTGTCTCAAGATCTCAACATCAAAGTTCTTATCCAAGTTTTCTTCTATTTTCAATTGACGACATGTGATTCCGAGGTCAGGGCTGGTTGTGGCGAGTGCTGAAGCAAAGTCGCGCCTAACAGATCCCGGACTACTGTTTGACTTTTTCAACAACACAGAATTGGCCATATCTCCCTCAATTCCTTTCATAAATTTTATATTATTTTTCCTATCTATTTATTTTGTGATTCTCCATCCTCTTATTACTTTTTACATTTTTTACATTATTTTTAGTCTGATAATATGAAAAATAAAAAGGGGTTACAAATAACTCAAGTCTGGTTAGTTACCTTTCAATTGTGTGCTTCATGTCAATTTCTTTACACATACTCCACTTTGTTTAGTTCTAATTGTCTTTTCATCTATTTGTTTATCTAGTTGCATAAGAAACCAAGCACCCATGCGTTGAGGACTCTTCTTCATCGGCCTGCCGAAGAAGGAGAAGCTTTGACCCGCACTCTTCCCATTAAGGTACACAAGGTCATTTTTTTGCATAAAGCGGAACCCCACGGTTCCTAGAAACCATGGTGTCAACTCTGAAAAAATGACGGGGCTCTCCTTTTTAGGGTAGTCCGTGAATCTGGATCGCCACCTCAACAGGCGATGAGAAAGAAAGAAAGAAAACATGGATAATACTCTCACCTCGATCCCACACTCACATTGATCCCTGAACTTTCATCCATCGGCGTTGCTCGATCACCAAAGAGACGATTTGGGTCATGTGGGAGGAGGATGAGAAGAAGGAAAATTAAGACATATGTGGTCACCAAGAACCGCGGGTTCCGATTTATGAAATAAAAATGACCGTGTGTACCTTAGCGGGAAGAGTGCAGGTCAAAGCTTCTCCTTCTTCGGCCGGCCGATAAAGAAGAGTCCTCAATGCGCGGGTGCTTGATTTCTTGTGCAACTAGAAAAACAAACAAATGAAAAAGACAATTAGAACTAAAACAAGTGGAGTATATGAAAGGAAAATAACATAAAACACACAACTGAATAGAAACTGACCGGATTCATGTTATCTCTAAGAAATTTTTTTATTTTTTAGATTAACAGACTAAAACTAATGTTAAAAAATGATAGGAGGATGGAGAATCATGAAACAAAGATATAAGAAAAAGAACAAAAAATTTTTGATAAGAATAGAGAAATATATGGCCAAATCTGGTTCATCAAAAAAGTTGAGTAGCAGTCCAGGATCTGCCAGGCGCGACTTTTCCTCTGCGCTCGCCACCACCAGCCCTGACCTTGGAATCACATGCTGTGTCAATTGCAAACCGAAGAACTCAAGGAGGAAGAACTTTGATGTTGAGAGCTTGGGAAGAAGACATCCACATGCTGCTGTAGAAGTCGAAGAATAGAGACTTGATAGATCACCTGCAGAAGGGAGCTTTTCTCTCTCTAAAAACTCAAAATTCTCTCTCTAAAATCACAACATTCAGGAAGGAGGGAGCTTGGATGTTTTGAGATGCCTGGGGGTCATGAGCCAGCCTTTGGAATGACCAGAATCGGTCTCAATTTATAGGAGAATAGCCAACACGATCCAAGCTAAAAACCATGCTCTTGTGCCCTGGTCCCTGGGCGCATGTGCCCTGGGCCAGGGCGCATGGTATCCACCCAAGAAATTTGGTCTGATCCAATCAAAAATTTTAATCCGATCTGGTTAAAGGTAGAGTTCGGATCAAAAACTAGTTCTCTCGTGCCCTCGATCGGGGGCACATGGCCATGTGCTTCAGGGTGAGGGCGCATGGGACAAATTTTACGCGTCTTTCTTTCAGAAGCCATTATGGACACTCCCAAACTTGTAATTCGATGCCATTTGTTGCGTTGGAAAGATAATAGGCCAAAGAAGCTTTCTACAGCAACGGATCAGCCATCATACTCTCCAAAACTTCATAAAATTATCTAGAAGTTAGGCTAGTGAACAAAAAATCTAATACTGGTCAGAATGACTACGACGGCCAACAGGAAAGACACGGCATGAAATAAAACTTGTTTAGAGTGTGAATCTAACCATAACCTTCAATGTATGATCATTAAGTATTGCTCATTCAGCCAATTTCTGTGTTTACATGATTTACGTGTGGCTTTCGCTTAGAAATTATGGCTTTGTGCGGAAAACTTCGGAAAACGTCCGATTTCACTTGGCAAAGCTCCAAATCAACATTAAAAGGTCCTGGCATCATTCTAAAATCAAATCAAATGTGTTACCCTATAAAACATGAGTTTTATGCTCTGAATTAGGCAAATTTGGCATGTCTACACACGTAATGTCTTAAGTTTCCTTCTTCTCATCCTCCTTCCACATGACCCGAACCGTCTCTTCGGTGATCGAGCGACGCCGAGGGATGAAAGTTTGGGATCAATGTGACTGTGAGACCAAGGTGAGTTGTTGTTTTCCATGTTTTCTTTTTTTCCTTTCTTATCCCATCTTGTAGTGGCGATCCGAATTCATGGACGGCCCTGAAAAAGAGAGCCCCATTTTTTTCGGAGTCGACAGCTTTGTGGCGACCACGGTGGGACAAGCAATGTCTTTGACCATGGGTGCTTAATGTTTCTTTGTAGCTAGTTCTAGTTCTAGACCGGTTCCCTCATGAGCCTTTCCTTCTTTCAACCCTTTTTAATTTGATTTCATTTCAAATTTTCTGATTTCACCCTTCATTCATCAGATATGAAGTGCCAAGTACCTAGTTTAATTTTTGACATTTTATTTTAGTCGGTTCCCTCGTGAACCCACCTTTGTTTTTAAAACTGGTTCCCGCACGAACCAACTCTCTTTTACAAACCGGTTCCCACATGACCCAACATTTATTTTCAGCCATTCAAACCAAAATTTTCATTCTTTTACTGCAGGTTATCACCCTCAAATTCGTCACCATGTGACCCTCTGTTATTTTCAATTGCCATTTAAACTGGTTCCCGCGTGAACCAATCTCTTTCTTTACTTTGGTTCCCATGTGAACCAAACCTTTTTATTCAGATATATCCCCACTTGGATCAGATCCTTATTCTTTAATTGTCCCCATGAGTTTTATGCTCTGAATTAGGCAAATTTGGCGTGTCTACAGCTTGCCTCGCCCTGATGTCGATTTTCTAAGGGAATGACATGTAATGAAGCAGAGTGATTCGAAGTGAACTGTAATGGAATGGAAGTGATCATAGATGAATGTAGCAGAATGAAATGGTGATGGACTGAAAAGGTGGCATCAAGGTGTAGATATAGACACGCTTATTAACCCAACTCAGTAAAATGAATCTCGCTGAGTATTCTAGATCGCTTTCATGTTCCATCGAAACCTCATTTAATTGATTGGTAAAAGATATGACATTGGCACGAGAGATGAAAAATAAAAGGATAAAGGAGTAGCCAACCCTCAGCATGATGAGGAGTCCTCAAATTCGTAGGTTCATCATCAGCCAGCAACCTAAACTTTACGGTGTTCTTGTTCTATGATGGGTTAAAGTTTAAAAGAGAAATTTGATTTAAATATGAAAAGAATACCAATCCATCATATTTGTAATCTCAAGTTCATTCAAGTTTCACCAAAATACTCAGCTTAATTCTGAGTGGAATAACCTCAAGTTCTAAAAGTGTTCATTTAAGCATAACAAAATTGCTCAGGTATCGAGAAAATCAAGAATCACGCTTTGGCAAAAAACCCAGTTATTTAGAAAATGACAAAACAGACTTAAGCCGTAGTGGGATTGAAAGGATAATGGTGGGACTAACATAGAATGATGGAAAAGAAGAAAAAAAATCATGACAAACATGGCACGATGGGATAAAATAAAAGACATGGTGGGATAAAATAAAAGACATGGTGAGATAAAATAAAAGACATGGTGGGATAACATTGGTAATGATGAAGAATGTAAATAATATGGATATGAAAACATAGAAAATTATGTAGAAAATAGTTGAAGATATAGATTGTCTATTGGAGGTCAAGACACCTGATTAGGAACCATCGTCCCTTCAATGTTAAATTTTGGCTTATCCATGAGTGTAAAGAAATGACCAAGCCGTCGTAGATTTTGTCGAAGGGGATCTCGGGCCAAGTCATCTTCACCCTTAAGGTCTTCAACATCAATGCATATAATACATGAACCTAACATAACTAGGTGACAGATGGTAGAAGTGATGTGAAGTGTAGAATGGAATGCTGGTGATGATGTTAGATTGATGTGAAACTGAGTGAAGTCTTCAAGCGTGGTCCATTAACTTGCATCGACTGTCTGATTCATCAACAGCATGATAATACTCGACTGGGTGGTGCTCCCTTTCTTTTCGTCGCAGGGTTGGCATGACATTCCTTTCGGAATACCGATCTTACCAATTCACATGTTGGACTTAAAAGGTTGCCTGCGCATTTCTAATTAGTACCCAACAAACGAAATTGTCACATGAAGCATATTTTCCCAAAATGGACAACTAAAATTTTTACTATTAGAACCATCATTTGAAGGTCAAACCAAGATTTTTTATGATGGTTCCTTTAGCAAAAAAATGTCATTTTCAACATTTCTGAACAATTTTTGATTTTTTGCGATATTTTTTCATTTTTTGAATTTTTTGGTGCCCATGCACCCGGGGGATGGGGCACCTAGCTATTTGCCCCCAGAAAAGGGCACATACACCCTAGGCCAATTTTTTTTTTGCAAAAAAAAAATGTACCTGATGGTCTTTCTCTTTTGCTTCTTCAGCTCCTGCAAATACTTAATAAAGATGATTAAATTTTCATCATTACTCATAACTTTGTCTGTTTATCGTTTGCCTTGATTTTGAGTCAAAGGGAGGAACCTTCTTAACAAGGTGGAATAAAATAAATGACTTAAATGAAATGGGGGTAAGGGTTGAGAGAACTTACCTACCGTGGTGAGAATCTTCTCCTCATACCTTAAAATGCCTGAAACACTTGATAAAAAAGGATTAGATCTTCGCCATGACTCATCCTTTTGCCTATTACAATATACTTTGACTTAGGTCAAGGGTAAGAGCCTTCTTAACAAGGTAATTAAAGCAAAAACGGACATGCAATGCAGGAATGGAAATATGCATGACAGAAAAATAAACACTGATGCAACTAAGGCAATAATTATGACTGAGTTAAAATGATGCATTTTTTTAGATTTTATTGTAAATATTCAATTCTTTTGAATTTTTGAAAATTTTTTTTTGGATTCTTTTTTGAAATATTCAAATTTTTTTGGATTTTTGAAATATTCCTTTTTTTCGATTTTTGAAATATTCATTTTTTGTGGAAAAAACGCTGGTATTTGAGACAGTTCATCAATCTCTAGGGTTTGTCAAGATTCAAATGGTAGATACCAAGTGCAGAATAAAGTTACCTACCTAGAATCCTTCTAACCTTCTTCCTTTGATCGGCTTGGGTTCCACCTGGAGTCGGTTGGTTTACCCTACCCTAGGGGTTTAAGGAGGAAGAGTATAGAGGAAGTCCTTGATAGGGTTTGAAGATGTTGAGAGGATTTCTCTACTCACACCCAAATTGCCCGTTAGGGTTCGGCCTCTTTGGGTCTTTCCTCTTTTTTGCTCTTTTCTACGTGGCACATATTTGGATAGGTTTTTGACCTGTGGGGACATTGCCCATCCTTTAGTGCCTTTTTGCCTTGACTATCATTCTGGGTACTCATTCTGGGACAGGTTGATCATTTTTCTTTTCCTAACCTGAGGGGTTCATTGTCCATTTTTTGGCACCCTTTTGCGCCCTCCGAGATAGCCTCCTACTAGGGTGGCAAGTGTTTTCGATACTACCCCTCTCTAATCTTCTCTCCCTATCTTGGACTGAGTAGAAGAGAATAGGGTAAAGGTACTCCTTCCGTTTCTAGATTTCTGCCTTGCCTTTCACCAGTGTCGGGTTGTCTGGATTCTAGAATCAAGAGGTGTTGTGTGTGTAGGATGGTACCTATCCTTGACTTCTCACGAACAACCTAGGATCGATGACTTGAGATTATACCAGTAGTTTCTCCATTTTTATGGAAATACTTTTTGAGGTACACTCCATTCCAAGGATGATTCAATTTTCTTTCATCTACATTAGTTAACTCATATGCATTGTCTGGATACTTTTCAGTGATTACAAAAGGCCCTTCCTAGTTATGTTGCAATTTGGAGTGGGGACCCCCCGACTTAATGAAAAATATTTTAATGACCATCTCACCGATCTTGAATTTTCTCTCAACCACCCTCTTTTGATAAAACCTTTTAAATATGTTCTGATAAGTCCAGGCGTGTTCGATGGCAGCTAGCCTTCTTTCATCCAAGAGTTCAAGATGTGCAAGGAGAGATTCTCGTCTCTCATCGACAAGAATATCCCTGTCGAGCTAAACTCGGAGAGATGGAAGTAATACTTCGTAGGGGACCACTGCTTCCATCCCATATGTCAAAGCATATGGGGTTTGTCCAGTGGGAGTCCTTAAAGAAGTATGATAAGCCCATAGAGCATCTACAAGCTTATCAGGCCAGTCAGAAAACTTACTAGACTTACAAGATTTCTTGATAACTTTAATTAAGGTTTTGTTGGTGGCTTCTGCTTGACCATTGCCTTGAAGATAGTATGGTGATGAATGATACAATGAAATGCGATACTTGTTGCAAAGATCACAGAGATCTTGAGAGAGAAATTACGGCCCATTTTCAGTGACGATGTCGCTGGGGATCCCGAACCTTACAATGATGTTGCACTTGATGAAGGAGCAAACTGTTGACACTTTAATCTCCATTAACACTTCCACTTCAGCCCACTTTGTAAAGTAGTCCATCGCCATCAAAATGAATAATTTTGAGCACATTTCAGAGTTGAGGTCACTCAAGGGGCCAATGATATCAAAAGCCCACATGGCAAAAGGCCATGGGGGCATGTATTAGTTCAAGGGAAGATGCGGGAGAAAGAATCTTTTCAGCATGGAGTTGACATGAATGACACTACCAGACAAAGATGGAGCAATCTTCTTCTAGAGTTGGCCAATAATACCCTTGTCGGATGATTAAGGGGCTTAGGCATTCACATGACCACCACAAACTCCAGAATGTGCTTCTTCATCAAGACACTTGAGTAAGATTCCACTTAGACTCCTCTTGTAGAGCACTCCTCCTAAGATTGTATACCTTTGGGATACTCTTCTGATTGCCTTCTTTTCCTTGTTGGTTGATCCAGGCGATATGACTGATCTTGGCAATACCTCACAATCTCATCATACCAAGGTCTCTCACCTTCTTATGATTCTTCCAACTTAATTAAGGAGATTTCTTCTTTGTGTTCCAAGTATTCCTCTCTGTTGAACCTCTCCTTAACCTTTAAAAAACGTTCATCCTCAATTGCTAGAATTGGCCACTTACATATGTGGATATGTAAGGAATCAATATATGACAGCGGAAAAATTTTGATTCCATAAAGCCATGATCTTTGCCTTGATCGATGCCGAACGAGTAAAACCGGGTGTAGACACGCCAAATTCGCCTAATTCAGAGCATAAAACTCATGTTTTATAGGGTAACATGTATGATTGACCTTATAATGATGCCGGGTCTTTTAAAGTTGATTTGAAGTTTCGCCGAACGAAATCGGATGTTTTCTGAAGTTTTCCGCAAAAAGCCGTAATTTCCGAGCGAAAGCCACACGTAAATCATGTAAACACGGAAGTTTGCTGAATGACCAATGCCTAATGATCATGCATTGAAGGTTATGGTCATATTCACACCCCGGACAAGTTTTGTTGCATACCGTGCCTTTCCGGTTTGCCGTCGGAGTCATTTCGACCTGTATCAGATCTTCTGTTTACTGCCCTAACTTCCGGACAAAATTCTGAATTTTTGGAGGGTGTGATGGCTTATCCTATGCTATAGAAAGCTTCTTCGGCCTGTTATCTTTCCAACGCAACAAACGGCGTCGAATTTCGAGTTCGGGAGTGTTCGCAATGGCTTCCGGAAGAAGAACGCGCAAAACCAGTCCCATGCGCCCGGGTTCCTGGTCACATACGCCCGGGACCTGACCTCGTTCCCTCACATGAGGGCACATGCGCCCCACCCTTGAGGCACTTGACCTCGTTCCCTCACATGAGGGCACATGCGCCCCACCCTTGAGGCACGTGGGAACCAGTTTTTCACCCGGACTCTACCACTGAACCGACGGACCGGATAAGGTTGAAAATTTTGGAGGAGATAAGATGCGCGCTTCAATGGGGCGCATTGTCCCCTATTTTTTAGTCCCGATAGGATCGTCTGTTCTCCTATAAATGGACTCTGATTCTGGTCATTCCAGAGGCATGAGCACGACCCCCCAGGCATCTCAAGACGTCCAACCACCCTCATGCATCGATTTTGTGATTTTTAGAGAGAGAATTTCGAGTTTTTAGAGAGAGAAAAGTCGGTTCAAGAGAGAGGAAGGCTGTTCTGCAGGTGATCAGCCAGGTCTTTCTTCTTCGGCCTCTACAGAAGTGTGTGGACGTCTGCTTCCCATGCTCTCTTCATAAAAGTTCTTTCCCTCCAAGTCTTCTTCAGTTTGCAATCGACGGAACTCAATTCCGAGGTCGGGGCTAGTCGTGACGAGCGCAGAAGCAAAGTCGCGCCTGGCAGATCCTGGACTGCTGCTTGGCTTTTTCGACAACCCAGATTTGGCTATAACTTTCTCTATTCAACTCAGAATCTTGCTGTTTTTTTTCCTATCTCTTTGTTTCGTGATTCTACATCCTCCTATCATTTTTTTACATTTTTTTTCATTACTTTTATTCTGTTTATCCGAAAAATAAAAAAAAGGGTTAGAGATAACCCGAATCCGGTCAGTTTCTAGTCAATTGTGTGTTTCATGTCATTCTCTTTACATATACTCCACTTTGTCTAGTTCTAATAATATTTTCTCTTGTTTTTTTGTCTAGTTGCATAGAATATCAAGCACCCACCACGTTGAGGACTCTTCTTCATCGACCGGCCGAAGAAGGAGAAGCTCTAACCCACACTCTTCACGCTAAGGTACACACGGTCAATTTAATTTCATAAATCGGAACCCACGGTTCCTGGCGACCACATTTATTTTCTTCTCACCCTCCTCCCACATGACCTGAACCGTCTCTTTGGTGATCGAGCGACGCCAAGGGATGAAAGTTCGGGGATCAATGTGAGTGTGGGACCGAGGTGAGAGTTGCTTTCCGAGTTTTATTCCTTTATTTTCTCATCCCCTCTTGAGGTGACGATCTGGATTCACGGACTTCCCCGAAAAGGAGATGACCCCGTCGAATTTTCAGAGTCGACAGCTTCTGTGGCGACCACGGTGGGACAAGCAATGTCTTCAACTGTGGGTGCTAAGTGTTTTGTTTGCAACTAGTTCTAGTTCTAGACCGGTTCCCACGTGAGCCTTTCCTTCCTTCCACCTTTCTTAAACTTCATGCCATCTCAAAATTTCTGATTTCACCCATCTTTCATCAGATCTGAAGTGCCAAGTATGCCATTTAATTTCTGCATTTTATTTTAAACCGGTTCCCACGTGAACCATCCTTTTTCCTTTTAAACCGGTTCCCGCGTGAACCAATCTCTTTCTTTACTTCAGTTCCCACGTGAACCAAACCCCTTTTTTCCAGATCTATCCCAACTTGGATCAGATCTTTATTCACCTTTAATTGGCCCCACGTGGCCCCCCTTTTGACCATTCAAACCGGTTCCCACGTGAACCACCCTTTTTACCCAAAACCGGTTCCCACGTGAACCACCTTTACTTTTTACCCCAGTTCCCACATCGGTCCCCACGTGGACCACCCTTTTGCTTGGCTATCAGATCTAAACCCTCTTCTTTCCATCACCTTTTCACTATCTCCATTTGGCTCACATAAGAAACAAGTCTGGATTCTAGTTTCTAGTTGCTTGTCTAGTTTCTAATTGCTTGTCTGGTGTTGATTGCTTGTTTATTTAAGTTTATGTTTTGCTCATTACTTGATTGCATTCTCTGCTCCTTCTCTCTACCTCCTTATTTTACACTTTTTTGAGGCGGGAGCTCACTCTCCCATTTACCCCTCCCATCCAAAACACCCTCTTGGTGGATTCTGACCTCTCTTCTGGGATATTCCTTCCTAGTTGACTTGGTTGGCTTTCATCAAGGCCTCCGTAATTCCTCATACGTAGAGTATTCCTCTTCACGATCGGGTTGGTTGTACCACTTCCCAAAACCCGAAGCATCCTACATTACCTACACGTGGTGAGATTGTGTGAAACCTAGGTCATTGGAGATTGGAGTTAGGATCCTAACCCATTTGTTGAGAGAACAATTCTTAACAAAATTCATAAACCTAAGGTTTAATCAAAATCATTGCGTAATTTTGTTTTCAAGTCTTTGCATCACTTGCTTGTCAAACAAAAATTCAAACCTCTAACTTTTTGCAAAATACTAAAAAAAACCAAAAAAACTTCTTTGTCTACTTTGTCAACTTGTTTGTTTTCTCTTAAGTTCAATGCAACTAAGGTCTGGAAGGCATGTTGGAATGGCGGAACAAGCTGAACATCGAGAGCACGAGATGGGTCACCAACCGATTCCGTCAGAAGCGCAAGAGGTCCCTCAACCATCTGCTCCCCGTGATGTTGAACAACTCTTTAGGGAGTTGTCTCTCTATACCGACCTAGAAACCTATGCCCGCATACAATCCATGGTGAAGAGCAAAATGGCCTCAGATCAAGCTTAAGTTAATCAGGTTGCCTTATCTCCTCGTCCTCTAGTTCAACCACCACTCATTCAATCACCATTTGTTCAATCACCAGTTGTTCAACAATCTATGATTCAACCATCATTAGCACAACCATCTATAGTTCAACCATCTGTGGTCCAACCCTCATTTGTTCAGCCATCTTATTTTAACCACGTAACTCCTCTGACTCACCAAGTTATGGGACAATCTTCAAGTCATGCTCCTCAATTCCAGAACCATGTCTCTAACCACATACCGCCTCCAGTAAACCAAGAACCTGCTGTCACCCAGGCAATCATGGATCAGCTCACCCAGATGAATGAACGTTATGAAGAGCTGAGATGTCGCCTGGACTCCAAGTCGGTGCCTGAGATTTCTATTCCTTCTTTGCCAGTCCTACACCTTCCACCTTCTGAACTACCAGTTTATCGCCGCTACAATGGTACTGGCAATCCTTTTCTTCATCTTAAAGATTTTCTCTATGAATCCTCATTCTAGAAAGATGATCGTAGGGTTCTTGCCTTCTTGTTTCGCCGATCACTAGAAGGGTCTGCATTGGAATGGTTCTACTCACTCGACTCCTTTGAGGCAGGAGACTTCGATATTGTGAAGACAAAATTCTTGCAAAGATACAGAGACCGGGTGGCACCAGCATGCTCCATTACAGACTTGATTGCTAAAAAGATGAAGCCCGAAGAGGACTTTATAAAGTTTGCTGATCGCTGGAGGGGAATGGCAGAGAAACTGACAGATGTGATTTCTGAAGGGGAACAAGTGAAGATGCTTATTGGAAATACTACACCTGCTCTGAGAAATGTATTGATCATGCACCGTCCTACCACCATGAATGAACTCTATGACAGTGCCCGATACTTGCAAGCCCACTTCAAGGATGCCACCATGATAAACCCTTTTGATCCTAAACCTAGAAACTTCAGGAAAACCCCCTCTGCACCAGTTGGTCCTACAACCGAGGGAGTGGTTAACAATGAAGCAATAAACACTGTGGGGAACCAGGGAGGGAACCGTCAAAACCAGTTCAGAAACCCACCACAGAACCCTTCCTATTACCCCCCTCAACAACAGGTTAGGCCACCACAACCACGACAACCACAACAACCACCTCAGCCAGTAGCACAACCCCAGCAACCTCGTCAACCTACCTACAATAGGGCACCGCCACCACCCAATCAGGCACCACGAAGGGGAGGTCCTAGGAGAGAGAACTACCAACAACTCCCTTACTCCTTGACCGACATCTTCAATGTACTCATGGCGGAGAAACAATTGGAATTGCCCAAGGAAAGAGAGGTTTGGCCAGCAAACGCAGATATGTCCCGATACTGTGCTTACCACCGGTGCCCTGGTCACACTGTTGAAGTGTGCTTTCAATTCAAGGATTACATCCACGATCTGAATGACCAAGGCAGCATTGATTGGGTTCAAATGGGAGAATGCATACAAGCTATGAAGGCTAGGCAGCAGCAGCGGCAGCGTCCACCGACTCAACCTCAACAACAACCTGGCTTGGGGATTGTTCAGAATCCGCTCCCATTACATGCTCCTGCTCCAGCACCGGCACCAGCACATCCAAACCCAGGAATTGGTCTAGTACACTCCATTGTCTAGGGAGATGCAAGCCGTGCTCAAGGTTGGCAACTAGAAAACAACAATACAACCATGCCAGTCAACTCGGCTAGGCCTCCTCCTAGACAAATAATCCGTGCACATGCTACTCCACAACCACTACCAAGCTCAATAACCCAACCACTGGCCGCCACTTCTTCTCTCCGGCCCATCATTAGGCCAGCCCCCTCTCTAACTACACCTCCTTCAACCATTGCTACACACCGGCCCTTGCTCATCCGACCACCACAATCACCACCAAACCTGAACCCCCAGCCTACGAGCTCTACCGCTCCAAAACCCCAACCTATCATACCACCAACGCCACAACCAATCCCACAACCTACACCTTCATTAAACACATCAACCACTTCTGCACCCCGGCCTCTTCTTATTAGGCCACCAGTATCACCATCACTACCACCTCCAAATCCTACCCCTCTACCAACTAACCCAATTGTCCTAGAACCACCAATCCCATTGCCTACCATACCTGCACCTACACCACCTGTTCCCACCCCAGTTAACCCGTCACCTCTACCCGACCGCCAAATAGCCCCGGTGCTTCGGAGTGGGAGGATGTTCCCGCGGCTCTTTCCCCAAGCTAGTACTCAACCGCAGGATCCAGTGGAGGAGGAACAAGTGGAAGAACCATTGCCGGGCACGGCCTATGATTTGTTGAAGCATTTAGATAAAACACCGGCCCGTATTTCCATACTTGAGTTGATCAAAAGATCAAAGGTGCACCAGGAGATCCTACAGCAGTACTTGCAAAGGGTCATGGTGTGTGAAGATCTCCCACCTGAGAAGATCACTACAGTGTTAGCCCCTAGAAGTGAGCACCCAACACTCACTTTCTCTCAGGAAGAATTAGTAGATCCAGAATTTAGGAGATATGCTTTGCATGTGGCAGTTATCATCTGCAATGTTGAAGTAAAATCATGCTTGGTTGACACTGGAGCTTCTATCAATGTTATGCCGCCAGTAACTTTGCAGTTGTGATGTATTTCTGAGCAAGAAATAAAGCCATCTGGTGCCATGGTGACAGCTTACGACAACTCCAAGAAGTCTGCACGTGGGGTGGTCACTCTAGAAGTCAAACTTGGACCATGCACGGTCACAACAGATTTTCATATTCTAGAATTGGATCCAACTTTTCGGGCTATACTTGGGAGGCCATACTTGGAGGCAATAGGAGTTGTGGCTTCAACAAACCACCAGTGCATAAAGTTTCCCTTTAAAGGACAGGTGGTCAAGGTGACTAGCATGCCTATAAGGGACGAGTTGAACGATGCTTCTTTACCCCTAGGTCTGTCAATACAACCCCAGATCTCAGTGGGAGAATTACCAGAAGTTAGATGCATGACCGCCTCTCTACCAGACACAGTGGGAGGCGGATGATGATGAAATTGGGCTATCAGCCTGGAAGAGGTTTAGGCAAGGATCTTCAAGGGATCACTCAGCCAATTGAAACTGTGAAAAGGCCACGCAGGCAGGGGTTGGGATACAAAGAGGATTCCATCCCAAGAAGGATCTTCCAGCCAGGATATGCCATGGGACTCCACACCTTCTTTATCAAAGAGGAGATCATGATGATGGCTGAAGACGACAAGAGTTCCATGATGACTGTCAAGAGAAGGAAAGTTCCAGATGAAGAAGAAGAAGACTTCGAAGACTTATGCTTATCTTTGACTCGTCTGTTCTCAAGTGGGGAAGAGCACCAGGAACCACTCAAGGGCAGACCAATCTTGAATCATCTAGTTAAGCATGTTACCCAAGTCAAAACCATTCCACGAGGCCCAAATACAACAATGCCATGTTTGAACCTCGTACCATTGTTTCTAGATCTTTTCGATGGGCTTCAGGGCCCACTTACCCACTTCGGGCCCATGTGCCCTCCTCAACCTTCTACTCTTATTGGGCCAGCTTGCCCATTTGCTTCCCTCATCAGCTTCAGGACTAAGGGCTTTTCACAACATGGGCTCACATGCCCAATTATTTCTAAGATTGGGTCCACGTACCCGTTTGTTTTTTTCATCAATTTTGGACCCATGTGTCCACTTTCTGTTACCATTAGGCCCACGAGCCCCTTTTTCCCTTTTATTCTTAAGTTTTTCTCTCTGGTAATTCAGTCATCTTCTAGCAAGCCTCGAGTCACTCAGGCTCATTCTATCTTTTTACTTGAAATTTCCAAAAAAAAAGCGTCTTCTCTGAAACTCACATTTCCATCGAGGAGACGTCTCTACTCATCCCTGAGGGTGCTCCCAATCAGAGATACCTCTTTTCTGAATCATTGATCGATTTACTCGATCCCCCCTCCACTGTAAATACCACCTTTCCAGCTTTATCTTCAGTAGGTCAAGTTAGGTTAGGAAATAGGAATCAGAGGTAAGCGAGTTCCAAATAGGTATCTGCAACAATTGGCACAGAAATGCGTAGAGTGTGCAAGGCTGCCAAACTTTTTAGATAATACCATCCAGCTAGATGAAATCCGATATGAGGATGAGCATAACGTAGATCATACTTTGGGAGTATATGAGGTAGTATCAGAGAAGGATCCCGAACCTGAGGTTGAAATCGAGGACTTGGCTAATGCATATGCATCTGGACTTACAAGATTTGAAGAACCATCAGCCACAGGGAATGAACCGACCAAGGAACTGAATTTAGGAACCCTGGAAGATCCTAAGACTATCCTCATTAGTACAAACCTCACTCCCTCAGAAGAACAACGTTTGATCAAAGTTTTGGAAGAATTTAAGGACACGTTCGCATGGACATATGAAGATATGCCGAGATTAGATAATTCATTGGTTGAACATAGATTAACCTTGAAACCTGGAACTACCCCGGTTAAACAAAAGCTCAAGAGGTTCCACCCTGATATTGCATTCAAAATGAAAGAAGAGGTCGACAAACTACACCAAGCAAAATTTATTAAAGTTGTCCTATATCCGCAATGGGTGGCTAACATAGTCCCTATTATGAAAAAGGATGGACGAATTCGGATTTGTATAGATTTCAGGGACTTGAACCGAGCGTGTCCTAAGGATGATTTTCCTTTACCTCATATCAACGTTTTGGTTGATAACACAGCTGGATTTGAGATGCTTTCATTCATGGATGGCTATTCTGGATACAATCAGATCCGGTTAGCTGAGGAGGACCAAGAGAAGACCTCGTTCACTACACCTTGGGGAACATATTGCTATGTTGTCATGCCCTTTGGGTTAAAGAATGCTGGTGCTACATATCAGAGGGCTATGATGGCTATCTTTCACGACATGATGCACACCCTTGTAGAGGTGTATGTGGATGATTTGGTTATCAAGTCCAAGAGTCGGGAAGATCATTCTGAAGTGTTAAGAAAAGTTTTGCAAAGGGCTAGAGAATATAAGCTGAAAATGAACCCTAAGAAGTGTACATTTGGAGTTTCATCAGGAAAGCTACTTGGGTTCATAGTAAGCAAAAGGGGCATTGAGATCGACCCAAACAAGGCCAAGGCAATTATTGGTATGCCTCCTCCGAAGAATATGAAAGAGCTTCGAGGATTGATTGGGAGGCTACAATTTGTCCGCCGATTTATCTCACAACATTCCCAAAGGTGTAAACCTTTCTATGAGTTAACCAAGGCGGGGGCCGAGTTTAAATGGGATTCGAAGTGCCAGAAGGCGTTTGATGGGTTGAAAACATACCTGGCAAGTCCCCCTGTACTTAGACCACCAATTCCAGACAAGCCATTGGTCCTCTACATTTCAGTTCTTGAGAACTCTCTTGGGGAAGTCCTTGCACAAGTTGATGAAGAAGGGAAAGAACGAGCTAATTATTACTTGTCCAAGATGTTTGATGCTTGTGAGCTGAAGTACACTGTGGTAGAAAAGACCTGTGCTGCTCTTGTTTGGGTGGTTCAGAAACTCAAACATTATTTCCTTGCTCACCAAGTCAATCTCATTGCTCGTATCAATCCCATTAAGTTTCTGCTAGAGAAGACAGTCTTGACTGATCGGTTAGGGCGATGGCAGAGTTTATTATCCCAATTTGATATCACTTATGTCCCACAGAAGGCAATCAAGGGCTATGCTATTGCTGAACACCTTGCCCATCATCCCATACCCGTCTTTGACCCAGTCCGGTCGGAGTTCCCGGATGACGAACTAATGTTAGTCCGATCATCCAATCTTTGGACATTATATTTTGATGGGGCTCTGAACTCTCATGGTAGAGGGATAGGTATTGTCCTTCTATCACCTGAAGGTGTCACCATTCCACAGGATTTTCAGCTTAACTTTCCAGCAACCAACAACATAGCTGAGTATGAAGCCTTGCTGGCCGGGCTGGAGGCCGCTCATTTCCATGGTGCCACCGAACTGAGGGTGATAGGTGATAGTCAATTGATCCTACGCCAAGTCCTATCCAAGTACCGAACTTCTCATCCAAACCTCAAACCCTACCAGGAGCTCACCACCTGCTACATCAAGCTATTCTTCAAACTCACCTTTGTCCATGTCCCTCGCTCTCAGAATGTCCTCGCCGATGCCTTAGCTTCACTAGCTTCATCTCTATCTGTCCCGCTAGGCAAGCAAGTGTGGACTATACACATCTGTAAGAGGACAATTCCAGCAATTGAGGATGGACATTTTCTGAAGGTTAAGGAAAGATTCAACAGAAAGGAATACTTAGAACATAAAGAAGAAATCTCCCTAATTGAGTTGGAAGAATTAGAAGAAGGTGAGAGACCTTGGTATGACGAGATTGCGAGGTATTGTCAAGATCAGTCATATCCACCTGGATCATCCACCAAAGAAAAGAAGGCAATCAGAAGAGTATCCCAGAGGTATATAATCCTAGGAGGAGTGCTCTACAATAGAAGCCTAAGCAGAATCTTACTCAGGTGTCTTGATGAAGAAGAAGCTGAGTTGGTGCTGAAGGAAGCACATTCTGGAGTTTGTGGTGGTCATGTGAATGCCCAAGCCCTTGCTAAGAAAATCATCCGACAAGGGTATTATTGGCCAACTCTAGAAGAAGACTGCTCCATCTTTGTCCGGCACTGTCATTCATGTCAACTCCATGCCGACAAGATTCATTCTCCTGCATCTTCCCTTCATCCAATTCATGCCCCATGGCCTTTTGCCATGTGGGCTTTTGATATCATTGGCCCCTTGAGTGACCTCAACTCCGAAATGCGCTCAAAATCATTCATTCTGACGGCAACGGAGTACTTCACAAAGTGGGCTGAAGCGGAAGCATTCGTGGAGATTAAAGCGTCAACAGTCTGCTCCTTCATCAAGCGCAACATCCTGGCAAGGTTCGGGATCCCCAGCGACATCGTCACCGATAACGGGCCACAATTTCTTTCTCAAGATCTGCGTGATCTTTGCAACAGGTATTGCATTTCATTGCATCATTCATCACCATAATATCCTCAAGGCAATGGTCAAGCAGAAGCCACTAACAAAACCTTAATCAAAATCATCAAGAAATCTTGTAAGTCTAACAAATTTGCCGACTGGCCTGATAAGCTTGTAGATGCTCTATGGGCTTATCGTACTTCTGTAAGGACTCCCACTGGACAAACCCCGTATGCTTTGGCATATGGGATGGAAGCAGTGGTTCCCTACGAAGTATTACTTCCATCTCTCCGAGTTCAGCTCGACAGGGATATTCCTGTTGTTGAGAGAAGAGAATCTCTCCTTGCACAGCTTGAACTCTTGGATGAAAGAAGGCTAGCCGCCGCCGAGCATGCACGGACTTATCAGAATAGACTCAAAAGGTTTTATCAAAAGAGGGTGGTCGAGAGAAAATTCGAGATCGGTGAGATGGTAGTCAAATGCATATTCGTTAAGCCAGGGGGTCCCCGCTCCAAGTTGCAACCTAACTGGGAAGGGCCTTTTGTAATCAATGAAAAGTATCCAGGTAATGCATATGAACTGACTAATGCAGATGGAGAAAAATTGAATCATCCTTGGAATGGAGTTTACCTCAAAAAGTACTTTCCATAAAAATGGAGAAACCACTGGTATAATCTCAAGTCATCGATCCTAGGATGTTCGTGAGAAGTCAAGGGTAGGTACCATCCTACACACACAACACTTCCCGATCCTAGAATCCAGACAACCCAACACCTGCGAAAGGCAAGGCAGAAATCTAGAAATGGAAGGATTACCCTTACCCTATTCTCTTCTACTTGGTCCAAGATAGGGAGAGAAGATTAGAGAAGGGTAGTATCGAAAACACTCCCACCCTAGTAGGAGGCCGTCTCAGAGGGTGCAAAAGGGTGCCAAAAGATGGGCAATGAACCCCTCAGGTTAGAAAAAGAAAATTGATCAACCTGTCTGAATGAGTACCCAGAATGATAGTCAAGGCAAAAGGCACTAAAAGATGGGCAATGTCCCCACGGGTCAAAAACCTGTCCAAATATGTGCCACATAGAAAAGAGCAAAAAAATAGAAAGAAAAACCCAAAGAGGCCGAACCCCAATGGGTAATTTGAGTGAGAGTAGAGAAATCCCTCTCAACATCTCCAAACCCTATCAAGGACCTCCTCTATACTCTTCCTCCTTAAACCCCTTGGGTAGGGTAAACCGACCAAATCCAGGTGGAACCCAAGCCGATCAAAGGAAGAAGGTTAGAAGGATTCTAGGTAGGGAACTTTATTTTTGCACGTGGCATCTACCACTTGAGCCTTGACAAACCCCAAAGACCGATGAACTGTCTCAAATACCAGCTTTTTCTCCACAAAAAATTGCATATTTCAAAAACCCATAAAAAGGAATATTTCAAAAACCCAAAAAAAATGCATATTTCAAAAACCAAAAAAATTGCATATTTCAAAAACCCATAAAAAGGAATATTTCAAAAACCCAAAAAAAATGCATATTTCAAAAACCAAAAAAATTGCATATTTCAGAAACCCATAAAAAGGAATATTTCAAAAACCCAAAAAAATGCATATTTCAAAAACCAAAAAATTGCATATTTCAAAAATCCAAAAAAAATACATATTTTAAAATCCAAAAAATTGAATACTTTTGAAAATCCAAAAAAACAATGATTGTTTTCAAGAAAACCCAAAAAAAAAATATTTTGCTTAGCCATGATCATTGCCTTAGTTGCATCCATGTTTATTTGATTGTCATGCATATTTCTATTCTTGCATTGCATATCCATTTTTGCTTTAATTACCTTGTTAAGAAGGCTCTTCCCTTTGACCTAAGTCAAAGTTGACCATAATAGGCAAAGGGATGAGTCATGGTGAAGATCTAATCCCCTTTCTATCGAGTGTTTCTTGCATTTCAATGTAGAAGAGGAGAAGATTCACACCACGGCAGGTAAGTTCTCTTAACCCTTACCCCTATTTCATTTAAGTCATTTGTTTTATTCCACCTTGTTAAGAAGGCCCCTCCCTTTGACTCAAAATCAAGGCATACGATATACAGGCAAAGGGATGAGTAATGATAAAAATTTAATCATTTTCATTAAGTGTTTGCAGGAGCTGAAGAAGCAAAAAGAGAAGGATAATCAGGTACAATTTTTTTGAAAAAAAAAAAATTTTGCCTTAGGGCGCATGTGCCCTCATCTGGGGGCACATGGCCAGGTGCCCCACCCCAGGGCACATGGCCAGGTGCCCCCGATCGGGGGCACATGGACAAAAAAATTTGAAAAATTCAGAAAAATCTCAAAAATTCAGAAATTGTCTATAATGTTAAAAATGACATTTTTTCTAAAGAAACCATCATCAAAAACTTTGTTTTGACATCCAAATGATGGTTCTAATAGTAGAATCTTCAGTTTATCATTTCATGAACAATCTGCTTCATATGACAATTATATCTGTTGGGTACTAACCAGAAATGTGCAGGCAACCTTTTTAGTCCTAACAGGTGAATTGGCGAGATTAGTGTTCCCCAAGGAACATCATACCAACCTTGTGGCAAAAAGAAAGGAAGCACCACCCAGCTGAACATTCTCATGGTGCTGTATTCCGTCAAAAGGCAAGACAGGGATGAACCAGAGATGCTGATCGATGCACTACGCCTGAAGACTTCACTCAAATCCACATTCTCATCAATCTCACATGATCACCATCATTGCATTTTGCACTTCACATCACCTTTTACCATTTGTCACCTAGTTATATTAGGGCCATTTGATACATATTATACGCATTAATGTTGAAGACCTTGAGAGTGAAGATGAATGGGCCTGAGATCCCCTTTAACAAAATCTACGACGGCTTGGTCATTTCTTCACACTCACGAATAAGCCAAAATTGAACATTGGAGGGATGATGGTTCCTAATCGGGTGTCTTGACCTCCAATAGACAATCTATATCTTCAACTATTTTCTACATAATTTTCTATGTGTTCACATCCATCTCCTTTTCATTCTTCATCATTACCAATTTTATTTCATCATGTTTTATTCTTTCTTTTATCCCTTCATGTTTTATTCCTTTCTTTTTATTTCACCATGTTTTATTCTTTCCTTTCTTTTATCCCACCATGTCTTTTATTTTACCCACCGTGGTATTTGTCATGCAATTGTTTCTTATTTCCCATCATTCTGTGTTAGTCCCACCATTGTCTATCAATCTCACTATGGCTTAAGTCTGTTTTGTCGTTTTCCGAATACCGGGTTTTCTGCCAGAGCATGATTCATGGTTTTCACGATACCCGAGCAATTTTGTGATGCTTAAAACAAACCCTTTTAGAACTTGAGGTTCTTCCACTCAGAATTAAACTGAGTATTTTGGTGAAACTTGAATGAACTTGAGATTCCAAATATGATGGATTGGTATTCTTTTCGTTTTAAGATCAACTTCTCTTTTACAAACTTTAGCCCATCACAGTACAAGAACACCGCAAAGTTCGGGTTGCTGGCTGATGATGAACCTACGAATTCGAAGACTCCTCACCATGCTGAGGGTTGGCTACATCCTTTTATCTTTTAACCTTTACTTTTTCATCTCTCGTGCCAAGGGCATGTCTCTTACCAGTCAATTATATGAGGTTTTGATAGAACATGAAAGTGATCTAGAATACTCAGAGAGATTCATTTTGCTGGATCAGGTAGATAAGCGTGTCTATATCTACACCTTGATGCCACCTTTTCAGTCCATCATCATTCCATTCCGCTACATTCATCTACACTCACTTGCATTCCATTACAGTTCACTCCGAATCACTCCGCTTCATTACATGCCATTCCCTTACAAAGCCGAAATCAAGGCGAGGCAAGCTGTAGACACGCCAAATTCGCCTAATTCAGAGCATAAAACTCATGTTTTATAGGGTAACATGTATGATTGACCTTATAATGATGCCGGGTCTTTTAAAGTTGATTTGAAGTTTCGCCGAACGAAATCGGATGTTTTACGAAGTTTTCCGCAAAAAGCCGTAATTTCTGAGCGAAAGCCACACGTAAATCATGTAAACACGGAAGTTGGCTGAATGACCAATGCCTAATGATCATGGATTGAAGGTTATGGTCATATTTACAACCCGGACAAGTTTTGTTGCATACCGTGCCTTTCCGGTTTGCCGTCGGAGTCATTTCGACCTGTATCAGATCTTCTGTTTACTGACCTAACTTCCGGACAAAATTCTGAAGTTTTGGAGGGTGTTATGGCTGATACTATGCTATAGAAAGCTTCTTCGGCCTGTTATCTTTCCAACGCAACAAACGGCGTCGAATTCCGAGTTTGGGAGTGTTCGCAATGGCTTCCGGAAGAAGGACGCGCAAAGCCAGTCCCATGCGCCCGGGTTCCTGGTCACATGCGCCCGGGACCCAGGGCACGTGCCCATGCGCCCTACCAGTGAGGCACCTGACCTCGTGCCCTCACATGAGGGCACATGCGCCCCACCCTTGAGGCACGTGGAAACCAGTTTTTCACCCGAACTCTACCACTGAACCGACGGACCGGATAAGGTCGAAAATTTCGGAGGAGATAAGATGCGCCCTTCAATGGGCCGCATGCGCCCTGCACCAGGGCGCATGCGCCCAAGGGTGGGGCGCATTGTCCCCTATTTTTTAGTCCCGATAGGATCGTCTGTTCTCCTATAAATGGACTCTGATTCTGTTCGTTCCAGAGGCATGAGCATGACCCCCCAGGCATCTCAAGACGTCCAACCACCCTCCTGCATTGATTTTGTGATTTTTAGAGAGAGAATTTCGAGTTTTTAGAGAGAGAAAAGTCGGTTCAAGAGAGAGGAAGGCTGTTCTGCAGGTGATCAGCCAGGTCTTTCTTCTTCGGCCTCTACAGCAGTGTGTAGACGTCTGCTTCCCAAGCTATCTTCATCAAAGTTCTTTCACTCCAAGTATTCTTCATTTTTCAATTGACGGAAATCAATTACGAGGTCGGGGCTAGTCGTGAAGAGCGCAGAAGCAAAGTCGCGCCTGGCAGATCCTGGACTGCTGCTCGGCTTTTTCGACAACCCAGATTTGGCTATAACTTTCTCTATTCAACTCAGAATCTTGCTGTTTTTTTTCCTATCTCTTTGTTTCGTGATTCTACATCATCCTATCATTTTTTTACATTTTTTTGCATTACTTTTATTCTGTTTATCCGAAAAATAAAAAAAAGGGGTTAGAGATAACCCGAATCCGGTCAGTTTCTAGTCAATTGTGTGTTTCATGTCATTCTCTTTACATATACTCCACTTTGTCTAGTTATAATAATCTTTTCACTTGTTTTTTTTCTAGTTGCATAGAATATCAAGCACCCACCACGTTGAGGACTCTTCTTCATCGGCCGGCCGAAGAAGGAGAAGCTCTAACCCACACTCTTCACGCTAAGGTACACACGGTCAATTTAATTTCATAAATCGGAACCCACGGTTCCTGGCGACCACATTTATTTTCTTCTCACCCTCCTCCCACATGACATGAACCGTCTCTTTGGTGATCGAGCGACGCCAAGGGATGAAAGTTCGGGGATCAATGTGAGTGTGGGACCGAGGTGAGAGTTGCTTTCCGAGTTTTATTCCTTTATTTTCTCATCCCCTCTTGAGGTGACGATCTGGATTCACGGACTTCCCTGAAAAGGAGAGGACCCCGTCGAATTTTCAGAGTCGACAGCTTCTGTGGCGACCACGGTGGGACAAGCAATGTCTTCAACTGTGGGTGCTAAGTGTTTTGTTTGCAACTAGTTCTAGTTCTAGACCGGTTCCCACGTGAGCCTTTCCTTCCTTCCACCTTTCTTAAACTTCATGCCATCTCAAAATTTCTGATTTCACCCATATTTCATCAGATCTGAAGTGCCAAGTATGCCATTTAATTTCTGCATTTTATTTAAACCGGTTCCCACGTGAACCATCCTTTTTTCCTTTTAAACCGGTTCCCGCGTGAACCAATCTCTTTCTTTACTTCGGTTCCCACGTGAACCAAACCCCTTTTTTCCAGATCTATCCCAACTTGGATCAGATCTTTATTCACCATTAATTGGCCCCACGTGGCCCCCCTTTTGACCATTCAAACCGGTTCCCACGTGAACCACCCTTTTTACCCAAAACCGGTTCCCACGTGAACCACCTTTACTTTTTACCCCAGTTCCCACATCGGTCCCCACGTGGACCACCCTTTTGCTTAGCTATCAGATCTAAACCCTTTTATTTCCATCACCTTTTCACTATCTCCATTTGGCTCACATAAGAAACAAGTCTGGATTCTAGTTTCTAGTTGCTTGTCTAGTTTCTAATTGCTTGTCTTGTGTTGATTGCTTGTTTATTTAAGTTTATGTTTTGCTCATTACTTGATTGCATTCTCTGATCCTTCTCTCTACCTCCTTCTTTTACACTTTTTTGAGGCGGGAGCTCACTCTCCCATTTACCCCTCCATCCAAAACACCCTCTTGGTGGATTCTGACCTCTATTCTGGGATATTCTTTCCTAGTTGTCTTGGTTGGCTTTCATCAAGGCCTCCGTAATTCCTCATACGTGGAGTATTCCTATTCACGATCGGGTTGGTTGTACCACTTCCCAAAACCCGAAGCATCCTACATTACCTACACGTGGTGAGATTGTGTGAAACCTAGGTCATTGGAGATTGGAGTTAGGATCCTAACCCATTTGTTGAGAGAACAATTCTTAACAAAATTCATAAACCTAAGGTTTAATCAAAATCATTTCGTAATTTTGTTTTCAAGTCTTTGCATCACTTGCTTGTCAAACAAAAATTCAAACCTCTAACTTTTTGCAAAATACTAAAAAAAACCAAAAAAACTTCTTTGTCTACTTTGTCAACTTGTTTGTTTTCTCTTAAGTTCAATGCAACTAAGGTCTGGAAGGCATGTTGGAATGGCGGAACAAGCTGAACATCGAGAGCACGAGATGGGTCACCAACCGATTCCGTCAGAAGCGCAAGAGGTCCCTCAACCATCTGCTCCCCGTGATGTTGAACAACTCTTTAGGGAGTTGTCTCTCTATACCGACCCAGAAACCTATGCCCGCATACAATCCATGGTGAAGGGCAAAATGGCCTCAGATCAAGCTGAAGTTAATCAGGTTGCCTTATCTCCTCGTCCTCTAGTTCAACCACCACTCATTCAATCACCATTTGTTCAATCACCAGTTGTTCAACAATCTATGATTCAACCATCATTAGCACAACCATCTATAGTTCAACCATCTGTGGTCCAACCCTCATTTGTTCAGCCATCTTATTTTAACCATGTTACTCCTCTGACTCACCAAGTTATGGGACAATCTTCAAGTCATGCTCCTCAATTCCAGAACCATGTCTCTAACCACATACCGCCTCCAGTAAACCAAGAACCTGCTGTCACCCAGGCAATCATGGATCTGCTCACCCAGATGAATGAATGTTATGAAGAGCTGAGATGTTGCCTGGACTCCAAGTCGGTGCCTGAGATTTCTATTCCTTCTTTGCCAGTCCTACACCTTCCACCTTCTGAACTACCAGTTTATCGCCGCTACAATGGTACTGGCAATCCTTTTCTTCATCTTAAAGATTTTCTCTATGAATCCTCATTCTGGAAAGATGATCGTAGGGTTCTTGCCTTCTTGTTTCGCCGATCACTAGAAGGGTCTGCATTGGAATGGTTCTACTCACTCGACTCCTTTGAGGCAGGAGACTTCGATATTGTGAAGACAAAATTCTTGCAAAGATACAGAGACCGGGTGGCACCAGCATGCTCCATTACAGACTTGATTGCTAAAAAGATGAAGCCCGAAGAGGACTTTATAAAGTTTGCTAATCACTGGAGGGGAATGGCAGAGAAACTGACAGATGTGATTTCTGAAGGGGAACAAGTGAAGATGCTTATTGGAAATACTACACCTGCTCTGAGAAATGTATTGATCATGCACCGTCCTACCACCATGAATGAACTCTATGACAGTGCCCGATACTTTCAAGCCCACTTCAAGGATGCCACCATGATAAACCCTTTTGATCCTAAACCTAGAAACTTCAGGAAAACCCCCTCTGCACCAGTTGGTCCTACAACCGAGGGAGTGGTTAACAATGAAGCAATAAACACTGTGGGGAACCAGGGAGGGAACCGTCAAAACCAGTTCAGAAACCCACCACAGAACCCTTCCTATTACCCCCCTCAACAACGGCCACCACAACCACGACAACCACAACAACGGTGAGTCTGAAGAATAGCTTGATGTAGCAGGTGGTGAGCTATTGGTAGGGTTTGAGGTTTGGATGGAAAGTTCAGTATTTGGATAGGACTTGGCGTAGGATCAATTGACTATCACCTATCACCCTCAGTTAAGTAGCACCATAAGAGTGAGTAGCCTCCAGGTCGGCCAACAAGGCTTCATACTCAGCTATGTTGTTGGTTGCTGAAAAGTCGAGCTAAAAAGCCTTTGAAATGGTGACACCTTCGGGTGACAGAAGAACAATACCTATCCCTCTACCATGAGAGTTTAGAGCCCCGTCAAAATATAATGTCCAAAGATTGGAAGATCGGACTGACATTAGTTCGTCATCTAGGAACTCTGACCGAACTGTGTTAAAGATGGGTATGAGATGATGGGCCAGGTGTTCAGCAATAGCATAGCCCTTGATTGTCTTCTGTGGAACATAGGTGATATCGAATTGGGACAAGAAGCTTTGCCATTTCCCTAACCGATCAGTCAAAACTGTCTTCTCTAATAGAAACTTAATGGGATTGATACGAGCAATGAGCTTGACTTTGTGAGCAAGAAAATAATGCTTGAGTTTCTGAACCACCCATACAAGAGCAGCACAGGTCTTTTCTACCACAGTGTACTTCAGCTCACAAGCATCAAAGATCTTAGACAGTAGTAAGTAGCTCGCTATTTCCCTTCTTCATCAACTTGTGCAAGGACTACCCCAAGAGAGTTCTCAAGAACCAAAATGTAGAGGACCAAGGGCTTGTCGGGAATTGGTGGTCTAAGTACAGTGGGACTTGCCAGGTATGTTTTCAACCCATCAAACACCTCCTGGCACTTCTAATCCCATTTAAACTTGGCCCTCACCTTGGTTAACTCATTTGGGAGTGTTGTGAGACAAACCGGTGGATGAATTGTAGCCTCCTACTCAATCCTCGAAGCTCTTTCATATTCTTAAAGGGAGGCATACCAATGATTGCCTTGGCCTTGTTTGGGTCAATCTCTATGCCCCTTTTGCTTACTATGAACCCTAGTAGTTTTCGTAATGAAAAACCAAACGTACACTTCTTAGGGTTCATTTTCAGCTTGTATTCTCTAGCTCGTTGCAAAACTTTTCTTTGTACTTCAATATGATCTTCCCGACTCTTGGACTGGATAACCAAATCATCCACATACATCTCTACAAGGGTGTGCATCATGTCATGAAAGATAGCCATCATAGCCTTCTAATATGTAGCACCAGCATTCTTTAACCTAAAGGGCATGACAATATAGCAATATGTTCCCCAAGGTGTAGTGAATAAGGTCTTCTCTTGGTCCTCCTCAACTAACTGGATCTGATTGTATCTAGAATAACCATCCACGAATGAAAGCATTTCAAATCCAGCTGTGTTATCAACTAAAACATTGATATGAAGCAAATAAAAATCATCCTTAGGACACGCTCAGTTCAAGTCCCTGAAATCTATGCAAATCCGAACCCGTCCATCCTTCTTCACAACAGGGACTATGTTAGCAACCCATTGCGGATATAGGATGACTTTAATAAATTTTGATTTGTGCAATTGTCGACCTCTTCTTTCATTTTGAGTGCAATATCAGGGTAGAACCTCCTGAGCTTTTGTTTAACCGGGGTAGTTCCAGGTTTCAAGGTTAACCTGTGTTCAACCAATGAATTATCTAGTCCTGGCATATCTTCATATGTCTATGCGAACGTGTCCTTATATTCTTCTAAAACATTGATCAAACATTATTCTTCTGAGGGAGTGAGATTCGCACTGATGAGGATATTCTTAGGCTCTTCCAGGGTTCCTAAATTCAATTCCTTGGTTGATTCATTCCCTGTGGCTAATGGTTCTTTGAATCTTCTAAGTCCAGATGCATATGCATCAGCCAAGTCCTTGATTTCATTCTCTGATTCAGGATCCTTCTCTACTACTACCTCATATACTCCCAAAGTATGATCTATATTATGCTCATCTTCATATCAAATTTCATCTAGCTAGATGGTATTCTCTGAAAAGTTTGGCAGTCTTGCACACTCTATGCATTTCTATGCCAATTGTTGTAGATATCTACTTGGAACTCATTTACCTCTGACTTTCCTATTTCCTAACCTAACCTAACCTACTGAAGACAAAGCTGGAAAGGTGGTATTTACAGTAGAAAGAGAATCGAGTAAATCGATCAATGATTCAGAAGAGAGGGATCTATGATTGGGAGCACTCTCTAGGATGAGTAGAGACGTCTCCTCGATGGAAATGTGAGTTTCAGAGAAGATGTCTTTTTCTTGGGATTTTCAAGTAAAAAGATAGACTGAGATAGAGTGACTCGAGACTTGCTAGAGGCTGACGAAATTAAACGAGAGAAAAACTTAAGAATAAAGGGGAAAAAGGGGCTCATGGTCCTAATGGTAACAAAAAATGGGCACATGGACCCAAAACTGATGAAAAAAGTGAATGGGTACGTGGACCCGATTTTGGAAATGGATGGGCATGTGAGCCCATGCTGGGAAGAGACCTCAATCCTAAAGCTTATGAGGGGATTAAATGGGCAAGTAGGCCCAGTAAGAGTGGAAGGTTGGAGAGGGCACATGGGCTTAAAGTGAGTTGTCAGTTTGGTGGAAGAGAGTGGCTTGGAAGCCCATCCAATAGATCTAAAAACAATGGCATGAGGTTTAAACATGGGATTGTTGTATTTGGGCCTCATGGGATGGTTTTGACTTGATTGGTAGCTTGCTCGACAAGATGATCCAAGATTGGTCTACCCTTGAGTGGTTCTTCGTGCTCCTCCCCACTTGAGAACAAACGATTCGAAGATAAGCATAGATCTTACAAGTCTTCTTCTTCATCTGGAGCCTTCCTTCTCTTGACAGCAGTAATGGAACCCTTGTCATCTTCATCCATCATCATGGTCTCCACTTTGATAAAGAATGTGTGGAGTCCCATGGCATATCCTGGTTGGAAGACCCTCCTTGGGTATCCCAACCCCTGCCTACATGGCCTTTTCACAGTTTCAATAGGCTAAGTGATCCCTTGAAGATCCTTGTGTCGACTCCGAAAATGGGTTCCGGATCGGCACCTCAAGATAAGAAGGTGAAAGATGGAATTGGGGAAAAAAAGAGGGGGGAGTGAATCGAAAAACACTCGGAAAGCAGTAAAAGGTCCTCACCTCGATCCCACACTCACTTTGATCCCCGAACTTTCATCTCACGGCGTCGCTCGAGCACAGAGATGGTTTGGGTCATGTGGGAGGAGAGTGAGGAGGAGATGAAATTAAAACATGAAATATGTGGTCGCCAGGAGCCGCGGGCTCCGCTTTATGGGATGTAAATTAAGAAGTTGACCGTGTGTACCTTAGCGTGGGAGAAAGGGATGTGAGTTCAACCTTCTTCTTCTTCGGCCGGACGATGAAGAAGAGTCCACAACCGATGCTAGCTTGATCAACCTGTGCAACTATAACAATAAACCAAGTGAATAAGATGATTAGAACTATGGCAAGTGTAGTAACTGTAGAGAGAAGATGAGAAAGAAGCAATTGGAATCGAACTCACCGGATTGGGGTGAGTCCTAACACCTTTTTTTGTATTTTTGATTATGTAAAAATGATGTAAATGAACTAAAATATGCTTTAAAACAGTAAATAAACAGAATTAATGGAGTTGAGAAAGCTTATAGAGTGGATTGGCTTGAGTTGAAGCCGAGTTGGTTGAAGACAGCCGGTTCGGGTAGCTTGGTACCCTTCTGGCGCGACTTTGGTGCAGAGGATGCTACGGACGACCCCGATGTCAGAATCGAGTTCTGTTTGTTGGAGTAAACAGAGAACTCAGAGAGAAAGGATTCCTATGTTGGTGATTTCTCCGAAATCCTCCTTTAGAAGTCAGTAAAAATTATGAAATGGGGCAGATGTGGAAAACAGAACCTGGATGCACGCCCTCAGTGTAGTAATCGCCACGAACAAACGGCAAGTCAGAATTGAGTGCCGTCAGTTGGAGATGAAAGAGGACGAAAAGAGGAATGACTTCTTTGTTGAAGACATTCGCATAAGGAGCCCCTAATTTTCTGCAGAAGTCGATGAAGATGGTTGATGTAGAACGCCCGGATCGAGCCTTCTCTTTCACCGCGGGATCGATTTCTTGACTTCGGATCGCCTTTGGACGTCGGGACGGCTTTGGAGAAGAGCTTGGACGACCTTTGGACGAGCTAGGTACCGGGGATTAACCTTGGGTCGTTGAGAATGGCCCTCAATTTATAGGGGAAGGGAGCCGATGCAAAATTTGGAAACTGGACCGACCGCGCCCCCACTCTTCAAAGGAGACGAGGGCGCGCAGGGCGCGCCCTCAAATCAAGGGAGCGCAGGGCGCGCCCCCAGTTCGGGGGCGCGGTCTGCGCGCCCCCCTGTTTCAAAGGAAGCGGGGGCGCGTTACGCGTCTCACTGCTAAAAATCGACAGAAATTTACGGAAATTGCTAAAAATCGACTTGACATACGTAACGTGCCCCCGAACCGGGGGCGCGGTACAAATAATCGAAAATCCTCCGCGAAAACCTTCCAAAAATCCGGTTTAGAAGGTGCTAATCGGGGTAATTTGCAATTTAAAGAAACTGACCGCGCCCCCGTCTTCCAAAGGAACCGGGGGCGCGCAGGGCGCGTCCCCGGTTTGAGGGCGCGCAAGGCGCGCCCTCCCCTTTCAAGCGGAGCGGGGGCGCGGTACACTCTCTCTCCTACGCGCGTGTTCCGCGAGCCGTATCTTGCAAACGGGATGTCCGATTCGGCTCCCGTTTATTGCGTTGGAAAGAGGGCCTTCAACCGCACCTCCTTAAGTCGGTAAACCAGCCGGCATGACTCCCGAGATGTTTGCACGGGGCTTTCTACCCGTTTACACTCTCGCGGAAAGCCGAAACCCGGGGCGAAGATCCGAAAGAGCACGGTTCCGATCGAGAAATCTCGGGTCAACTCGGGATGACTTAAAATGATGACCGAACAAGTCCGGTATGACCGGAAAATCCGAAGTCATCGAAAAATTTGATATTAACCCGGTAAACGTGAACCGAAACTCGGAAAAGCCGGGAGACCCTAAAATTGACCGAAATGGCCATATGGCCCTGGTTGATGAAAATATTCGGCTAGAATTGACCCGGATGACCTGAAAAGACCCGGTGATGACTGGAAAGGCCTAACATGTGGTCCGGAATAGCCGTGTCAACACAGATCGAAAAAGCCATAACGAAAGCCGTCATTGACCGACGCCTACCGAAATGACTTCTCAGAAACCCTGAATGCTACGAAACACATGCGGGACTCCCGAGACCTTTAATTATGGACCACTCAGGGTCAGTCATCGAGCAGGCTTCGTGTTTTTACAGTTCACGCGCGGCTCTCGCTTGAAGGTTACGGCATTATTCCGGAAATCATCGGTCCATTCTCAACTCACAAGGGGCTTCACCGATGTCCTTAGCTCATCTCCACGAGGTAATCCGGATCAGATAATGGTCAAATAAAAGATATCGCCTATGGAATAAGAGTCTAGGGCTCCGAATCAAGCCAATTTGGTGTGTCTACAGCTTGCCTCGCCTTAATGTCAGCTTTGCAAGGGAATGGCATGTAGAGGAGCGGAGTGAAACGTAGAGAAAGCGTAGCGAAGCGAGATGAATCATAGTGGAATGTAGTGGAGTGAAATGGTGATGGACTGAAAAGGTGGCATCAAGGTGTAGATATAGACACGCTTAACGACCAGATTCGGTAAGACGAATCTCCTCAAGTCTCCTGGTTAACTGCCATGTTTCATCAAGTCTTCCTATGTTCGATTGGTAAGAGATGTGCCATTGGCACGAGAGAAGAATAGCCAACCCCCAACGCGGTGGGGAGTCCACGAAACATGGGTTCGTAGGTTCATCATCAGCCGGTAACCCGATCTTTGCGGTGTTCCTGTACTGTGACGGGCTAAAATTTAAAAAGAGATTTGTTTGAAAAAGTAAAAGAATACCAATCGAGCACATTCAGGCTCTTAGATTCATTTAAGTCTTTCAAGAGACTATATTTGATTCGGAATGGAATGATCTCAGATTCCGAAAGGGAAATGTTTAAGCATAGACCGTGAAGATAATGACTGTGCAAGTTCTGATCAAATAGAAGGTCCTTGGCGGGACGTATTGGCTGCCATGGTGGGACGAATAGCAAAGAAGTTGCAATGGCCACAGTGGTGAAAAGAAATGAAAGATTTGAGGGCACAAAGTGGTTACCGAACACGGTGGGACTAATAGACACGGTGGGATATTAGAGAGTTTGGTGGGACTAGAGATCATGGTGGAATTAGAGAACATGATGAGTTTAGAAAACACGGTGGGATTTAGAATGATCGAGAGAGTGAGAAGGTGAAGTTTAGGAAATGATGTATGCAATGACAAAACAAAATGTGATGCAATTAACGCTACATGATGCATGTTGGGCTCAAGAAAACAAAACAAAACTTGTATAACAAATAGTTGAAGATATAGATTGTCTATGAGGTCAAGATACCCATTCGGGAACCATTGTCCCTCACAGCACATCTTTGGCTTATCCGTGAGCATCAGAGATGACCCGACCGTCGTAGATTTTGATGAAGGGGATCTCGGGTCAAGTCTTCTCCATACTCATGGTCTTCAACAAATAATGCATAAGATAATAACACACTACTAGTGACATATATGCTAGTCGGCAAGTTATGGGGGTTTCCCATGTCCATTCTTCCATTTCTGCGAGCATTTTCTATTGGCGAGATTTCCCCCTCCTTGACTCGTGTTTCTTTCCTGAAATACTTAATAAAGGGGTTAGATCTGCTCTATGGCTTACCCCCTTGCCTATTGTTATCTTGCCTTGCTTACACGTCAAGGGGGGTAGCCTTATCAACCAGGTAGAATGCACAAAATGACAGACAAGGTAAAAGTTAAGAGTGCTTACCTGCTATGGTGAGAGTCGCTCCCTTCTTGATCTCAGAATCCTGAAACGCTTAATGAAGGGGATTAAATCTTCACCATGGCTTATCTCTTTGCCTATTGCTGTCTGCCTTGACTTAGGTCAAAGAGAGGAGCCTTATTAATAAGGTATAAAAATAGACTAGATGACCAAAATGAAATGGTTAAGAGAACTTACCTATCGTTGAGAGAACCTCCCCCTCGTATTTTAAAGTCCCTGAAAACACTTTATAAAAGAGGATTAGATCTTCACAATGACTCATCCCTTTGCCTATTATGGTCAACTTTGACTCAGGTCAAAGGGAGGAGCCCTCTTAATGGGGTGATAATGAAGGTAAATATGCAATGCGGAAATGAAAATGCAAGACATAAAGATAAACATGAATGCTAGCAAAGGCAAAAATCAAGGTTATGCCAAGTTAAATGATGCATTTTTTCTGGATTTTTAGAAAGTATTCATTTATTTTTTTATTTTTGAAAATATTCTACTTTTTTTGAATTTTTGAAAATATTCAATTTTTTTGGATTTTTGAAAATATTCATTTTTTATTATTTTTGAACATATTCATTTTTTTGAATTTTTGAAAAATATTTGATTTTTTAGGATTTTGTGGAGAATGTGCTGGTATTGAGACAATTCATCGATCTTTGAGTGTTAATCGAGATTCAAGCGATAAACACCACATGAAAATAAGGTTCCCTACCCAGAATCTTTCTTGCCCTCTTCTCTTGATCGGTTTGAATTCCCCCTGAGTTTGGATAGTTCACCCTACCCTAGGGTTTTAAGATAGAAGATTAATAGAGGAAGTCTTTGATAGGATTTGGGGATGTCGAGAAGGGTTTCTCTACTCATGCCTAAATTGCCCGTTGGGGTTCGGCCTCTTCGGGTTTTTTCTACATGTGGCACTTACTTAGACAAGTCTTTGACCTGTGGGGTCATTGCCCATCTTTTGGTGCCTTTTCTTCATTTTCTATTCTTCCGGGTACTCATTCAGACAGGCCCATATTTGTTTAAACCTGTGAAGTTCATTGCCCATCTTTTGGCACCCTTTTGCACCCTATGAGATGGCCTCCTACTAAGGCGGCGGGCATTTTCGATACTATCCTCCTCTAGTCCCCATCACCTATCTTGGACCGAATAGAAGAGAATAGGGTAAGGTTTTCTTTCCGCCTTCAGGGTTCTGCCTTGCCTCTCTCGAGTGTTGGGCTATCTAGATTCTGGGATCGAGAGGTGTTGTGTGTGCAAGGTGATGCCTACCCTTGACTTCTAGCTAACACTCTTGGAACGATGACTTAATATCACACCAGAAATTCTCCATTTTCTTTTCTAAGGAAAATATTTTTTGAGGTAAACGCCGTTCCATGGATGGTTCAATTTTTCTCCATCGACGTTGGTTAGCTCATATGCATTGCCTGGATATTTTTCAGTTATAACAAAAGGCCCTTCCCAGTTAGGTTGTAACTTGGAGCGGGGACCACCTGGCTTGACGAATATACGTTTGACTACCATCTCACCGATTTCAAACTTTCTCTCTACCACCCTCTTTTGATAAAATCTTTTCAATCGATTCTGATAAGTCTGGGCATGCTCGGAAGCGGCCAACCTTCTTTCATCTAGGAGTTCAAGTTGTGCAAGGAGAGATTCTCGTCTCTCATCAACAGGGATGTCCCTATCGAGTTGAACTCGGAGTGATGGAAGGAGTACTTCGTACGGGACCACTGCTTCCATCCCATATGCGAGAGCATACGGGGTTTGACCAATGGGGGTCCGTACAGAAGTACGATAAGCCCATAGGGCATCTACAAGCTTATCTGGCCAGTCCGCGAACTTGCTAGACTTACATGTTTTTTTGATGATTTTAATCAAAGTCTTGTTGGTGGCTTCTGCTTGACCATTGCCTTGCGGGTAATAAGGAGATGAATGATGCAATGCAATGCGGTACCTGTTGCAAAGATCACGCAGATCTTGAGAGAGAAATTGCGGTCCGTTGTCGGTGATAATGTCGCTAGGTATCCCAAACCTAGCGATGATGTTGCGTTTGATGAAGGAGCACAGTGTTGATGCCTTGATCTCCACGAACGCTTCCGCTTCTGCCCACTTGGTGAAGTACTCTATTGCCGTCAGGATGAACGATTTGGAACGGATTTCAGAGTTAAGATCACTTAGAGGGCCAATGATGTCGAAAGCCCACATGGCGAAGGGCCATGGGGCATAAATCGGATGAAGAGAAGATGCGGGAGAATGGATCTTGTCGGCATGGAGTTGGCAAGAATGACAGTGCCGGACAAAGATGGAGCAATCCTCTTCTAGGGTTGGCCAATAATACCCCTGCCTGATGATTTTCTTGGCAAGAGCTTGAGCATTGACATGGCCCCCACAGACCCCGGAATGTGCTTCTTTAAGCACCAATTCTGCCTCTTCTTCATCAACGCATCTCAATAAAATTCCGCTCAGGCTACTCTTGTAGAGCACCCCTCCTAGGATGGTATACCTCTGGGATACTCTCCTGATGGCCTTCTTTTCTTTTGCATCTGATCCAGGTGGATATGTCTGATCTTGACAATACCTTGCAATCTCATCAAACCAAGGCCTCTCACACTCATCTAACTCTTCCAACTCGATTAGAGAAATCTCCTCTTTCTGCTCTAGATATTCCTTCCTGCCAAATCTCTCCTTGACTTTTAGAAATCGACCATCCTTAATCGCCGGCATCGACCTTCTACGGACATGGATAGTCCGCACCTGTCTACCTAGCGGGACTGATAGAGATGAAGCTAAGGAGGCTAGGGCATCAGCAAGGACGTTCTGAGCTCGAGGAACATGGACAAAAGTGAGTTTGGAAAAGAGTTTAATGTAGCAAGAGGTGAGTTCTTGGTAAGGTTTGAGGTTCGGATGAGAAGTTCGGTATTTGGTTAGGACTTGGCAAAGAATTAGTTGGCTATCACCTATCACCCTTAATTCCGTGGCACCATAGAAATGAGCAGCCTCCAGCCCGGCCAGCAAGGCTTCATATTCAGCTATATTGTTGGTTGCTGGGAAGTCAAGATGAAATGCCTGTGGAATGGTGACACCCTCGGGTGATAGAAGGACGATTCCTATTCCCTTATCGTGTGAATTCAGAGCCCCATCAAAATATAATGTTCAAAGGTGAGAAGATCGGATCAACATTAGTTCGTCATCCGGGAGTTCTGATTGGACCGGGTCAAAGAGGGGTATAGGGTGATGGGCTAGATGTTCGGCAATGGCATAGCCCTTAATCGCCTTCTGGGGGACATAGGTGATATCAAACTGGGAAAGGAAGCTCTACCAATGACCTAACCAATCAGTTAGAACAGTTTTCTCCAGAAGGAATTTGATGGGATTGATGCGGGCAATAAGATTGACCTCATAAACTAGTGCAGCACAGGTCTTCTCCACTACAGTATACTTCTGCTCGCATGGATCAAAGATCTTTGACAAATAGTAAGTTTCCCTCTCTTTCCCTTCTTCATCCACTTGTGCAAGGACTGCCCCAAGAGAATTCTCCAAAATCGAGATATACAAAACTAAGGGCTTGCCCGGGACTGGTGGTCTAAGCACAGGGGGACTAACCAGGTATCTTTTCAAACCATCGAATGCATCCTGGAACTTCGAATCTCATTTGAACTCGGCCCCTGCCTTTGTCAACTCAAAGAAAGGTTTACACCTTTAGGAGTGTTGTGAGATGAAACGGCGGACAAATTGTAGCCTCCCGATTAAACCTCGAAGTTCTTTCATATTTCTCGGAGGAGGCATACCAATGATTGCCTTGGCCTTGTTTGGGTCGATCTCTATGCCCCTTTTGCTCACTATGAACCCCAACAGTTTTCCTGAGGATACTCCAAACGTGCATTTCTTTGGGTTCATTTTCAATTTAATTTCCCTAGCCCTTTGCAAGACCTTTCTCAACACTTCCGGGTGATCTTCTCGGCTTTTGGACTTAACAACCAGGTTGTCCACGTACACCTCTACAAGGGTATGCATCATGTCATGGAAGATAGCCATCATTGCCCTCTGATAGGTAGCACCAGCATTCTTCAGTCCAAAGGGCATGACGACATAGTAGTAGGTTCCCCAAGGTGTGGTGAATGAGGTCTTCTCCTGGTTCTCTTCGGCCAACCGGATTTGATTATATCTAGAATAGCCATCCATGAATGACAACATCTCGAATCCAGCAGTGTTATCAACCAGTACGTCAATATGAGGTAGAGGAAAGTCATCTTTAGGACACGCTCGGTTTAAGTCCCTGAAGTCTATACAGATCCGAACTCGGCCATCCTTCTTCATGACAGGGACTATGTTCGCCACCCATTGCGGATAAAGGACGACCTTAATGAATCTTGCTTGATGTAACTTGTCGACCTCTTCTTTCATCTTAAGTGCAACATCAGGGTGGAATCTTCTTAACTTTTGTTTGACCGGGGTAACTCCAAGTTTCAAAGTTAGACGATGTTCAACTAACGAGTTGTCTAACCCCGGCATGTCCTCGTATGTCCATGCAAACGTGTCCTTATATTCTTCCAAAATTTTAATTAAACTGTGTTCCTCAGTGGGAGTGAGGTCTGCACTTAGGAGGATTGTCTTGGGATCTTCCGGTGTTCCAAGATTCAGTTCTTTTGTCGGTTCATCCACCGTGGCTAATGGTTCTTCAAATCTTTTAAGTTCAGATGCATACGCATCAGCCAAGTCCTCAATTCTATCCTCGAAACCAGGATCTTTTTCTGATAAGACCTCGTAAACTCCCAGTGTATGATCTACATTGAATTCATCCTCATATTGGATTTCATCAAGCTGGATAGCATTTTCCAAAAACCTTGGTAGCCTTGCACATTCCTTGCATTTTTGAGCTATTTGCTGGAGATATCTCTCTGGCACACGTTTACCTCGAATTTTCTTCTTTCCTACCCTAACTACTCCTAAAGAAGATGGAATTGAAACGGTGGTATTTACAATGGGTGAAGGATCGAGCAGATCGATCAGTGAGTTGGAGAAGAGAGGTCCCTGGTTGGGAGCCCCCTCCGAGACAAGTAGAGACGTCTCCTCAATGGAAAAATGAGTTTGCGAGAGGACGTTTTTTTTGGGTATTTTGGGTATTTTCAATAACAAAAAAAGAATGAGCCGATGGGGCTCGAGCAGAAATAGAAAGCTTAAGCAAATGGGAGAAAATTGGGCTCGCGGGCCCGATGATGACAAGAAATGGGCAGATAGGCCCAAAGCTAGTGAAAAGATCTAAGGGGCACGTGGGCCCGAATGGTGGGCACGCGGGCCCAAAGCAAGAAAATAAATCTAAAGGGCACGTGGGCCCGATTGGTGGGCACGCGGGCCCAAGGTTGTTGGATTGGAATGGGCATAGAAGCCCAGTGGAGTAAGAAGATTTGAATGGGCTCTCAGGCCCAATGATCAGTTCAGGTGGCCATTTTGGCCCAGAAGTGGGAATTGGGCTAGATAGCCCATCAAGTGAATCCAAGAGGGATAGAGTGAGGATTTTGAAATACGTGACCGTAGGATACGGCTCACGCGGGATGTTGTTTGGAGGTGGGTTCGAGTGGACAAGTTGTTTAGGGATGGACTTGCCCTCAACTGGTTCTTCCTCCTCTATGAACAACCGAGCCAAAGATGAACTCAGGTTGTCCACCTCCTCCTCTTGCTCTGGTGCCTTCTTCCTCTTGACTGGTTCTTCTTCTTTGTCCCCGGCCATCATCATGGTCTCCCCTTTGATAAAGAATTTTTGGAGTCCCATGGCATTTTTTGGACGGTAGACCATCCACGGAGTGATACTGGGCTCATAGCCAAGCCCGTGTCTCTTTGGTCTTTGTACGGCTTTAATGGGGTGCACAACCCCCTGCAGCTCCTTTCCCAACCCCTTTCCTGGCTGATATCCCATCCTTTTCATCATCCGCCATGCAACTGTATCTGGAGGCGTTGTTAACATCATGACCTCGGGCAGCTCTGTAGTGGAAACCAACGGTTGGACAAATTTTGATATTGGTAGTGCAGAAGAGGGGTCATCCACGTCATCCACGTCATTCAGAATGGGGATGTTGGTTACTTTAATCACCTGGCCCTTGTATGGGAACTTCAGACACTGATGATTAGTGGAGGCAACAGCTCCTATTGCCTCAAGGTACGGGCGTCCCAAAATAGCTTTGAATGTAGGGTCCAGTTCTAGAACATGAAACTCGGCGGTGACAGCACACGGTCCGAGTCCTACTTCCAACATAACCACCCCTCGTGCCGGCTTCCGGGAGTTGTCATATGCGGTCACCGTGACGGCAGAAGGCTCGATTTCTTCATCGGAGATGCCGCAAAGTTGCAATGTTTCTGGCGGCATGACATTTATGGATGCTCCGGTGTCAATCAAGCAGGACTTGATCTCCACGCCTCGGATGACTACTGCGACACGCAAGGCATACTTTCTGATCTCTGTCCGTGCCAACTCCTCCTGTGTAAATGTGAGTGCCGGATGTTCACTCCTCGGGGTCAGGACAGTAATGATCTTCTCAGGCGGGAGATCCTCATTGACCATGACCCGCTGCAGATATTGTTGTAGGATGTCCTGATGGTTCTTTGACCTTTTTATCAACTCCAGAATTGAAATCCGTGCTGGCAGTTTGTCCAAGTTCTTCAACAAGTCATACGCCGTGCCAGGCAACAGTTCTTCCACTACCTCCTCTTCTGCTTGCTCCTGTGGTTGCATCCCGGCCTGGGGGAAGACCCTTTGGAACATCCTCCCGCTACGAAGTACCGGCGCCAGCATGGTAGGGGGAAGTGGTGATGATGGTGATGGTATGGTTGGTTGGTAGGTTGAGGAGCCCGTGGTAGGTAGGGGTGATCGGATGATGAGGGGTCGTGGATTGGTGGAGGCCGGTATGTTGGGTGATGGTTGGGGTGATGGTCTAATGATGAGGGGTCATGGAGTGGTGGAGGCCAGTATGTTGGGTGATGGTTGGGGTGTTGGTGGTGATGGTCTAATGATGAGGGGTCGTGGGGTGGCAGTGACTGGTAGGTTAGGTGATGTCTGGGGTGTTGGTGCCGGTCTAACGATTATACGCCGCGGAGGATTAATGGTGGTTGGTGGGTTAGGTTGGGGTGCTGGTTGGGGTGCTGGTTGGGAGGCTGGTGGTGGTCTAATGATTAAGCGCCGTGGAGGGTTAATAGTTGGTGAGGGCAGTGGTGTTTGGGTAGTTTGCGGGCTGGGGGCAGCTCTCGGTATGGAGAGTATGGTGCGGTTTGTAGGTGGGGTTGGTATGGTGGGCATGGAGGTGATTTGATCCTCGACCTGCCAACCCTGGGAATGGTGGGTTGACTCCTCGGTGGCGGAGTGGACGAGGCCGAGTAGTTGGTTCGGTGGTGCTGGTGCCGGTGCTTGTACGGGTGCATGTACCGGGAGTGGATCTTGGACTATGCCCAGGCCGGGCTGCTGTTGTGCTTGCTGTCGCCGTGGTTGATTCTGACGTGCCTTCATTGCTTGAATAGACTCCCCCATTTGTGCCCAGTCAATGTTCCCCTGATCATTGAGGTCATGAATGTAGTCTTTAAACTGGAAACAGACATCCACCGTGTGCCCAGGATACCGATGATAAGCGCAGTACTTTGTCATGTCAACATTCGCCGGCCATCCTTCTCTTTCCTTTGGAAGCTCTAGCTGCTGTTTGTCGACTCCGAAAATGGGTTCCGGATCGGCACCTCAAGATAAGAAGGTGAAAGATAGAAGAGGGGTAAAAATGGGGGAGTGAGTTGAAAACACTCGGAAAGCTGTAAAAGAGATCCTCACCTCGGTCCCACACTCACATTGATCCCCGAACTTTCATCTCACGGCGTCGCTCGAGCACCGGAGATGGTTCGGGTCATGTGGGAGGAGAGTGAGGAGGAGATGAAATTAAAACATAAGTAAAAGGTGGTCGCCAGGAGCTGCGGGCTCCGCTTTATGGAATTGAACAAGAGATTAAGTTAGATTTGACCGTGTACCTTAGCGTGGGAGATAGAGATGTGAGTTCAACCTTCTTCTTCTTCGGCCGGCCGATGAAGAAGAGTCTCCAACCGATGCTAGCTTGATAAACCTATGCAACTAGAACAATAAACCAAGTGAAATTAAATGATTAGAACTATGGGAAGTGTAGCAACTGTAGAGAGAATATGAGAAAGAAGCAATTGGAATCGAACTCACCGGATTGGGGCGAGTCCTAACCCCTTTTTTTGTATTTTTGATTATGTAAAAATGATGTAAATAAAATAAAAGATTCTTCAAAACAATAAATAAACTGAGTTAAGGGAGCTGAGAAAGCTTATGGAATGGATTGACTTGAGTTGAAGCCGAGTTGGTTGAAGAAGGCCGGTTCGGGTAGCCTTTGCACCCTTCTAGCGCGACTTTAGTGCAGAAGATGCTACGGACAACCCCGACGTCAGAATAAAGTGATGTTTGTTTCAAAATAAATAAGACTCACCAAGGGTGATTTTATATGAATACAAGTTTGCTTGAATCTTATGATAAGTAATCTGAATTTACCTGATAAGACGGATCTTGGACAGTGAAGTACTGGAAACTCCCAGCACAATGTCAATGTAGGACATGCTATGGGAACCACAGATATTTGAATTGAATGATTCTTGTTGGAGATAAAATATAACTTAACGGGGAACAATTTATATGAATGATGTATAGGCTGAATCTACCATTAAATGTACTTAAATTGACTGAGAAGATGATGACTTAGAAGAGATGACTTCGGATCTATCTGTGCAGCGCCTGTGTTGAAGCCATAACAAGCCGAGGGAATGCCAGAATTGATCTATGTTTGTTGGAGATGAAATATATCTTGATGAAACACACTTCGTCTGAAGGAAGTTAGGCCATAAAATGAATATAAAGATCTGTAGAATCCGATGATCAGCAGTGCAGCATGTTGGAGCATAGACCGACTTCTTCTTCACTTTGGGATGATCTTCGGGCACCGGGACGAAGAGAGAACGATTTGAGGAGGTTGGGATGAGCCTAGGGTGGCTGTAGGACGAAAAGAGGAGTGCTGGAGGATGGGGATGCCCTTCTTTGGTCGTTCATATGAGTCTCCCTTTATAGGGGATGAGAACCAGGTCAAAAAATAGCAAGTTTTGATACATCCGACCATAGGTTGGATTTCCTCCATATAATGTTGCTGATTTTCATACTGAGGCATCTAGAAACTTACCTAAATGATTTAGAGAGATTGTAAACCGTGGATCACCTTTCCCATGTTCAAAATATGTCTCCACTTGAAGAGAAAACAAATCTAGTCTAAAAATGGCAAGTCTTGATATACAAGACAACAAGTTGGATTGCCATCAGTAGATGATGCTAATTTCGACCATAAAGCTTCCAGATAATTTACCAAGTGATATGGAGGATAAAAAGAGAAGGTAAGGTCGTGGATTGGTCAGATATGTGCCCAATGGGCTGGGCTTGCATGCAATTGGGCTTGATTGGTGCTGCGTGCGGACAGAACTGCGCATCTGACTTCTAAAAGGCGCTGCGGACAAATGGGAGATCAGAATTGAATGAAATTTGTTGAATTGAAAAGAGTTCTCAGAGAGGAAGATTATTTATGTTGAAGACTTCTTCATTTTATGTCCACATAATCCTGTGAAAAATTTTCAAGTAGAGGTTATGCTGGGAAAAGCATAATCTGGCACACCACCAAGAGTCTCTTGTTCGGCAAACACGGATTTGATTAGAAATTAGAAAATCATCCTCATATTTCCAATAAGCACCTCAGCTCATCCAAAAGGGTGGTTCATCATGATTTTGATGGTCTAAAAGAGATGTTGCCAATGGAATAATGGTTTAAGCTCTAAATAAGGCCAAATTGGCGTGTCTACAGCTTGCCTCGCCTTGATGTCGGCTTTGCAAGGGAATGACATGTAGCGTAGCGGAGTGAAATGTAGAGGAATGTAGAGAAGTGAAATGAGTTGTAATGGAATGCAGCGGAGAGAAATAGATATGGACTGAAAAGGTGGCATCAAGGTGTAGATATAGACACGCTCAACGCCAAATTCGGCAAAGAGAATCTCTTCATGTCTCCTAGTTAACTGCCATGTTTCATCAAGTCTTCCTATGTTCGATTGGTAAGAGATGTGCCATTGGCACGAGAGAAGAATAGACAACCCCCAACGCGGTGGGGAGTCCCCGAAACATGGGTTCGTAGGTTCATCATCAGCCGGTAACCCGATCTTTGCGGTGTTCCTGTACTGTGACGGACTAAAATTTAAAAAAAGATTTGCTTGAAAAAGTAAAAGAATACCAATCGAGCACATTCAGGCTCTCAGATTCATTTAAGTCTTTTAAGAGACAAGATTCGATTTGGAATGGAATGATCTCAAATTCCGAAAGGCAAATGTTTAAGCATAGACCGTGAAGATAGTGACGGTGCAAGTTCTGACCAAATAGAAGGCCCTTGGCGGGACGAATTGACTGCCACGGTTGGATGAATAGCAAGAAGGGTGTTGCAGTGGTCACAGTGGGGATAGAAATAAAAGATTTGAAGGCACAAGGTGATTACCGAACATGGTGGGATTAACGAGACACGGTGGGATATTAGAAAGGTTGGTGGGACTAGAAAACACGATGGGATTAGAAAACACGGTGGGATTCGAATGATCGGGATTCGGAATGATCGAATTATGATACAAGAGGGTGAGAAGGTGAAGATTATGAAATGATGTATGCAATGATAATGAAAAATGCAATGCAACTAATACTATATGATGCATGATGGTCTCAAGAAAACAAAAACAAAACTTGTCTAACAATTAGTTGAAGATATAGATTGTCTATGAGGTCAAGATACCCATTCAGGAACTATCGTCCCTCATAGTACAACTTTGGCTTATCCGTGAGCACAAAGAATGACACGACCATCGTGGATTTTGATGAAGGGGATCTCGGGCCCGGTCTTCTTTGCATTCACGGTCTTCAACATCAATGCATAAAATAAATAGTAATGCACCTAATATATGCTAAGAAAGGAAATGATAACGGTGAGTTTGCGGTATGATGACATGCATTCTCACAAAAGAGTTCATGTGTCCTAATGAGGACACAGAACAAAAGCTTCTCGGCAAAGTTGAGGCCGAGGTAATGATGGCACCTCCTCCTGAGAATCCTCAGGGGAGAGAAGTGGCGAGCATCGCCTGAAAAAGGTTTCTCGGCAAAATTAAAGCCGAGGTTATGGTGACACCTCCTCCTAAGGATCCTCAGGGGAGGGAAGTGGCGAGCATCGCCTTATTGAAATCTTGAAAATGCTCCTCGACGAAGTTGAGGTCGAGGTCATGGTGGCACCTCCTCCTAAGAATCCTTGGGGAGGGAAGTGGCGAGCTTCGCCTTGTTGTGAAGTTCTCCTCATTTGTTCTTCGTGCCTGAAACACTAGAAAAAGAAATTTAGAATGCCAATATGGCTTATCCCCCTTGCAAGTTGCAGTATGCCTTGACCTTTGTCAAGGGGTGTAAAGTTTTTCTTGTGCCTGAAACACTTAGAAGGAAGAGATTAGAACAACAATGCGGCTTATCCCCCTTGCAAGTTGCAGTATGCCTTGACCTTTGTCAAGGGGTGTAAAGTTTTTCTTGTGCCTGAAACACTTAGAAGGAAGTGATTAGAACAACAATGCGGCTTATCCCCCTTGCAAGTTGCAGTATGCCTTGACCTTTGTCAAGGGGTGTAAAGTTTTTCTTGTGCCTGAAACACTTAGAAGGAAGAGATTAGAACAACAATGCGGCTTATCCCCCTTGCAAGTTGCAGTATGCCTTGACCTTTGTCAAGGGGTATAGCCTTCTTAGGAGTGTAAAAATCAAGTAGCAAATATGCAATGAAGAATTTGAAACATGAGAGATTGAAAGTAAATATGAATGTAAAGACGAAAATCCAAACCAAGCATGTTGAAATATTTTTTTTAAAAATTTTGTTGGAATTTGAAAAGAAGTTTTGTTAAAAGATTAAATTTTTTTGGGATTTTGAAAATATTCAGTTTTTTTTGAGTTTTTGAAAATATTTAATTTTTTTGGAGTTTTTGAAAATATTCAACTTTTTTTGAGACCTTTTTTTTGAAAATATTTTTTTGGGAGAGAAAAATTAGTATTGACACAAGTTCTCATCACTTAGTTGTTCTTCTAGGTTCGTTGGTAGACACCACGTGCAAAATGGGGTTCCTTACCCAAAATCTTTCCGACCTTCAACCTTTGATCGGCTAGAGTTTAGCTTTGATTTGGTTGGTTCACCCACACCTTGGGGGTAAGAATGAAGAATTGAGGGAAAGTCCTTGATAGGCTTTGGAGATGTCGAGAGGGATTTCTCTACTCACACCCAATTGCCCGTTGAGGTTCGACCTCTTTGGGTCTTTTCTTCTTTATTGACAAACCTATTTTTGTGGCACACATTCGGACAGGTGCTTTGACCTGTGGGGTCATTGCCCATCTTTTGGTGCCTTTTTCATTTTCTACTTTTCTGGGCACTCATTCAGACAGGCCCATATTTGTTTAAACCTGTGGGGTTCATTGCCCATCTTTTGGCACGCATTTTTTTATTTGAGAAGTTGGACCTTCTGAGACGGCCTCCTACTAAGGCGGCAGATGTTTTCGATACTCTCCCCCTCTAATCCCCTTCACCTATCTTGGACCGAACAGAAGAGAGTAGGGTGAGGGTTTTCCTTCCACTTCTAAGCCTTGACTAGCTTCTCTCGGGTGTTGGGTCATCCGAATTCTGGGATCAGGATGTGTTGTGTGTGGGATGGTATCTACCCTCGACTCCTAGACAACAACCATATGTGGACTCAAGTCATACTGGTATTTCTCTCCATTTTTTGAGGTAGATTACATTCCATAGGTGAATCAATTGAAAACATGCCTTGCATTGTAAAGAATTCATTAGGATAAAACAAAAAGAAGTTATCATCAATCAAAACTTTCTCTCAAGTAAGATTGTCATGTGAAATTCAAAATCATTTAAAAAAATTTTGCCTTGCAGGTGACATAATGATAATGAATGCAATTTCATGTAATACCTAAGAGAAGGAGAAGTTCATTGTTGATGACGGCTTTGCTTGTGCTTGCCTTGCCTTACCTACCATGCCTTGCCTTGCCTTGCCCAACTGCTTCCACTTTTGATATGCTTTATATCACATTGGATTCAAGTTTCAAAGTCATATGATGAAGTGAAAGATGTGAAGGATATGATTTAGCATGGCAAAACTAGGATTGATGATGTAGAAGGCAAAGATTGGGGTATCACCTAGGAAATTTCTCTACCATGATTTTTTGTTGAAAGTAAAACTAGGAAAAAGAAAGAGAATTCAAAAAGGACAAAAACATGCTTGGAAACAAAAGTGAGTTAAAATGGGCTCTTGGGCCCGTGAGTTGAAAGTGGGCTTGAAGGCCCAGGAGTAGTCGGAATCAGGGGGCACGTGGGCCCAAGATTTGAATGTGGGCTAGAGAGGCCGGTTGATGTTGATGGGCATGAGGGCCCGATTGGAGGTTGAGCCCGAGGGACCCAATGAAAAGAGTGGGCACATGGACCCGATTTAAATGGTTGGGAGCAAGATTGTGATTTGTGATGGGCCCGCTGGCGCCATTGAAGAGTATGGGTGCGCAAACCCGAATTCGAAGAAGTGGGGGCACGGGAGCCCGATTTTGAAGAAGTATGGGAACGTGGGCCCGATGGTGAAGAAATGGGGGCATACAGGCCCGAAGTTGAAGTGTGGGCATGTGTGCCCGAGTTTGTTGGAAGGTGGGCACGTGGGCCCGATTTAGAAGAAATTTGGGCACATGGGCCCGGTTGTAGAAAAACATGGGCATGTGAGCCCGGTTGAGGTGAATTGCGGGCACGCGGGCCCGATTGAGGTGAATTGTGGGCACGTGGGCCCGATTTAGAAAAATTAAGGGCACATGGGCGCGATCGGGGAGAATTATGGGCACGTGGGCCCGATGGAAGGAAAGGGATATGTAGGCCCAATTGGGGAAAAGGGGCATATGGGCCCAGTGGAAGGAAAGGGGCATGCAAGCCCGATTGATTAAAAGGGGCACGTGGGCCCGGTTGAAGAAAAGGGGCATAAGAGCCCGGTTGATTAAAAGGGGCACATGGGCCCGGTTGGATAAAGGGGGCACATGGGCCCGGATGATGGAAAGGGGCACATGGGCCCAGTTGATGAAAAGGTGCATAAGAGCCCAAAAATGGGGCATAAGGGCCCGATTGAGTGGGATGGGGTGTGGGCCAAGGCCCTAAGATTGACAGATTTTGGACCCATGGGCCTGATTGATGGTTGTAAGAAGGATAAAGAAAGGGTAGTGGCCCTAAGATTGAGGAATTGTGGGCCCATGGGCCCGATTGTTGATTTGGAGGAGAATAAAGAAAGGGTCGTGGCCCTAAGATTGATTGATCATGGGCCCATAGGCTGAATTGTTGCTTAAGAGAAGAATGGGGTAAGGGTCGTGGCCCTAAGATTGATGCTAAAGGATTTACCTTCCTAGTTGGAGGAGGTCTCAGTATCCCCTTGCTAAGGTCTACATCCTTCAGGAGGCTTGTCGATTCATTCCCTATTTCATGGACCAATTCGGTCTCCTTACTTCCTAGTTCAGGGGTCAATTCAATCTGACCATCTTCATTGATCAATTCCAATGATGGTAACAGTTGATCAATGCCTGACAAATCCTTGCCTAGTCCATCATTGGATTGACAATCAACTAAGTTTATGATTCCTTCGTCTAAGCTCCCTATAGTAGGCTTCTCCTCAGGATGTTCTATAGAAGAGAGCATGCCTAGTCTAGGGGATTCCAAAAAGGTAGAAGGGTTTGGTTCGACCTCTCCTACTAGCTGACTTTGATCTTGATGAGAAGCTGAGTCTTACGCCATGGCGGGAGCACAAATGGTTGGAGTTATTAATTCCTCTGCAAGGGCGGGAGCTTGAAGGGTCGAAGTGTACGAATCTTCTACTACGGCGGGAGCAAGAATAGTAGGAGTGATTGGTTCCTTTGTTGGGGCAAGAGTAATAGAAGAAATGATTGGTTGTTGTGCAACCAACTGAGGAGGATCCCTATGTGGTGGGATTGGTTGAGAAGCCGGGGTTTGCTCGATCGGCTTAGGATGAATGATTGGCCGAGGGACCATTAGTGAAGTGGGTTGAGGGGCCAAGGCTTGCGTGGCTAGCCGAGGGGTTGTTGTTGAAATAGGCTGAGAAGCCAATGGTCGGATGATTGGCCGATGGACCTTAAGAAATGTTGGTGGAGTTGAAGGTTGGGGAGCCGGTTGAAGTAATGGAGTATTCGCACAAGCAACAAGAGGAGCTTTATTAAGCGTGGTTGGTTGTGCCATTAGCACGGGTTGCATGGCCGGCTGAGGTTGGGGCATGGGTGGCCTAATCAACTGGCATCGAGGAGTCGGTTGAAGATGATGATCTGGATGAGATTGGAGAGGGCTCCTAGGTTGGTGCATAGCATCAATGCTCCTTTCAAGCCTGGGCCTCAATTCATCAGAATATTGGATTAATTCCACATCTTCTTTTACTTCCCCAATTATTGAATAGCCTGGCCCATATCGTCGCAAAAATTTTTCCTTAACAATTTCAAAATCCCATATTTCTATTTCTCCTAGTGAAAAGAACCATTCTAGGGCTGCACCATCCAATGATCGCTTAAAAAGAATAGCAAGAGCTCTTCGATCATTTAGCCATCGAGATGATTTGTTCAAGAAATCATTGACATGGGCGAAGGGATCACCTGAGCCATTGAAGCGATGGTAGGCTGGTGTTTGTGATGGAGGGATATGTGGGACAGGGAAAGATGGAGTAGATATTTTAGGGATGGCCTTCGAGTCCAAACGATGCCTCAGCTCTTCAAAGTGCTCATCCATTTGGTTGAGTTTGTCCATGAATGCTTGAGTGAGGCTGGGTTCCTGAGCCACCGGTGCAAGGTATTTAGATGAACGGGCTAGAAGAGGTGGGTTGGAAGTAGGAACTAGCATGGAATCAGGTGGGTGACCCACAACAGGGTGAGTAGGCAAGGTAGCACGACAAGATTGTGCAAGAGAGTTGATGATGAGGGGCCTAGTTACCGATTGAGGTGGTGAGGGGGATTGATTTCCCTCGACCAGATCTTGATTGTTAGGCATCTTGCCCTTTGTTAAAGATTGCACAAGTGAAAAGGATTCAGGATCTAAATGGAGGGATAGACCCTGGAGGATTTGTTCCACACTAAGTGAAGTAGGTGGATGAGTAGGATTTTGAACTTCAGGCTCCCTGATGGTATTGACATGGCCCTCTGGTTGGACCATGGGTTGTTGTAGCATGTAGTGACCCGTCTTGTAGTAGTCCAGCATCCCGACGTGTCTTTCGGACCTTAGCATCATGGGCATCTTGTCGATCTTTCTATAAGGATGGTTAAAAAAAGAGCAAGCAAAGCACACAATTGAAGATTTTTTGTATGTTTGTTTTGTTTGATTTTTTTTGTTTCAATTTGGTTGTTTGGAAAACAAGTTGAACACAAAATTAAAAATGTTTTTGTTTTGTTTTTGTTTTAGGTGTTTTGTAAGAAGAAAAAAAAATTTAGTTGTTTTCAATTGTTGTGAGCAAGCAAGTTGTGCAAACAAGTTTTTAAAATGACTACTCGACAATTTTTGGGTTGAAACCTTAGATTAGATAGATTGTTAGCAATTGTTCACTCAAATGGGCATGGTTCCTATTGCTTCAATCTTCAAGACCTAAGGTTGTCACTCAATCACCACGAGTAGGTACTTGGGTTCTTCGGGTTTTGGGAAAGTGGTACAACCGGCCCAATCGTACAGAGAGGAATACTCCACGGATGGGGACTTATGGAGGCCTTGATGGAAACAACCAAATTAACTAGGAAGGAATATCCTAGAAGAGAGGTTAGAATCCACCAAGAAGGTGTTTGGAGGGTGAGGGTGTGTTGGGAGAGAGAGCCCCCGCCTCGAATGCCCTATGGATCGGAGCAAGTCCGGTACCCGATGCAAAAGCTAATGCAAAAATGAAAAATGGAGGGTAGGAGGAGAATAAGCAATCAATATGCAAACATGAATGAAAGCTATTAAATAAATCAAACAAGTGAATGCAAGCAAGACAAGCAACGATAAAGTAAAACAAATAACTAGCAACTAGCAACTAAAGGTGGTTCACGCGGGAACCAGCTTGTTTGATTGGAAAAAAGGGGAGGGCCACGTGGGGCCAATCTGAAGGTGCTGCAAATGAGTGGTCCACGCGGGGACCGATCTGAAAATAAGTTGGTTCACGTGGGAACCAAGTTGGAAAGAAAGGTGGTTCACGCGGGAACCGGTTTATAAGAAGAAAAGAGTGGTTCACGTGAGAACCGGGTTGAAATTAAAGACAAGTAAATCAAGTCCACATGGGGGACAATCTTAAAGGAAGAGTAAACAGCAAGTTTAAAGGTAAATGATCATGGAAAAGGTAAAGGACAAGCCGGTTCACGCGGGAACCAAGTCGGAAGAAAACTAGTTGCACGGATCAATCAAGCTAGCACGGTTGAAAACATTGGTTGTCCCACCGTGGTCGCCAAAAAGCTGTCGACTCCGAAAATGGGTTCCGGATCGGCACCTCAAGATAAGAAGGTGAAATATAGAAGAGGGGTAAAAATGGGGGAGTGAGTTGAAAACACTCGGAAAGCTGTAAAAGAGATCCTCACCTCGGTCCCACACTCACATTGATCCCCGAACTTTCATCTCACGGCGTCGCTCGAGCACCGGAGATGGTTCGGGTCATGTGGGAGGAGAGTGAGGAGGAGATGAAATTAAAACATAAGTAAAAGGTGGTCGCCAGGAGCTGCGGGCTCCGCTTTATGGAATTGAACAAGAGATTAAGTTAGATTTGACCGTGTACCTTAGCGTGGGAGATAGGGATGTGAGTTCAACCTTCTTCTTCTTCGGCCGGCCGATGAAGAAGAGTCTCCAACCGATGCTAGCTTGATAAACCTGTGCAACTAGAACAATAAACCAAGTGAAATGAAATGATTAGAACTATGGGAAGTGTAGCAACTGTAGAGAGAATATGAGAAAGAAGCAATTGGAATCGAACTCACCGGATTGGGGCGAGTCCAAACCCCTTTTTTTGTATTTTTGATTATGTAAAAATGATGTAAATAAAATAAAAGATTCTTCAAAACAATAAATAAACTGATTTAATGGAGCTGAGAAAGCTTATGGAATGGATCGACTTGAGTTGAAGCCGAGTTGGTTGAAGAAGGCCGGTTCGGGTAGCCTTTGCACCCTTCTAGCGCGACTTTAGTGCAGAAGATGCTACGGACAACCCCGATGTCAGAATAAAGTGATGTTTGTTTCAAAATAAATAGGACTCACCAAGGGTGATTTTATATGAATACAAGTTTGCTTGAATCTTATGATAAGTAATCTGAATTTACCTGATAAGACGGATCTTGGACAGTGAAGTACTGGAAACTCCCAGCACAATGTCAATGTAGGACATGCTATGGGAACCACAGATATTTGAATTGAATGATTCTTGTTGGAGATAAAAGATAACTTACCGGGGAACAATTTATATGAAGGATGTATAGGCTGAATCTACCATTAAATGTACTGAAATTGACTGAGAAGATGATGACTTAGAAGAGAAGACTTCGGATCTATCTGTGCAGCGCCTGTGTTGAAGCCATAACAAGCCGAGGGAATGTCAGAATTGATCTATGTTTGTTGGAGATGAAATATATCTTGATGAAACACACTTCGTATGAAGGAAGTTAGGCCCTAAAATGAATATAAAGATCTGTAGAATCCGATGATCAGCAGTGCAGCATGTTGGAGCATAGACCGACTTCTTCTTCACTTTGGGATGATCTTCGGGCACCGGGACGAAGAGAGAACGATTTGAGGAGGTTGGGATGAGACTATGGTGGCTTGAGGACGAAAAGAGGAGTGCTGGAGGATGGGGATGCCCTTCTTTGGTCGTTCATATGAGTCTCCCTTTATAGGGGATGAGAACCAGGTCAAAAAATAGCAAGTTTTGATACATCCGACCATAGGTTGGATTTCCTCCATATAATGTTGCTGATTTTCATACTGAGGCATCTTCAAACTTACCTAAATGATTTATAGAGATTGTAAACCGTGGATCACCTTTCCCATGTTCAAAATATGTCTCCACTTGAAGAGAAAACAAATCTAGTCTAAAAATGGCAAGTCTTGATATACAAGACAACAAGTTGGATTGCCATCATTAGATGATGCTAATTTCGACCATAAAGCTTACAGATAATTTAACAAGTGATATGGAGGATAAAAAAAGAAGGTAAGGTCATGAATTGGTCAGATATGTGCCCAATGGGCTGGGCTTGCATGCAATTGGGCTTGATTGGTGCTGCGTGCGGTCAGAACTGCGCATCTGACTTCTAAAAGGCGCTGCGGACAAATGAAAGATCAGAATTGAATGAAATTTGTTGCATTAAAAAGAGGACTCAGAGAGGAAGATTATTGATGTTGAAGACTTCTTCATTTGATGTCCACATAATCCTGTGAAAAATTTTCAAGTAGAGGTTATGCTGGGAAAAGCATAATCTGGCACACCACCAAGAGTCTCTTGTTCGGCAAACACGGATTTGATTAGAAATTAGAAAATCATCCTCATATTTCCAATAAGCACCTCAGCTCATCCAAAAGGGTGGTTCATCATGATTTTGATGGTCTAAAAGAGATGTTGCCAATGGAATAATGGTTTAAGCTCTAAATAAGGCCAAATTGGCGTGTCTACACTGTTTAGCCATCAATGCATTGAAAATATCGGTGAGAGGGAATGGCAGTTGAGGGTAATACTCTCTCTTGGGTCCCCCCCTCCTAGGTCAGTTGGCTGGTGGTGGCACTTAGTTGTAAGCTTGTTGTTGTGGTGGTGGTCGGTTGTAGACATGTTGTTGTTGAGGCGCTTGGTTGTAGGCATTTGGTTGCTGGGGCGCTCGGTTGTAGGTGGGTTGCTGTGGTGGTGCTCGGTTGTATGCAAGTTGTTGCTGTGGCTGAGAAGCTGGTTGAGGGGCTGGGCGGTATTGTTGGTTGGGTGGTGGGTTACAGTATTGGCTCTGACGGTACCCACCCTGGTTACCCATTGCATTGATGCTCTCATTATTTACTACCCCTTCAGTGGTGGGTCCTACAGGTGTAGGCTTTCTAGTGTTACGGGGCTTGGTGTCAAACGGGTTGATCATGGATGCATCCTTAAAGTGGGCTTGGAGGTAGCGGGCGCTATCACACAACTCACTCATGGTTGTTGGGCGGTGCATGATCAGGAGATTGCGAAGGTTGGGCGTGGTGTTCCCGATGAGCATCCTCACCTGCTCCCCCTCTGAGATGGTATCCACTAGCCTCTCAGCCATTCCCCTCCACCGATCAGCAAATCTGGCAAAGTCCTCATCCGGCCTCATCTTTTCAGTAATTAAGTCAGTTATCGAGCAGGCTGGCCCCACCCTATCCTTGTACCTCTGTAGAAACTTCATCTTGACAATGTCGAAATCCGCTGCCTCAATGGAATCAAGAGAATAGAACCAGTCCAGGGCGGATCCATCCAATGACCGACGGAATAGGAAGGCAAGGGCTTTGCGGTCATTTTTCTAGAACGCGGAGTCATAGATAAAGCTCTTTAGATGGTTGAAAGGATTACCAGTCCCTTTGTAATGTTGGAAGACTGGTATCTCTGAAGGAGGAAGGTGTAGAACTGGGAAGAATGGGACAGAGATTTCAGGGATGGCTTTAGAATCGAGGCGGTGCCTTATCTCTTCGAAGCGCTCATCCATCTGGTTGAGTTTGTTCATTAATGCCTGGGTGAGGCTGGATTCTTGAGCCACGGGAGCAAAGTGTTTAGGTGATTGGGTCGGAACTGGTGCAGAATTGTGTGAATGCCCCACAACGGGGTGAGTAGAGACACGGCAAGGTTGCCCAGGAGAAGAGATGATCAAGGGCCTGACAGCCGGTTAGGGTGGTGAGGGGGCTTTATTTCCCTCGACCGGATCTTGATTGGCAGGCATCTTGCCCTTTGTCAAGAATTGCACAAGCGAAAAAGATTCAGGGTCTAGATGAAGAGATAGACCCTGGAGGAGTTGCTCCACGCTAAGTGAAGTAGGTTGATGAGTAGGATTTTGAATTTCTGGCTCCCTGACGGCGTTGACATGGCCCTCTGGTTGGACCATGGGTTGTTGCAGCTCGTAGTGGCCCGTCTCGTACTCCTCTTATTGGCCGTAGTAGTCCGACATCCCGACATGTCTTCCGGACCTTAGAGTGGGCATCCTGTCAAATTTCCTTACAAAATGGTTGAAAGAAAGCAAATGAAAGGTGTAAATGCAAAGAGAGTTTTTGTTTGGTTATGGTTGTTTGTTTGATTTGATTTGGTTTCAATTTGGTTGTTTGGCAAGCAAGTTGAACATAAAAATTAAAGGGATTTTTTTTTTGGTGTTTTGAAAGAGGAATTTTTTTTTTCAATTGTTGAGAGCAAGCAAGTTATGCAAACAAGGTTTTAAAATGACTACTCGACAATTATTGGGTTGAAACCTTAGATTAGATAGATTGTTAGCAATTGTTCACTCAAATGGGTATGGTTCCTATTGCTTCAATCTTCAAGACCTAGGGTTATCACTCAATCACCACGACTAGGTACTTGGGTTCTTCGGGTTTTGGGAAAGTGGTACAACCAGCCCAATCGTGCGGAGAGGAATACTTCACGGATGGGGACTTACGGAGGCCTTGATGGAAACCACCAAATCAACTAGGAAGGAATATCCCAGAAGAGAGGTTAGAATCCACCAAGATGGTGTTTGGAGGGTGAGGTGTGTTGGGAGAGAGAGCTCCCGCCTCGAATGCCCTACGGATCGGAACAAGTCTGGTACCCGATGCAAAGCTAATGCAAAAATGAAAAATGGAGGGTAGAAGGAGAAGAAGCAATCAACATGCAAACATGAATGAAATCTATTAAATAAATCAAACCATGCAATTAAGACAAGCAATGATAGAGTAAACAAGTAACTAGCAACTAGCAACTAAAAGGTGGTTCGCGCGGGAACCGGCTTGTGTTTGAGTGTCCAATTTGGGACAAATCTGAAGTAAAGGTAAAAGGATGGTCCACGCGGGGACCGATTTGAAAATAAGTGGCTCACGCAGGAGCCGAGTTTTGAAAAGGTAGGTGGTTCACGCGGGAACCGGTTTTTGAAGGAAAAGGGGTGGTTCACGCGGGAACCGGTTTGTTTAATTGGAAAAAGGAAAGGAGGGCCACGTGGGGCCAATCTAATTGGTGCAAAGGGGTGGTCCACGCGGGGACCGATCTGAAGGTGAGTTGGTTCACGCGGGAACCGGTTTAGAAAAGGGTTTGGTTCACGCGGGAACCGGTTTTAATGAAGAAAGGGGTGGTTCACGCGGGAACCGATGTAAGAGTTGACAAAATAGAAGGAGGGCCACGTGGGGCCAATATAAAGGTGCTGTAAATAGGTGGTTCACGTGGGTAACGATCTGAAAAGAAGTTGGTTCACGCGGGAACCGAGTTGGAAAAGAAAGGTGGTTCACGCGGGAACCGGTTTATAAGAAGAAAAGTGGTTCACGCGGGAACCGGGCTGAAATTAAAGACAAGAAATCAAGTCCACATGGGGGACAATCTTAAAGGAAGAGTAATCAGCAAGTTTTTAAAGATAAATTGACATGGAAAAAGGTAAAGGACAAGCCGGTTCTCGCGGGAACAAAGTTGGAAAACAACTAGTTGCACGGATCAATCAAGCTAGCACGGTTGAAGACATTGGTTGTCCCACCGTGGTCGCCAAAAAGCTGTCGACTCAGAAAATGGGTTCCGGATCGGCACCTCAAGATAAGAAGGTGAAAGATGGAATTGGGGAAAAAAGAGGGGGGAGTGAATCAAAAAACACTCAGAAAGTAGTAAAAGGTCCTCACCTCGATCCCACACTCACTTTGATCCTCGAACTTTCATCTCACGGTGTCGCTCGAGCACCGGAGATGGTTCAGGTCATGTGGGAGGAGAGTGAGGAGGAGATGAAATTAAAACATGAAATATGTGGTCGCCAGGAGCCGCGGGCTCCGCTTTATGGGATGTAAATTAAGAAGTTGACCGTGTGTACCTTAGCGTGGGAGAAAGGGATGTGAGTTCAACCTTCTTCTTCTTCGGCCGGCCGATGAAGAAGAGTCCACAACCGATGCTAGCTTGATCAACATGTGCAACTATAAAAATAAACCAAGTGAAGAAGATGATTAGAACTATGGCAAGTGTAGTAACTGTAGAGAGAAGATGAGAAAGAAGCAATTGGAATCGAACTCACCGGATTGGGGTGAGTCCTAACCCCTTTTTTTGTATTTTTGATTATGTAAAAATGATGTAAATGAACTAAAATATGCTTTAAAACAGTAAATAAACAGAATTAATGGAGTTGAGAATGCTTATAGAGTGTATTGGCTTGAGTTGAAGCCGAGTTGGTTGACGACAGCCGGTTCGGGTAGCTTGGTACCCTTCTGGCGCGACTTTGATGCAGAGGATGCTACGGACGACCCCGATGTCAGAATCGAGTTCAGTTTGTTGGAGTAGATAGAGAACTCAGAGTGAAAGGATTCCTATGTTGATGATTTCTACGAAATCCTCCTGTAGAAGTCAGTAAAAATTATGAAAGGGGGCGGATGTGGAAAACAGAACCTGGATGCACGCCCTGAGTGTAGTAATCGCCGCGAACAAACGGCAAGTCAGAATTGAGTGCCGTTAGTTGGAGATGAAAGAGGACGAAAAGAGGAACGACTTCTTTGTTGAAGACTTTCGCAGAAGGAGCCCCGAATTTTCTGAATAAGTCGATGAAGATGGTTGATGTAGAACGCCCGGATCGAGCCTTCTCCTTCACCTTGGGATCGATTTCTTGACTTCGGATCGCCTTTGGACGTGGGGATGGCTTTGGAGAAGGGCTTGGACGACCTATGGACGAGCTAGGCATGGGGGATTAACCTCGGGTCGTTGAGAATAGCCCTCAATTTATAGGGGAAGGGAGTCGGTGCAAAATTTGGAAACTGGACCGACCGCGCCCCCACTCTTCAAAGGAGACGAGGGCGCGCAGGACGCGCCCTCAAACCAAGGGCGCGCCCCCAGTTCGGGGGCGCGGTCTACGCGCCCCCCTGTTTCAAAGGAAGCGGGGGCGCGTTACGCGTCTCACTGCTAAAAATCGACGGAAATTTCCGGAAATTGCTAAAAATCGACTTGACATACGTAACGCGCCCCCGAACAGGGGGTGCGGTACAAATAATCGAAAATCCTCCGCGAAAACCTTCCAAAAATCCGGTTTAGAAGGTGCTAATCGGGGTAATTTGCGATTTAAAGAAACTGACCGCGCCCCCGTCTTTCAAAGGAACTGGGGGCGCGCAGGGCGCGTCCTTGGTTTGAGGGCGCGCAGGGCGCGCCCCCGGGTTGAGGGTGCGCAGGGCGCGCCCTCCCCTTTCAAGCTGAGCGGGGGCGCGGTACACTCTCTCTCCTGCGCGCGTGTTCCGCGAGCTGTATCTTGCAAACGGGATGTCTGATTCGGCTCCCGTTTGTCGCGTTGGAAAGAGGGCCTTCAACCGCACCTCCTCAAGTCAGTAAACCAGCCGGCATGACTCCCGAGATGTTCGCACGGGGCTTTCTACCGGTTTACCCTCTCGCGGAAAGCCAAAACCCGGGGCGAAGATCCGAAAGAGCACGGTACCGATTGAGAAATCTCGGGTCAACTCGGGATGACTTAAAATGATGACCGAACAAGTCCAGTACGACCGGAAACCCGAAGTCATCGAAAAATTTGATATTAACCCGGTAAACGTGAACCGAAACTCGGAAAAGCCGGGAGACCCTAAAATTGACCGAAATGGCCATATGGCCCCGGTTGATGAAAATATTTGGCTAGAATCGACCCGGATGACCTGAAAAGACCCGGTGATGACCGGAAAGGCGTAACATGTGGTCCGGGATAGCCGTGTCAGCACAGATCGAAAAAGCCGTAACGAAAGCCGTCATTGACCGACGCCTACCGAAATGACTTCTCAGAAACCCTGAATGTTACGGAACACATGCGGGACTCCCGAGACCTTCAATTATGGACCATTCAAGGTCAGTCATCGAGCAGGCTTCGTTTTTTTACAGTTCACGCGCGGCTCTCGCTTGAAGGTTACGACATTATTCCGAAAATCATCGGTCCATTCTCAACTCACAAGGGGCTTCACCGATGTCCTTAGCTCATCTCCACGAGGTAATCCGGATCAGATAACGGTCAAATAAAAGATATCGCCTATGGAATAAGAGTCTAGGGCTCTGAATCAAGCCAATTTGGCGTGTCTACACCTTGCCCAAACCTTTTCCAGGTTGATAGCCCAATTTCATCATCATCTGCCATCCCACTGTGTCTAGTAGAGAGGTGATCATGCATCTAACTTATGGCAACTCTCCCACTAAGATCTGGGTTGCATTAACAGTCCTAAGGGTGAAAAAGCATCGTTTAGCTCGTCCCTTACGGGAATGCTGGTTACCTTGACCACTTGTCCTTTAAAGGGAAATTTTATACACTGAGGGTTTGTTAAAGCCACAGCTTCTATTGTTTCCAAGTACGGCCTCCCAAGTGTAGCCCTAAAAGTTGGATCCAGTTCCATAACATAAAAATCAGTTGTGACCATACATGGTCCAAGTTTAACTTCCAGAGTGACCACCCCACATGCGGACTTCTTGGAGTTGTCATAGGCTGTCACCATGGCATAAGATGGCTTGATTTCTTGTTGAAAAATGCCACACAACTACAAAGTTTCTAGCGGAAAAATGTTGATAGAAGCTCCAGTGTCAACTAGACAGGATTTTACTTCAATATTATAGATGATAACAGCCACATGTAAGGCATATCTCCTGACCTCTGGATCTACTAATTTCTCTTGAGAGAAAGTGAGCGTTGGGTGCTCACTCCTAGGGGCTAACACTATAGTGATCTTCTCTGGTAGGAGATCTTCATTCACCATTACCCATTGCAAATACTGTTGTAAAATCTCCTGGTGCCTTATTGATCTTTTAATCAACTCAAGTATCGAGATGAGAGCCGGCATCTTATCCAAATGTTTCAACAAATCATAGACCATACCTACCAAGGGTTCTTCCACTTGTTCTTCCTCCACTGGATCCTGCGGTTGAGTCCCAACTTGGGGAAAGAGCCGCCAGGACATCCTTCCACTCCGAAGCATCAGGGCTATTTGGCGGTCAGGTAGAGGTGATGGGTTAACTGGGGTTGGATGAGGTGGAACAAGTGGTGTAGGTGCAGGTATGGTAGGTAATGGGATTGGTGGATCTAAGATGATTGGATTCATGGGAAGAGGGATAGGATTTGGAAGTGGTAGTGATGGCGATGGTGGTGGTCTAATAAGAAGAGGCTGGGGTGAAGGAGTGGTTGATGTGGTAGGTTGTGGGGTTGATGGTGTGATAGGTTAGGGTTTTGGAGTGACAAAGTTCATAGGATGGGTTTGGTAATGATTGTGGTGGCTGGATGAGCAAGGGACGATGTGTAGCATTGGTTGAGGGAGGTGTAGTCAAGGCAGGGGCTGGCCTAATGATGAGTCGGCGAGAAGAAGTGGTGGCCAATGGTAGGGTTATTGAGCTTGGTGGTGGTTGTGGAGCAGACGGTGCACGGATTATCTATCTAGAAGGGTTCCTGGCAGAAGGCCTAGCTGGGTTTACTGGCATGGTTGCATTGTGGTTTTCTAGCTGCCAACCTTGAGCATGGCTGGCACCTTCCTGGACAATGGAGTGTACTAGACCAATTCCTAGGTTTGGATGTGCTAGTGCCGGTGTTGGAGCAGGAGCATGTAATGGGAGTAGATTCTGAAGAATCCCCAAGCCAGGTTGTTGTTGAGGTTGAGCCGGTGGACATTGTCGCTACTGCTGCCTAGCCTTCATTGCCTGTATGCATTCCCTCATTTAGGCCCAATCAATGCTGCCTTGGTCATTGAGATCGTGGATGTAGTCTTTGAATTGAAAACACACTTCCACGGTGTGACCAGGGTACCGGTGGTAAGCACAATATCGAGATATATTTGCATTTGCTAGCCAAACCTCTCTTTCTTTGAGCAATTCCAATTGTTTCTCTGACTCTGAGAGACTAACACAGATCCAATCTATGGGTTGGTGGCTAAATTGGGATAATAACGAACAAACGAAAAGTGAGACAATGACAAATCTAAATTGAATCAAAGACATTGAGATTGACGAAGGGAGAGAGAGACAACTTCTAATCTTTTCCAATTCAATTTAGTAAAGAGAGCTGAAGAGGTATCTAGAAAGAGGAGTGAAAGAAGGGGGGAAGTGTACTTATCGAATGGGGAAAAGAAAAGCTACCCACACTGTCGATGGATATGATTGACACGAATGTGCGAGCACCAACATCTCGCAGTGGACTTCAGATCACCTCAGATGCCCAAAGAAGGGAACAATCTCAATTTCTAATTAGAAATGGCCACAACCCGCAACCACTTAGGTGACAGTTCAGTGTGAACCAGTATGAACCAACATGAACCATTACTAAACCGGATTTTATAACAGGTTACATTGTGGTTTGCAATGTTTCAGTCTAGTTCGTAACGAGTTACATTGTGGTTCGTAATGGATGAAAAATTATGAATCATAGTGTAACCTATTACGAACTATAGCGTAACTCATTACGGTTCAACTGGTTCATAACAAGTTACATTGTAGTTCATAATGGGTTATACCATGGTTCTTAATGAGCGAATCGTTACAAACCACAATGTAACATGTTACGAACCATAGTGTAACCCATTATGAACCAGTTGAACTATCACAAAACACAGTGTAACTCGTTACGGATGATAATGTAATCCGTTAGAAAATTTTGGTTTAGTAATGTTTCATACCAATTCACTCCTGAACCATTACTTAAGTGATTGGGGGATTGTGGTTGTTTCTAATTGGAGACTGAGGTTGTTCTCTCCTTTGGTCATCTAAAGCGATCCGAACTACTCGCAATGTTGTCAGATATCCCAAAACGATGCCAAAGGCTAGCAATGGCAACCAAGGCTGAGATGGCCTACTCCAAGGATGGCAGTGTTATCCTCTTTAGTCGATCAATTGATCGAGATAGAGAGATAGATAGAGAGAGAGAGAAGAGGAAGAGGAGGAGAGCAACAAGGAGAGAGAGGATGGTGGCCAATGGCTCACTTAGCAGCACAGCCGGAGTGGATGGCGATGCACAAGGGAGGCAACGATAGCATGAATAGGGGATGGCACATCAACGGCAGCATGCACAAGGGATAGCGACGACATGAGGGCACGAGTAGGGGGTAGCAATGTGTTAGGAATCAATCTAATCAAATTGGTGCAGCGGAAGATTATCGATTCCTTATATATCAATGTCTTGATCTCGATCAGAACTGGATGATATTGCCAAAATTGGTATTTGAAATAATTTCAAACATATACACTTGTGGGATTCAAATAGCTTCTATAGATCAAAGAAGATCGAGAATTCTTACACTTTCCAAGCAGCTCAACTGTGTGGCCTCTAGTAGTATTCACACAAATTGCCTCCAAAGCTGAGTTCTCCTCCTCGCTAGTGTCGACCACTTGTCCCGAATGGAGCTCCACCATCTAATGATGGCTGTTAGGTTAGGGTGCAGAGAGCTCCCTTGGCTTGATAGGGTATGTGCTGTCTCATCGCTATTATTTATAGAATTCGAAGTTTTTCAAAAAAATTCCTTTCTATTCTATAAATTAACCCAAGCCCCTAAACTTATGAATTAGTTCTTATATGTGTGACCTACTAGGACCAAGAGCCCTTTTGGTTGAGGCATAATTATAAGAACAACTTCTTTTAAATTAAATTTATTATCTCATAATAGATTTAACGACCTACTAATCATGAAGGGTATAGCCATATCCTATGATCCCAAATGATTTCGGGGATAAACTCCTCTCCAAAAAGTCTTTTCATCATCAGTTATCACACGTATAAAATCTTCGTCCATCCAATATCACGGTCAGATAGTGATAGTAATGTATGCCCTACAAGCCAATCATATATGATATGATTCGACATTTCTAGGAATATCTCATTCAATTAAATAGGCAAAACTTCGTTACTAGCTTTTGTTAGAAGCGTATATCGTAATGAAGTCCTGGATCACATGCAATGATGATTGAATCATGATGAGATCATGATAATGAGATCTATCATCTAGAGTTATGTGATCTAAATGTTCCTAGTCATAGGATTCTTGAGACGGGACATCAAGAATCCGGATAGACTAGTGTGTGTGATGTCTTCTCATATGATGAGAATGACCGATCTCATTGGTCATCAGTGTGGGGACACTGAGATACACACACAGGTGCTCATTAGTGAAATGAGTTCACTGAACTGACCAATTTAGGAAAACCTGATCGGTATCTTACCGAACTGTCTATCAGGTTATTCTTACATCTCAATAGCACGGTTGGATCTTTGACCTGAGTCGCCAAAGATGTCTTGCCATGCTTACTATGTACTTTGACTATTGACTGATGGATCACTTAGTATTGTGGTCCAATATAGTTAATGGATTGGGTATATGGGAAACTTGGCGGAGGCAATTGAGCGGACAATAGGGGATCGTTCACTCTCGGTAGGAGAGTGAGAATGTCCTATGGATAGTACTCTAAATCCTTGGCCAAGGTAGATAGGATAATTGGAAAAGGAGTTTTCCAGTTGATCCATTCCTGAGTACAATATTTTATAGAGTTGGAATACTTAGGGGTTGACAGTCAGTGCCGAACCCCTGACCAACCGGGACATTGTATGAACGAGAATTTAAATCCGTGTGGTAATTGATGATGGAAAGGCTCAATGGATGTTATTTAAGTTCCCAAAGTCATTTGGGATCATAGGATGTGACTTGTACCCTTTATGATCAGAATGCCGTAAAAACTGTTATCGGATAACGGTTTTGATTTAATTTAAAGGAATTGTTCTTTTAAATTAAATAAGGCTTCAACTAAATTGACTATTGGACCTAGTGGGTCACACACAATAGATCTGGTCAATAAGATGAAAGTATGGACGTAATTTTATAGAAGTTTTGGATTTTTGTGAAAAATTCCATCTTCTATATATAAATGGCTTATGAAGCCAAACCCTAACAAGCCATAGGGCTGGAGCACGTCCCAAGCATATTCTCTTTCTCCTCTCTTCTCTAGAAGGTGATCTCCCATGGTCAAGCTTGGATCTGGAAGGTTTCTGGAGACCCGAAGGAAGAGAGAACTCGTCTATTGAAGCAGATCGTGTGGATACCTCTAGAGACCGAACACTTGAACGGTTTTTCAGCAAGGAGGAATGTTCTGTCTTCATCCATGGTGAGGGATTTTATAAATCCCATGAGGTATTCTCGTTCTACTTCATATTCGGTTCCCGATTTTACTCGTTCGACATCGATCAAGGCAAAGATCATGATTTTATGGAATTAAATTTTTTCCACTGTCATGTATTAATTCCTTACAGATAGGAGTACGACATCAACTGTCAACTTCTAGATATACACTGACATTATGGAATCTTGTACTCGTAATTGGATCAATTAGAAAACTTTTTCCAATTACCCAATCTACTTTGGCCAAGGATTTAGACTACTATCTATAGGACATTCTCTCTCTCCTATTGAGAGTGGACGATCTAGTATTGTACGCTTAATTATCTCCACTAAGTTTCCCATATACCAATTCATTAATTATACAATACCACAATAGTAAGTGATCTATAAGTCAATAGTCAAAGTACATGGTATGTTTGGCAATACATCTTTGGCGACTCAAGTCAATGATTTAACCGTGCGATTAAAATGATAGACTACCTTGATTGACAATTTGGTTAGATACCATTTAATGATTCTATATTGATCAATCCAATGAACTCATTTCTTTAATGAGCATGTACATGTATCTTAGTGTTCCCACACTGATAATTAATGAGATCGGCCATCCTCTTCATATGAGAAGATATCATATATACTAATTTTATCGGATCCTTGCTATCCTGTCTCGATGATCCTATGACTAGGATCTTTCATATCACATGCTTCTAAATAATTGATCTCATTATCATGATCGTATTATGATTCAATCATCATTGCATGTAACTTAGGACGTTATTACTATTATTGCGTGGCCACCCATCCCTAAGAAATAGGAAGCCATGTCATTCCCAAACCGCCAAGGGTATTTTCGGGAGAACAATGAGGCGGAAGCGGTTGGGGCAGAGGTGTAGGCGGAAGCGCCTAAAAAAAAGGAAACTATTGGAGAAACGATACACCGATTGAGAAGTCTCCATCGGAGCCCTAAGACGTTGTTGGAAAAATCTCTTCTTCCTCTTCTTCTTCCTCGCTTGATCTTGGATGATCCATCACTAGTATTAGAGCTACGCACCATCGCTTCCGCGTTGCTTGGGATGTTCCTGCGAACTGAATCCATGCACCCCCGTCATTGCACGTTACCACGGTTCACTCGTGCGCACCCGTGCACTCAAGGTCGTCCGCCGCAGTTGCTCGGCCGCCATTGGTTCATCGTCGCCCCGCCGCTGTGCGCTGTTGCGGCTTCACCCGCGCTGAGTAGGCTGCCATGGCTCCTCTGTCCGCGTTGATGCCGCCCTCCTGCGCACGGCCACCATTGCTGTGCCAAGCCTGCGTGGCCTCTCTCGCACGCTGTTGCTTTTTCACCCGGGCGCTTGCGATCGTCGGAAGCACATCACTTAGGTCACCTGCCGCATTCTCCTTTGTGTCCGCTGGTCGGACTTCATCCAAGTTACATTTTACTTTATTTTTTGACGGTGATAAAGAATTTATGCAACATTAAATGCTGGGCTCACGTAATCTACAGTGAAGGTGATTTTAAAATTTAAATGTTTTATCTAATATACATATATAAACTGTGCATCGTGAATTAAGTAGTTTAATCTACAATCCTAAAATTTTAAATTTAGACCTTCATCTTCATGTTATAAACTTGGTGATATGCTTTTGCATGTTACATTATTTGTTTGACTACGTGTGGTTGCATATATTATCTTGATTTGAATTTGAACATAATTTGATTATATAAATCTGTTGTCATCGTCTAGTTAAGATTTAATTTAATCTTGTCATAGTTCAAATTTCATAACAGCATGTTGAATTTGTTTAGCATGATGATTAGTTTAAGTATTTTTGTCATCATACAAATTTGGATTTTTACAAATCAATTCTTCATTTATTTTAGAAACACTCTAGTCCAAATAGCCAATAGATTAGTTGCTATAGAATTGGCAAAACTGGACAAACTGAACAGAATGAATTATGAAATGTGGCATAGAAAAATTAGATATTGTCTAATTTGTGACAATATAGAAAATTTTATTGAGGGCATTGCTCCAGAACATAATGAAACTCCCACTGAGGTTGAAAAGAAAATAATTGAGCAATGGATAGTTAGTGATAAGAAGGCTAGAGAATTATGGCATATTATCATAGAAAGATTGGCTTTTATCATAGAAAGTAAAACCCAATTCTTACTACACAGGAATGATGCCTGTAAAATGCAAGAGGGAGAACATGTCATAGTGCAAGATAAAGAATTGATAATTAGAGCCAAGAATTTAGCCATTTTTGGAAGTAAGATTCCAAAGAAATTATTTATCACCACTGTATGGATTGGTAAATTACCCTCATTGAACATAATTGCCACAATTTTAAGAATTATAAGTTTAGTTTTAGTTGTTATTAAGTTGCCTTTAAGGTTAGCAACAGAAATTTTAAGAATGGCTAGAATGAAAGGACTAGAGGTGAATCTAATAGAGGCCAATGTAATAAATAAGAAGGTAGTTGCTCAATATCGACACCACAAGAAAATTCTTGAATATGCTTGCTATAGTTGTGGAAAGTTTGGTCATTTCAAAGACAACTGTCCAAGTAATAAGCATAGAAATGTGGGTGAAAATTTACGCCCGGAAGATAAAGGAAATAGAAAAAAAGAATTTGTCGGCGTTACTGAATGTGGCGCAAGTTTGACAAATTCAGATGAGTGGTGGGTCGATTCAAGGGCTACTAGGCATATTGCAAAGACCAAGAAAGGGCTTATGTCCCTAAAGAAATTGAATGCTGGTGAACAGAGGCTAATGATGGGAAATGACACATATATTGATGTTGAAGGTGTTGGTACTTATAGGCTGGATCTTGGGGATAATGTTATGATCGTCAAAGATGTATGTTATGCACCTAAAATCTGGCGGAATCTCATATCTGTTCCAGCATTGGTGAAAAAGGGCCTCGATGCTAGATTCTAGAATGAAGGTGTGTCAATTGGAAAAGATGAGGATATATATGTAATGGGAAAGTTTTCCCTAGAGCATGATCTATTTTATATTCCTGTAATTGACACTGGAAAGCATATTTCAGATGCTAGTTCTGAGTATTCCTTGTGCTATCAGACAGAATGTGATCTTTGGCATTTTAGATTGGGTCATCCCGGGAAATCTAAAATGGAATTAATGGCAAGAATGAATATGCTGCCATTGTCAAAGATAGAATTGTCACCTTGTGAACATTGCTTAGTTAGAAAGATGACTAAGAAACCGTTCATAGTAGGACATAGATCACAGGAATTGTTAGAGTTGATTCACTCAGATATTTGTGGACCTCTAAGTGTAAAATCATATGATAACAAGGAATATTTCATTACATTTATAGATGACTACTCTAGGTATGCCTATGTATATCTCATTTATGCTAAGTCTGAGGCACTCAGCTGTTTTAAAATATAGAGCAGAAGTGGAAAGGCAATTGGGTAGGGATATTAAGGTGTTAAGAACTAATAGAGGTGGATAATATAACTCAAAGGAGTTCGAGTCATATTGCCAAGAGCATGGAATAAAACAGCATGTAACAATGCCGTATACGCCACAATAGAATGGTGTGACTGAAAGGAAAAATAGAACCTTAATGAATGTGGTTAGATTTATGCTATCCCATTCTGGTCTTCCTAAGAAATTTTGGGGAGAAACATTGCTCACGGCAAGTTATATATTGAATAGAATACCCACCAAGTCTATCGAATCCACACCTTATGAATTATAGAATAGGAGAAAACCAAATTTGAGTCACCTCGGGAAATGGGGGTCTGTAGCCCATGTTCTCATTCCAGAACAACTTAGAAATAAGTTGGAACCAAGAACGTTGAAATGTAAGTTCATAGGATATAGTGAAAAATCGAATGGCTATAGGTTCTTCCATAAGGAAAAGGGGATCATTGAATATAGGGATGTTACATTCCTAGAAAATCTAGAGGAAGATGAACCTCATAGAATTGAGAAGGAACCTCTAATTGTAATAGATAATGATTATTACAATGAAGACTCTAGAAATGATCTGCTAATGGAAGAAGAACCTAGGATAGCAGAACAATCTCAACAAGAAGTAGTTGAGGATCATCATAATCCTATGATAGAAGGACCGTCTGATATACCTGCAATTGGCAACAAGAGAACTAGAACTCCACCTACATGGATGGATGATTTCTATTTATACTCATGTGAGCCTTCATGTCTAACTGTAGACATAAATGAGGAAGATCACACAGATCCAATAAATTACATCGATGCCATGAAATCACGCGAATCAGAATTATGGCTAAATGCAATGAAAGAAGAAATGAGCTCCATGGAAATTAATGGAGTGTGGGAATTGTGTGATCTGCCTAAGAATAGGAAGGCTATTGGGTGTAAATGAGTATTTAAAAGAAAGCTTTGAGCTGATGGGTCTATAGATAAGTATAAGGCCCGGTTAGTTGCCAAGGGGTTCAATCAGAAAGCAGGTATTGATTTTCAAGAAACCTATTATCCTGTGGCTAAGTTTGCATCTATAAGGATGTTATTGGCCATTGTCGCATATCTTGATTTAAAATTATACCAGCTGGATGTTAAAATTGCATTCCTCAACGGAGAGTTGGAGGAAGATATATATATGCGACAACCTGAAGGGTTTCAGGTGGAAGGAAAGGAGAATATGGTATGTAAGTTAAGAAAATTCTTATATGGATTAAAGCAATCATCTAGACAATGGTATCTCAAATTTTATGATATAATTATTTAACTCGACTTTGTTCCAAATCAGTTGGATAGCTGTGTATATGTCATGAAGAGTGGAGCATAGTTATTATATTATCCTTGTATGTGGATGATATATTGCTCGCCGAAAATGACATAGGAAAATTGAATAATGTTAAATCTGAGCTCAGTAAGAAATTTGAGATGAAGAACATGGGAGAGGCATCCTATGTCCTTGGCGTCTAGATTGAGAGGGATAGAAAGTCTAGATTGTTGTCCATAAGCCAGGAAAAGTACATATGGTCCGTACTTAGAAGATTTGGGATGTAGAATTGCAATCCGGCAAATACACCTCTGGTTTATGAAAAGAAGTTAAGCATGGAGCAATGTCCCGAAGAGTGTCAAGGCTCGCTTAACATGCCTTATGCTCAAGCTGTTGGAAGCTTAATGTATGCAATGCTTTGTACCAGGCCTGATATAGCATTTGCAGTAAGCTTAGTGAGCAGGTATCAAAGTAATCCTGGACCAGCACACTGGGAAGCTGTTAAGAGGATTATGAAGTACCTTAATGGTACATTGCACCACAGGTTAGTATACCAAGTGAAAACACTTGAAGTGCTTGGTTACTCCGATGCGGATTTCGGAGGGGATAAAGATGACGGAAAGTCCACTTCGGGACACTTGTTCATTTTTGGTGGTACGGCTGTTTCATGGGGTAGCAAGAAACATGGGTGTGTGGCAAGATACACACAGGAAGCTGAGTATATTACCTGTAGTATGGCTACTACTCATGTCGTCTGGATTAGACGATTTCTGATTGATTTAGGTCTCAATTTGGTTGATGGGCCAATTGAGATCTGTTGTGACAATCATGCCGCCATCAGCCTGATTAACAGTGGAGCAAATAACTCTAGAGGAAAACACATAGAAATACAATATCATTATATACGTGATATTGTGCAAAAAGGGGAAATAAATGTGAGTTATATCCCCACTAATGATATGATTGCCGATCCTTTGACAAAGGGTATCTCGGCCGAAATTTTCATTAAGCATGTTGGCTTAATGGGACTCAGGAATATGTGAGTCATTTGTGATTTTTCATGGATAATGAGATGGTATAAGAATATATGTGTATCTTACAGAAAGTGGGAGTTCATATGAACAAATATACATCTCATGAATAGTGAAAACATAAAAAATATATATATTTTTCACAGATAATGAATGTATATGAATATATATGTATCTCACGAATAGTGGGAGTACATAAAAATATATATACAACTCATGGATAGTGGAAATGCGTATGAAAAAGTGTATCTCATGGATAGTGGGAGTACACAGAATTTTTAACATCTCAGAATATAGATATGATTATGTTCTCATGAATAGTGAATGTATGATCAGAAATCACTTGGTATGTATGGCCAAGTGGGAGATGTTAGTGTAAGCAATCGTCCATTAAAGTTTGGTGCAGCGGAAGCGACGATTCCTATAGGTTCCTTTAGAATCCATCTCAATCTGAACCGAACGACGAAAAACGAAAACCGATCAAATCGGGTTCGAATATACCTTATAGGGATTCATATAATCCCATTGAGAGGAAGGAGATGAGCTTCTTAAGCTCTACAAACCGTTCAAGCGTCCGGTCTCCAGCAGTATCCACACGAACTTCATCCACATCAGGTTCTCCCTTCGCGCCGGCCTCGAGAACTATTCCCGAACGAAGCTCCATCAACCATGGACACCTTCTAGAGAGAGAAGGAGGTAGGGAGGAGGCTTGGGACGTGGTTTTCACCCTTGGCTTGATTGGGTTTGGCTGAAACCATTAGTATTTATAGAGAATTATGGAATTTTTCATAAAAACCCAAAATCTCCATAAATTACGCCCTTGCCCCTGTACTTGTGGATAAGTCCTTTTGTGTGTGACCCACTAGGCCCAATAGCCTATTTGGTTGAGGCCTAAATAAAATAGAAAAATTCTATTTAATTTAATTAAATCCGTTATCCGATAACAGATTAATCGGCCTCGCGATCATGAAGGGTACAAGCCACATCCCATGATCTCAAATGGCTATGGGGATAATCTCATCTCCATTGAGCCTTTCCATCATCAGTTACCATATGGATATAAACCCTCATCCATCCAATGTCCCGGTCGGAAAGGAGTACGGCATCGACTATCAACTCCTTAGTGTACCGACTCTATAGGATCCTGTACTCGGAATTGGATCAATTGGAAAAACTCCTTTTTCAATTATCCTATCTACCCTGGCCAAGTATTTAGAGTACTATCGCATAGGACATTCACTCTCACTTACCGAGAGTGGATGATCCCTTGTTGTCCGCTCAATTGCCTCCATCGGATTTTCCTTGTACCCGATCCATCGCTATATAGGACCATCTAAATTGTGATCCATAAGTCAATGGTCAAAGCACAAGTTCCACCCAACAAGGCATCTTTGGCGACTCAAGTCAAAGGTCCAACCATGCAACCATGATGATAGAAAACCCTGATAGACAGTTCGGTAAGATACCATTCAGGGTTTCTAATTCGGTCAGTTCAATGAACTCATTCAACTAATGAGCACCTGTATGTGTATCTCAGCAGTGTCTCCACACTAATGACCAATGAGATCGGTCGTCCTCATCACATGAGAAGACATCACATACACTAGTCTATCCAGATCCTTGATGTCCCGTCTCAAGTATCCTATGACTAGGAATATTTAGATCAAATACCTCTAGTTGATCAATCTCATTATCATGATCTCATCATGATTTAATCATCATTGCATTTGATCAAGGACTTCATTATGATATTCGCATCTAATAAGAGTTTATAATGAAGATTTGCCTGATTAATTGAATGAGATATTTCTAGAAATGTCAAATCATATCATATATGATTGGCTTGTAGGGCATCCATTTCTATCAATCTCCCACTTGCACTAAAGCCAATCACCCATCTGGCTTATCTGTATCAGCTCGAGGTGAAGCTCAAACACTCTTTGAGTAACTCCTTCAGTTAGTGGATCTGCAATGTTATTAATGGTAAATACTTTATCTTTAATTATATCTCTATAAGCTGCAATCTCTCTGATTATATGGTATCGCCACAGAAGTTCTAAATTTCTGATGAGACATCGGCTCTACTCCATTGTTTTCTCAAAACAATGATACACTTTCAAAGAAAAATTGGGACAATCTCATACCTTAGATGAGAATCTTCATCTAGACTACTTCTCAAGTAGTGTGCAACCACTATGTAAACTAGTTTACATATGTTGTAGAATTTACAGTGTTCTATCACATAGAACTCTTTCAGCTCACTGCACCACCATTATTCTGACTTAATATTAAACTTATTTGATTAGAAGCTTGTGTTTGTAAAGCTACAAGACTTCAAGTCTTATCCTCCAGTGTATAGAGATACATTCTCAGTGCTTCTCAAGTACCAAATGATATATCTCTAAAAAATCCAGTGACTCTCACCTGGATCTTCCCGATGAATGCTCATAACACTTATAGCATTAATCATTTCATGTACGTAGTATCATAAATGTGATAGACCCTATGAAAAAAGCATAAGGGCTCTACTCATGCGATCTCTTTATCTCTCAAGAAGTCTATAAAGACAACACTTTAAAGAGATCAACTCCATACTACATAGGTAAGAAACCTATCTTGGAATTTATCATGTCAAACCCTTTGACTTTGGTGACTACGTACATTAACTGGGCATTGATTTTATATCTATCTCCATAGATCTCAAAACCCAAATTGTGTTTGGAGGATCAATTTGATAGCTAGGTTCACTTATGATAACACACCTACTTCATTCTCAATGAATAGTATGTCATCAATATAAAATGTCAAGAAAGTAACAGCACTCCCACTTATCTTGTTAAATACACAAGGCTCATCTTCGTTCTTAACGAAGTTATAAGATTTAATCTCATTAAACCTTATATATGATTTATGGGAAGTTTTACTTCAGTCCATAAATGAACTTAATACACACTCTTCTTGGATGTTATTGGGACTTGATACCCTATAGTTGTATCACATACACCTGTTCCTCAAAATACCTTAGAGGGACACTATCTTAACATCCAATTAGCTTATCTCATAATCATATAGTGTAACAATTAAAATCCAAATGGATTAATCCGTGGAATAGGTAAAAGATCTCATCATAGTCAACCATTTGACTTAGATGATATCCTTTTCATCTATTCTCACCTTTGAAGGTATCTACCTTCTAATCCACTCCAATCTATTCTTTAATGATCCATTTATTCCTTATGGATACTATATTCTTAGGTGGATCTATCAAGTTCTAAACTTGATTAGAATAGATAAGTTTATATCGGATTTTATTGTCTCTTCCCATTTTAGAATAAATATCTCATATTGGTTCTATATAGATCTTAGGATCAATATCCTTATTATCTTATGCGTCATTTCATCTATCAGAGATATGTCTCACATATCTCTTAGGTAGAATGGACACAAGTAAAGACCTATGATTTATCAATGTGTAATTATTAATTAGTACCTTAATAGAAGTGTTATTGGGTTGTGGGACTGGAACATCTTCCATATATACCTTGCTCCCACTATCTTTCTTAAGAAGGAACTTTTCCTTTAGAAATATAGTGAGCTGAGCAACACATACCCTTATACATAAGGGTCGTATATTTAATATCCAAAAGTTTTCTTTGGATATCCCACAAGCAACACTTCATAGTCTTATGTTCCAACTTGTTAGAGTTATACTTCTTCACCAGGTCAGACATTCCGAAACCTTAACTTGCTTAAGGTCAAGTTTTAACCCCTTTTCCATATCCTATATGGAATAATCAGAACAGACTTAGAAGGTACTTATTAAGATCAAGTGGTTATAACGAGTACTTAACCAAAAATAGACAAAGAGGAAATTTGCAAAACTTGTCATTGTTCATATTATGTCTTACTTTATCACTTCTCATTTTAACTACTCAATTAAGCTAAAATGTGTAAAGAGGTGTCCATTAGATTCTATTATTCTTCAATTATATGTAAATTATGTACTTAAGTATTCCCCTCCTTGATCTCATCAAAGAGTTCTAATACTCTTTCCATTAGTATCTCTACTTCATTCTTAATCTCAGATAATTTCTCAAAGGTCTTAGATTTGTACTTCATAAAGTACATGTATCCATACCTAGAGACATCATCTTTGAAATAATGAAGTAGAAATATTATTCTTTAGCCTTACTAGATATGGGCTAACATACATCTAAATGTACGAGTTCTAATAACTCATTAACCCATTCTCCATGTCTATATAAAGTTAAAGTGTAGATTGATCTAAATCAACTCATTTCCTCTTAAAAGGAATATTCACACATAACATGAGAGCTAACATATCAAATATGATTAAACAATTCATTAAGCTCCCACTGGCAAACACTTTGCCATTCAATCTATTAGAACATCTATCAATTCCATAACTTAGAATAAATCAACATTTATTCAAGTAAGAAATTATATAATATTCTTGTAGAAGGATATAATAGAAATATTAATTATTAAGACATCTCCATAAGGCTATTAAAGAATTGCACCTCCCACTAATAATGATGCAACTTTTGCACCATTTCATATGTAGGTCAACATCTTCTTTATTAAGCCTTCATTTACTTGTCATCATCTACAACTCCTTGTAAATATAAGATGTATATCTGGTATCTCATACCATTAGATGCATCCATAGTATCTAATATTATGATATACACATATAGTATCTAATACTATTAAGTGTATATTTAAAACAAGTAAATGCCAATGACTTGGATACATGAAGCTTCTCAAGCTCCATCTTTGCTTTATATACAAAAACTTTGTACTTCCTCTTCCACTTACCATCATCATGATAGTGGAATAATTTTATTTTATTCTGGCTTTATTATCTTGACCACCTTCTTTTATTCTTAACTCTCTCCTATTTCTATCTAATGATTTTACTTCTTACTATTGGTCTCACCAACAAGAAGTAATTAAGATGTATTGTTGTTCTAAGTTGCCCTTTAGTTAACTCATCACTATGAGCCATGATGGATCTTATATCCATCTTTCCATGTTGTCTCTATAATTTATGTCTCATAGAGACTGACATCTAGTTTAAGGCAAACAATGCATCTTATCTATGAGATAAGATCTTATCTTTCTTTCATATCACTAGATAATTTAGAAGACACCTACTTCTCAAGTATAATAGTTAATTGGTCAACTATGAGAATAATTCTCTTAGTTTTAAACCAGTCTAAGAAGTGTGAGCCATTAAGCTATATGACATCTAATATGCCATACTAATGGTGGTTTATTATCGTATTCTACAACTGAGATATAATTTTATCAATATAACATTGCAAACATTCATTAAAATTAAGATATGGTCTTTGATCCTAATTTATGCTCCCACTAATTTTCGACGAATTTGCATAACCCTCATTATGCAAAGACGGGATATCATGATGAAATCCTAGTGGGGACTAAGACCTTATTAACCTTATGGTGATGACCTTGTGGTAGCACAACAAATCACCTCATACTTAATAGGTAGGCAATTATTGCCAGTTGCAACTCTTGCAACTCTTAGTCATTTAGCCTCTAGATTTATGACCTTGTGGTAGCACAACAAGCCATATACTCTAGTTAGGTCAAACCCACTTGTTACGTTATGAGAATGGATTCTTCACACAGCCCTTGTGGTAGCACAACAAAGCCATGCAAATGGTCCACCCCAAAGTTCGGCAAATACCTTAGCCATGATCACCAATCTCTTGCTGAATGAGTCTTGTGGTAGCACAACAAACCCATCCAATCTAAGATTGGCTCATCAAGACCATAACAACGGAAGGCTACGTGAGTCATTCTTAATGTCACACGTTTATCAACCTAATTATGACAAGGAGGGATTTTATTTTAGTCTCATCAAGAATATGTGCTAAGTATATATAATACCTTTGGAATATCATATATCTAAGGTATAAAAGATAGCACACAACCACATATCAAATATGCATAAAAATAGGTGATCATGGACTTAACCCTAAGCATGCACCTAAGGCACCCCCTATAGGTGCAAATCCTTGCTTCAAATGCTTCAGTTGGCATGATCCCACTTTAGAAGGGTGCTTTCCCAAGTGGTCCCGCTCTCCAACCTTCCAGAACCGGCTTCTAACTCTTACAAGCGGCTTAAGGATACGCAGACCCACAAATGTACAAAACTTTATAAGAAACCTTGGTTTTAACCAAGGGGAGTACATTAATGGAGGGAGGTAGAATGTACAATCAAATTGTATAGAGAGAGAGGAGGCACACGTAGGCCCCATTAAATAACATAACCAACACAATTAAAAGCAATCACAAGCCAAGCACAATTAAGTCCATGATCACCTCCATACACATTAACATTCATCACATGAATATAAAGCGCATACGTGATAATTATATGAGATATATCATATATATCAGCATAAAATTATATAATTTATTTTGAAATTCTCAATTTCATATATGTCAAATTTTTATGAAATAAATAACATGAAAAAAACATGGCAACAACATATAAACAATTTATATGAAATGAACATACAAAACTACACTATGTAGAACATTCATGCATTCCCAATACTGTGCAAGGTCAGAAATTAATGTTCCAATTTATATTCTGTAAATCTCATTTTACAGAATTAATTAAGACACTAATAATTTGAGTTAAACCTTTAAAATAATTTTAAAGTTTAACCATGAGTGAATCTATGTAAATAGAAATAAACATCATCTAATATGTCATTAAACACTTTAAAACATGTTAAATAATATTATAGAATTTTTCAGAATTTTTATGGATTTTTTTGGCCATTTTTCGGATTTTTCTATGATTTTAAACACTTTAAAATCATAAAAAATGGTGTCTGGCGCAATGCGCCGCGCCGTTCGGCGCATTGTGCCCGCTCGCGTGCGCCCGCGTGTGCCACAGGGTGCGCCGGCATCTAAAGCCGCGTGCGCCAACCTCCATGCGCCGGCGCGTGCGCCGATCGTCTTCCCCGAACAGGCGCGTAAAGCACTGTTCATCCGGGATAAAGATAATCACATTAACACGGGCATATCTCCTTATTCAGGAGTCCGAAAAATATGGAAAACTATGCGTTGGAATCCTTATCGAATAAGGAATCCAAAAAAGTCATCCTCATATCCAGGAAAAGTCCCAATCGACCGCAAAATGAGGAAGAAGAGGCAGCAGTCACCGAGATTCCGTAGCAGAAATCTCCATTTTTCAACGAGGATAACTCCTTATCCAGAAAGCCAAATATTCTCCAAAAATACAATTTAGAATCCTCATCAAATTACGTTTCCAAATATGTATATATATCTTCATAGAAAAATTCTCTATCAACAGTAAATCAGGAAGAAACAAGTCGGCGCCGCCAGACTCCGCAGAACCCTAGTTCGTCGGAAAACTCAAAATTTCTCTTCCTCCGCCATCGTTCAAAGATGGAGATCAAAGGAAAATGTTAGGTAATCATATTACCCATCTCCTAAACCTTTTCCAAGTCTCAATTTATTCTGTGGACGGAGATTTCACAAAATCCCCAAATCCGGGTGTCGGTTCGGGCATGACAGAAACACCAACTTTTGAGGCTTCTCCTGAACACTGCAGAGATCCAAACTCCAAACGGTTTGTGACGTTGGAAAGCCCTATATCACAAGATTCTACCGGATCCAACCAATCTTTTATCTGAGTCATACACAGAATATATATGGTGGCCTCGTCAAAATAGATGTTTGCACAGATTCGGGAACACATAAATAACATAAAAAAATGTCGATTCGACGTCGGTTTCGACCGAGACTTGAACCGGGCTCTGATACCACTGTAAGGAATCATCCATAAATGTTTGGAGTAGCGGAAGCGATGATTCCTATGGGTTCATTTAGAATCCGTCTCAATCAGAACCGAACGACGAAAACCGAAAATCGATCAAATTGGGTTCGAATATACCTGACAGGGATTCATATAATCCCATGGAGAGGGAGGAGATGAGCTTCTAAAGCTCTACAAACCGTTCAAGCGTCCGGTCTCCAGCAGTATTCACACGAACTTCATCCACATCAGGTTCTCCCTTCGCGCCGGCCTCGACAACTCATCCCGAACGGAGCTCCATCAGCCATGGACACCTTCTAGAGAGAGAAGGAGGTAGGGAGGAGGCTTGGGACATGGTTTTCACCATTGTCTTGATTGGGTTTGGCTGAAACCATTAGTATTTATAGAGAATTATGGAATTTTTCATAAAATCCCAAAATCTCCATAAATTACGCCTTTGCCCCTGTACTTGTGGATAAGTCCTTTTGTGTGTGACCCACTAGGCCCAATAGCCTATTTGGTTGAGGCCTAAATAAAATAGAAAAATTCTATTTAATTTAATTAAATCCGTTATCCGATAACAGATTAATCGGCCTCGCGATCATGAAGGGTACAAGCCACATCCCATGATCTCAAATGGCTATGGGGATAATCTCATCTCCATTGAGCCTTTCCATCATCAGTTACCACATGGATATAAACCCTCATCCATCCAATGTCCCGGTCGGAAAGGAGTACGGCATCGACTATCAACTCCTTAGTGTACCGACTCTATAGGATCCTGTACTCGGAATTGGATCAATTGGAAAAACTCATTTTCCAATTATCATATCTACCCTGGCCAGGGATTTAGAGTACTATCGCATAGGACATTCACTCTCACTTACCGAGAGTGGACGATCCCTTGTTGTCCGCTCAATTGCCTTCATCGGATTTTCCTTGTACCCGATCCATCGCTATATAGGACCATCTAAATTGTGATCCATAAGTCAATGGTCAAAGCACAAGTTCCACCCAACAAGACATCTTTGGCGACTCAGGTCAAAGGTCCAACCATGCAACCGTGATGATAGAAAACCCTGATAGACAGTTCGGTAAGATACCATTCAGGGTTTCTAATTCGGTCAGTTCAATGAACTCATTCAACTAATGAGCACCTGTATGTGTATCTTAGTGTCTCCACACTAATGACCAATGAGATCGGTCGTCCTCATCACATGAGAAGACATCACATACACTAGTCTATCCGGATCCTTGATGTCCCGTCTCAAGTATCCTATGACTAGGAACATTTAGATCAAATACCTCTAGATGATCAATCTCATTATCATGATCTCATCATGATTTAATCATCATTGTATTTGATCAAGGACTTCATTATGATATTCGAATCTAATAAGATCTTATAATGAAGATTTGCCTGATTAATTGAATGAGATATTTCTAGAAATGTCAAATCATATCATATATGATTGACTTGTAGGGCATACATTTCTATCAGTTAGTGCGTGGCCACCCATCCTTAAGAAATAGGGAGCCACGTCATTCCCGAACCGCCAAGGGTAGTTTCGGGAGAACAATGAGGCGGAAGCGGTTGGGGCGGAGGTGTAGGCGGAAGCGCCTAAAAACAAGGAAACTATCGGAGGAACGATACACCGATTGAGAAGTCTCTGTTGGAGCCCTAAGACGCCGCTGGAAAAATCTCTTCTTCCTCTTCCTCTTCCTCGCTTGATCTTGGATGGTCTATCAATTACGATAGACGTATCTAAAAAGTGTAAGTAATAAAGATATTATCATTAATATTAAATAAGATATTACAGAAAATGAAAAATCATATCACAAATGATTGACTTGTAAAACATATTTCTGTCTCAATGATGCTGGTCGATGCTTCTTCAACAAGAAAGGGTGAGGGAGAGAGAAGAGATAGGAGTGCTTTTCTTGCATCAGGGGGTGGTGAGAGAGAGATCAGGAGGAGGCGGTTGGCTGGGGCTTTCCGGAGAAGAGGTGAGAAAGAGAAAAAAAAAAAGGAGCAACAATGCTTCCTTCGTCTGGTGCAGGAGTGAGAGGGGGGAGAGAGAGGAATAAAGGGTGGGGCAGAGGAGGACGCATGAAGAAGAGGGATTGGGGGATGACTGCATAATGGACGGGGGTGGGTTAACAGAGAATTTATTTTATTTTTTTAATATCACAAAGAAGTCTTAGTTCACATAGAAATACACACCACTTATAGTTCATGAAAATTATAGTTGGCAAGAACATGATATATTATTAGGAACTAACTTTTTAAATAAAATGAAACTCTATAGAATCCAGGAGATAAACTCATACTTAACAATAAAGGTAAAAAAATTATCTTATTAAGATGACTAGTCCCAATAGTATATGTATATATATTATTTCAATAGAAATACTAACAGAAAATTATGAAAATGAATTTGTATTTATTTTCATGGATAATGGATCATGAATGATCCTTTGTAAAAAAGGGATTTTACCAAAAGAATTAATTAAATAAATACCTGCAAAATCAAGAATAGATGTAGCAGAAAAGATCATACTATAAAGAAAAGAATTCCTAAACTAAAAATACAATAAGTTTATTATATTGTAAAGATCAGTATGGTCTATAAAAGTTATATATTACATAATGATTTCTTTCTTCGAACCGATTTTACATATAAAAGTTATATATTACACCATTAAATGTAATATTTAAGAGCCCATGAAATATTCATTTGCCCATCTCGAATTATATTTCTCTAAAATATTAGGAAAAATATATTATAAATAGATTATCAACTATAATACATTTATGACTAGTCAATTAGAAATGAGTAGTACTCCAAATGGGGAAGCCTTAAGAAAATAATGAACACGTAGAAGTTAGAATATCATTTAATAGAAGTAAATATCTAATTATTGTCGGAAGTCAGATTTCTGAGACAATCCAAGAAATTAAAATATCTAGAAGGAAAACAAGAAGTATGTTGTGACAGGGTATTATATCCAATTGATATATGATGTGAATATCTTAGTAAAAAAATTTAAAAATATAAAACAGATATTAAATCTGTTATTTTAAGAAACCAAGAAAACTTAAATATATGAAAATAAAAGAAAACAATTCAGAAAATTAATAATATAATTACTTTATTTGTAAGAAACTGAGACACTAAATCTTGATACTGATTTGATTCAGTTTAATTTAAAAGAGCTAAATTGAAACTGGACAAGACTTAACTCACATCCGTCAATTTAATAATATTGTTTGATTTGATTCTTAATATTCTGTTTGATAACATTGTTAGACATCTCTATCACTATTAATTTTAAAATTGATATTGTTAATAATTATTTTGAAATATTTGACTAATAATATCAAATTTAAAATTAGTAATGCAAACACACATGTTATATAATATATAAGTGTCAACTTGTATCAATTTTGATATTGTTACTTTACGCCCTGTTTGTTTTGAGTATCAAAATTGATACAATATCAATATTGATATTGATATTCCAAGAAGATGTAATATCAATATCAAAAGTGATAGTATCAAATTTCTTTAAGCGTTTGGTAATGTTATATCAATATTAAAATTGATATTAGGTGTTTGGTAATACAATATCAATATGAAAATCACTATTAAATATTTTGATTAATTAGCATCAAAATTATATTTTAATACCAAAATTATTGTTAAAATATAAAAATATCTATATTATTTACAAATTTTACAAATTGATGTCAAAATCTCATATTTTGTTGTCCATGCTCTGTACAGACATACATGCATAAAATTCAACCGTAACTACAACAAACATAAAATGTTACTGTCTATTAAATGCACTGACGAAATATTCTAATACAGAGAAAGATCAACGGTATAATATCCACTAACATTATTATGCACCTTATATTTACCCCTTACAGATCCATCTGAAATCTCCCACTTTCAGATTTAAAAAAACTACAAAGCAAGTCTTGCTAGAACATTACAAAACAGATCCATCTGAACCCACAGTCGTCACATGCGGTGAAAAATCATTGGAAGAAACCCCAAAGGAAGCTGAAGGAGAAGAACTTGCCCAATAACCTCACTTGCTTCCTACACAAAACAAATGACAATCCTTTCTTATTCAGATGGCCAGAACATCACAAAACAGAATCTATCCAAACCAAACCTAGTATAAGCTTTCTTGAGGAGATTTCAGAATCTCGAGCCCACTAACTCGATCTTCATCCCAACCACAACAGTGTGATATGAGTTAATGGAGTACCAAGGAGAGCTCACGTTCAAACACACCTTGATGGTGAACTAGAGAAGGATGGGCACTTAGCCTAGAACACAAGACATCACACTTCACCTTTAAATTGTCAATGATAAGAACCTTTCAATCTAGTTTACAGAAGGATATACAGTTTCAATTGTCAAAGTCAATTAAGATGTCAAAACAAGTCTTATAACAGACTAGTGTCATGGAAGGAACTATTAATAATCTGATCGGAAAATATTTGTAAATGATGAAGCAAAGAATATGCTTGTATCAAGAGCTATAGAGAAAGGCATTACCAATTCCCCCGGTAAGAAATGATTCATGGAAAATTGCTGGATCAATAATAATACCAATGCCATCAGTAGGAGGTAGAATGAGCCCCGTAAGTAGGAGAACTATCCCCAAAGAAAATCCGGCCAAAGGTCCAAAGAATCGCTAATTTCAAAAGTTTCTCGTGATTGGGCACAATATTGAGAATCCTTGTGATTGCCCAAAAAGAACCAATACTGCAAGTAATCAAAAAATTCACATTCCGCCGACATCGATCCCGTAACACCAATAGAGAAACTGGAATATGAAAGAATGGGCGGGGGCTTCTATAGCGGTGCCGGTTCGAGGCAATGTAGGGATGCAGATGTGTTGGGATCGGTAGCAAAATTGTTTGCTTCGAACAAGGATCATGGAATCGAATTAAGACCCAGATCGGTGGGTCCCAATTCCGATTGGGTATGGATCGATCGGGAGAATCGAATGATTCTCTAAGATGAAAACTGATCCGGAATCAGTCCGGATTGGTTCTTCGAAAACAAGTAAAAACTAAAAAAAACACTCCAGATAAATTTATAGTGCAATTTCCATCTGATTCTGACCCTTTTCAAGTCGAATCAAGTTGCAATAAGGGTTATGACATTTCGATTTCGATTAAATTGGAATCAATATATTCTAATATTGTTCTGTTTCCCATTCATTTCTAAAAATCGGAACCAAATTTTCTCTTCAACTCAAAGATCCTGTAGCAAGATAATGAAATCATAAACATGTCATATCCTGCTTGCCAATTTGAAGTTTCCAACGAACCAAAAATCTGATAAACGTGGATACCTTGTTCACATTATGCTCTAAATGGATAGTCTTAATGATCCCTATGTATTTGCATCATATGTACAAACAAGATTTACATGGTAGTGTAAAAACTTATTTTGCAACCAAACATCCTATTAGGATTGTTCGGTGTAACTTATTCGTATTCACAAGCTTTTATCCGCATTTTATCCTGACATTATCCCATGAATGCTTGGAAGCTCCATCTTGAGAACCTATTCTTCTATACATAATTTCTTCACGAGGAAGCTACGAGGAGAAGAAAAGCAAAATGCCGCTTTAGAACTAGAGGATGAGGAACAGGAAAGAAACCAGCCTCGACCGACCTGATTCGACGGACAGAGCTTCGGTTGAGGGCCCTCTGGTCCGGAGTACCTTCTCTCGTCCGCGGCTCCACAGAGCAGCAGCGCTGGATCATGTACAACGGAGATTATTTAGGTAAGGCACGAAGTTCACCGGCGATGGTCGTGCAGTTGAGCTAGGGTTATTTAGGTAAGGCACGAAGTTCACCTGCGAGCTAGGGTTCCACCTCCGCCAGGATAAACCCACGGGGAGGGCGAGGTCGACGGGGAGGGCGAGGTCGACGGGGAGGGCGGCCGCGGGTGTCTGCCGAGGTCGAACGGGGAGGGCGAGGTCGCCGAGGTCGAACGGGGAGGGTGAGGTCGAACGGGGAGGGCGAGGTCGAGGGGGAGGGGGAGGGCGGCCGCGGGCGTCTGCCGTGGTCGAACGGGGAGGGCGAGGTCGAGGGGGAGGGCGGCCGCGGGAGGTCGAACGGGGAGGGCGGCCCGACGGAGTTAGGGCGTAACGAACGCACAGTATTAATTTTAAAATAGGTATGGATCTATATTGAATTTGAAAGAATGATAAACTAATAATTTTAAAACTGATATAAGTATCCAAACACTCTATATCATCTTATATCAATATCAGTTTTAAAATTAATACTAATATAAGTACTAGTTATCAAACAGGCCGTTATGTTCTAAAGATATCAATATCAATATTAATATTGTGGTTAAAATCGAACCGAAGTTTTGACGCAGCCCCCAAACCGTTTCCTACGAGATTCCGCTCGCTCGTTCTCTCTCCAAATTTGTGGCCGAGGACGCGCGTCGCCCGGCGTGCGGATCAAAAGCGGTCATCCCGGGTCCCCAACGGAGCCCGAAAGCCGACAAATCCCGTCGTGCGTCTTCTCGAACCCCTCCCGGGTCTCCGTCACATCACAAGCCTTTATACGGCGAGTAAATTTTTTTTATTTAGATATTTTAGGGATACACACAAAAATACCTGTTGTCAAATATATATAGAAGTAACTGTAAAAATACTTTTTAAATATATTAAACATTAATCTCAATCTACATGAATGTTAAATACAAGTTATAGGCATGCTAGTTAATTGGTTAGAGACTATTTGAACGAGGTTGACTTCGCCTTGTTTAAACACGCGAATGCTTAAACGCTGTTCTGTTAGAGCTGAGTCAGCTGACAACTTATGTCGGCGATGATTTTAATATCTGGAGGTATTATTTTTAACATTGATTATGACTAATAGACTCCGACTGATGCTATGACACTTAAAAAGTCGCATTTAGCTGAGATTTTGTGAAAAAAAGTATAAAATAATTTGCTTGGCTATTCGTATTTAAAAATGTTAATAACTGATAATCTCTGTTCAACAATTTTTAAAATTTTAAAGTAAATAAAAGCATATTTATTTTTTCTTAAAAATTAAGCTCAGTCATTATGATATTTTATAGTAAAAAAGTGATGAACTGTGTTTATATGGGATTATATATTTTGTCAAATACAACTAAATATGTCTATTCTAGCAGATTTCTCAGAGAATATAAGCACGTCACATATTTTGCAAATAATGTTTTTTCTATAATGGTGTCAGGAAAATGTGTATTAAATTAATTTACTTGAGTTAAATACAAATAGTTTTTTAAAAGACTAGACACAACTTTAACATTATGTTTGGTATGGAGATAATTACAAATAGATCTGATTTATCTTCTCTCCTCCATTTGTCTTGCAAATAAAATGAGACTTAATATGAATTTATCCAGTTTATCCTAAAAAATGAGAATAAAATGAAAGATTAATTGTTGTATCTAGTAGATAAAATATTTTATTCTTAATTTTTTTGAGAGATAATCATTTCATATAATACATAAACTATTTTATATTATTATTTATGTATTATTCATAATATAAATTTACAATTAAATATTTTGTATGTATCAATATTAAAATTAATAATCATATATTATATCAAGCATTAAATTACGTCATGTTTTTAAACATATCTTAACTTAAATGATTTAAAAATAATAAAAATAAAGATGATTATAAGAAGTGACTTATCTCTATTCTTATCAATTTTGTTCTTGTATCAAATATGACCCGAGGGTCTTTTGATATCAAAATTTTTTGAAGATAAATTAAGTTTATCTCTTAAAATTTTAGAGATAAATTTGATTTATCCACAACTTACCTCGATACCAAACCAGTCAAGTTTTCACGGTATTTTATGCCCTGTTTGTTTTGAGTATCAAAATTGATACAATATCAATTTTGATATTGATATTCTAAGAAGATGTAATATCAATATCAAAAGTGACAGTATCAAGTTTGTTTAAGCGTTTGGTAATGTCAATAATTGAATATCCAGAGTAATTAAATTAATTTAAATTTTTTTTACCATCCGACGTCCTGCCCCAGTCTGGAGTTGGGATTAGTAGCCGGATTCGTGGATGGGTACCGGAGGAGGAGGAGGAGGTTGCCGGCGGAGGACGACGGCTCACCCTCCCAATAATTCGTCCGGCCCGCCACCGCCGCCGTCGCTCTCCGATATCCCGCTCTCTCCTTTCCGACGTCCCTTTCTCGAGCTTTTGCCCCGCCGGACAACCCGAAGAGACCCCCGTCACGTCGTGGAAGGTGAAGCGGTGCCCGTGCCTCCCACCGTGACCGTCTTCTCCGTCGCCGGGACTGCGGCGGGGCGCCGTGGAGCTCGTCCGGAGGTGGCGCGGTCGCCCGCGCCTCCCCGAGGACCTCTTCATCGGGGTCATCATACGGCGGCGCTCCGACGGCAACGTCAAGCAATTGGAAGCGGTATTCAACTCCCTCTTCCTCGGCCGCCGCGGCGACCTCATCGCCGCCATGGGAGAAAGGTTCCGGAGCTCGGCACGGAGGCCGAAGGCGCAAGGAGACGAGCCGGATAAATTCCACGCTCTACTTCTACGGGTTCACGGGCGGAGAGCCGCCGGAGGTCCCGCCGGACGGGCGGTCGCGAGAAGAAGCGGTTCTTCAAGGGCAAATCGGACCTCGTGAAGGAGCCCATCGCCGCGGCGGCGCCGCAAGCGATCCGGGGCAAGTTCTCGGAGGAGGAGGAGGAGTCGGCGGGGGTCGTTCACGGAGCGAACAATGCGGGGAGCGAGATCGGGAGAGCGGCGGCCGTCCCCGTTCTTCCGTCGGCCGGCGCGGGCAGATCGGATCGGTGGATCGATCGAGGCGGGGACGGAGCGAGAGGGCGCCGCGGAGGATCGGAGGGGGAGGGCGGCCGCTATCGGGCGTCTGCCGAGGTCGAACGGGGAGGGCGAGGTCGACGGGGAGGGCGGCCGCGGGCGTCTGCCGAGGTCGAACGGGGAGGGCTGTCGAACGGGGAGGGCGAGGTCGACGGCGGCCGCGGGCGTCTGCCGAGGTCGAACGGGGAGGGCGAGGTCGACGGGGCGGGCGGCCGCGGGCGTCTGCCGAGGTCGAACGGGGAGGGCGAGGTCGCCGAGGTCGAACGGGGAGGGCGAGGTTGACGGGGAGGGCGGCCGCGGGCGTCTGCCGAGGTCGAACGGGGAGGGCGGCCCGCGCAGTGAACGGACAGTATTAATTTAAAAACAGGTACCTACCTGTATTGAATTTGAAAGAATGATAAACTAATAATTTTAAAACTGATATAAGTATCCAAACACTCTGCATCATCTTATATCAATATCAGTTTTAAAATTAATACTAATATAAGGACTTAATACAGTTACCAAACAGGCCGTTAGATAATATCTTGGGTTACAGAGATGATTGGGTCCGACAGGAAGGCCACGTCAAGACATTTGTAAATAGATATCTTGTCTAGGGAATTTTGCAAAAAAACATTTTACTTAATTTTATGATTTTTTATCTAGTATAAAAAGTGCACTATCGATTTAGATTCGTTTGGAAGAGATTTTCCAGGACTACATCATTTTCAACAAATTTCTAAAGTTAAATTATTTAAAATAAATAAATATTATTTGAATTAATATCAAAACAAGTTATATTAAAACGTTAATCAACTAATTAATTTAGCGTTGATATTAATCGCAAGGCTCACCAACAAAATAAACGAACGTATAAAATTTCTTTTATCGGCAAAGAAATAAAATGGGCAAGAGTTAAAGGGCTAAAACAAATTTCACTCCACCCCCTCCACCTGTGGATCGTGGTCCAACATCGGTCCCTATGCAGTCTTCTCGAGGCCGCCTCCGAGTCCCCGACGAATCTCTCTCTCCCTCTCTCTCTCTCTTACACACACACCTTCCTCGTTGCTCCTCCGTTCGCTTTACGGGGAGTGGCAAAGAGAAGATAGAGCTGCGGCGACGGCATGGTTTATGATTCGCAATCACGGGGTGACGGAGGCGGCGGCAAGAGTAGCGAGGCCAGCCACCGGTGAAGTAGCAAAAGTAGAGGGATAGGGCTAGGAAAATGAAAACCATCTGCGACGTTTGTGAGAGCGCCCCCGCCATCCTTTTCTGCGCCGCAGATGAGGCTGCTCTTTGCCGATCTTGCGACGACAAGGTCGACTCCTCTAGCTTCTTCTGTGTATTTCTTCTCATTTCTCAAATTTGGATTTGGACGTGCACTGGCTTCCGCCTATATTTGTTCTAGTGTTCTTGTTTTCATCCATGTCTGCTTGGTCTCGTCGGTGAATATGGCGTGAAATTAAGATTGCACGTAGATGGGCGCTTTTTTGGAGCGTGCACTTCGATGAGCTTTTAGTTGGTGGATTCATGCCCTTGGTTCTGGGGATAGTGGGCTGATCATCTTACGTCCTAGTGATACATGCTATTAGGGGAAATGAACTCTTAATACTGAACTAATGCAGATTACTCGTAGAACGTAATTTGTGGGGAATGATAAATATGCTTTTCAGTAGTCTGTGATCCATACTCAGACACATTTATATATCTGAAAATGGGAGCAGAGTCGAGTTTGATAATATGAAATGGATTCTAGGAGGTTTTCTTGTGAATTCTGTTGAGTTTTGTAACTTTTGTTTCAATAATTCAGTTTTACGGCTTAATGTATTTCAAGGAACAACACTTGTAATGCAGCCTGGTGGATATCATTGCATTGGGCCATTGTTACTCTACTCAAGTGGAGCCTTAATCTAAAATTACTGTATGTTTTTTTTTTCACCTCTTCTGCAGACAAGTTTGAATCACCTGTTTGGGAAAGACCTAGGCTTTGTTTGGGAACTCAGTGAAGCACTTTTCTTTACTTCCTTTCAGTTTGTAATGAGTTTTGCAAAAATTGACGTTTCTTGTGTGTTGATGAGTGCTGGCTTTTCCATCTAAACCTGCAGAAGTTACTCCCTTCAGAATAGTCCTTGCCTTTTAGCCATAACAGCTAGGATTTCTCTTTGTTGATTCTCTCTCTCTCTTTATATATACATATAGTCAGTAGGTGTGGGCAATGACAATGAGGCAAGGTGAGGCAGCTCCCCTCGGTCTTGACTCAAGCCAAACAGCCTAGGTAGTACCACTGGTCCCCTGCTGCTGCCGGTGCTGAAACCACCTCCTCATTTGCCTCCCCTCTCTGACCTTTCAGTCTTGACTGTTGACTCGAACCAAACTGCCTAGATGGTACCCCTAGTTCCCTGCTGCTGCCTATGCCGGCAGCCTCCACTTGTGCCTTGACTGACTTGTTTCATGGGGGAAGATCAGGGTCCATGGTAACCTTCAGATCCTTTGGCTGCTTGGAATCTGTGGACTACTAAGTGGAATCCACAACTTAAAGCAAAAAGCTAGCTGCTGAAGCACCGGTAACCTTCAGATCCTTTGTCTTCCTTGCTTGACTGTGGCACAAAGGAGGCATATAGGCTACTCCTGACCTCCCACCTCAATTGAGACTACCCCTGCACCCAACATTCCCTCTTCCCACTGCCCCTCACCTCGTCTGGTAGCCCTATCCCTTCCTACTCCTTTGCATACAGTGCCTCTTCATCATCCTCTCTTTGGTCATGCCTGCTGTTGGAGGTTATGTGGTGAGTCTAGGGGTCTCTTACCTCAACTGTTTTTCATCTCTGACCACATAGCTATGTATATTTTTGTGAGGAAGAAATTGCATCACCAGCACCTGTAATCCCCCTCTTATCTCTATATATAGATAGATAAAGATGACATTGCTCTGGATCCTCTTGAACATGTTGCCATTGTTGAATGCAGTGACAGTGAGCATGTCACAGAGGGTGCGGCAAATCCTACTGACAACCACCCCTTCCAGTCCATTGATGATGCTGGCCTCCCAACTGGTGTCATTATCAAGGTTGGGGCTTAGATGCTTATTTTTCATGGAGACATGACAAACAATGACAAAGAGATTGCCGCAGAAGGGGGGGGGGAGATGACAGCAGCATGGAGGACTTTGTCATCTTTTTCTCTGGATAGATTCTATCATGTAAGTGGTGACTTCACAAGCATCTACTTCTAACAGCATCTTCTACCTGTCCACACAAGGCTCAACATGTGGAAGAGATCCTTAGAAACCTGGTTGCCTATGATGCCTCTGCTCTAACAGAGCTTCAGGTTTGCATGAATCTAGTACATGGGTGCAGCTTCTAAAGAGTGCAGTGTTGATGAGGAAAAGAGATGTTGAGGCAGCAGATGGGGAATGGGGAGAAGCTATTGCTTACCTGGTCTTGATATTGAAAAGATACAGTTAGAAACTTGGAGAGATCAAGGCAGCTATGTCATTTTGATGGCTCATAATAGTTTGTGGATGAGTTAGGCTAGTCTTCATCATTATTTAGAGCATTTTTAAATTTTTTTGCCCAAACAATAATTTTACATCTAAGGAGTACCTTAGTGAAGGTCATGGTTTGCAGGATTGGCACCAACTGATCTGATCCTATGGGCTGACTGATCCCGGAGTGAACTTCACACAGGATAGAGCTAGATCTGGGCAGAACGGATCAAATTTGCCTGTACCTGTATCAACCAATTCTAGTCTAGGATCAGCCAATCTGGCTGAATTGCTTGACCTGGTTATGATTGGCCAATAATGAGCCTGAAACAGTCAATGCTGACTTGAAATTGGCTGATTCCAGCCTAACATGGGCTGATTCTTGGCTGATCCTTGGTTTCTGGCTGATACAATATGATTTAGAGACTAGACCATGGTTGCCCCTTCCAATCCAGGGTCTGATCTTGACCAAAAATCCTTGTTGAAGGTACTCTTGGAAGGTACTTCAAGAAGAATTCTTTAAAGTTTCCAAATGTAGCCTTATTCTTTAGACCATGTTGTATTTCTCTAAGACATCAGTCTAGTCATTTCCTCTGCAGCATCCTGGTATAGTCAACTTTTTAAATTTGGAGGCTTTATCATCAAAGGGTGGAGGTAGCTGCCAAGGTATCCTCTTCCTTGGACTTGGCTTGAATAACCTAAGAATTACCTTCTCTGTGCTGGCACTGAAACATGTGCTGTTCATAAAGTAGGTGAGAGGAACTATTGCTGTTTGACATTTCATATCACTCTTGAGCTAAAGTTATATATATCTGAAACACAAAACTTACCGTGCCGGAGGTTCAACAGTACTTTTGAGTAGTTTGTTTTTAGCTTTGGACTGTGTTGTCAAAGCTAGCACCTAAGCATGTGATGCGGGACGAGGCGGGACGGACCGGCGACGTGGCGCTGCAGCGGGCCTTCGGGAGGCACAAAATACCTAAAATGCATGAAATAAAGCAAAACCGGACTTAAACCGGTCAAAACGGGCCCCAAAATATGTCGATTCATGCCCGAACCACTCAAAACGGGCCTGAACCGGCCCCAAAATGGCTTGAACCGGCCTGAACCGGCCCGAAATGGCCTGAACCGGCCGGTTTAGGGCTTGAACCGGGCTCTGGACCGTCGAACCGGGCCGAACCGGCCCTGAACCGGACTGAACCGGCGGTCGAACCGGCCTGGGAGGCGAACCGCTTCCGGTTCGAGCGAGCGGATGGGCCGGCCGGGCGAGCGGGGTGAACCGGTGCCGCCGGCCGGCCGGGCGGAGGCGAACCGGTGCGGTTCGCCCGGCCGCGACGGGGGGGTCGTGGCCGCCGGCGGTTGGCGGCGGGGCGGGGAGACACGGCCGGCGCTGTTGGCGCCGCGTACCCCCGTCGGGGTGTCGTCGACCACGAGCGTCCGCTCGCGAGGCTCCGGGGCCGCGGCCGCGGCTTCAACTGCGGGACGGCGGAGGCGGAGGCGGGCGCAGCCGGCGCAGGCCGCCGTCGCCGGAGGGGAAGGGGGGGCCGGTGGGGCTCCGTCGCCGCCGTCGACGCCGTCGACGCCGGCGGCACGTGGGGGCGTCTTCGAGCGCGGGGTTTGCGCGGAGTCGGCCGCGGCGGGCGGAAGAGGTAGGCGCCGGAAGCGGCGCCGGGCGTCGCCTTCGCCGTCGCCGGAGGGGAAGGGGACCTCCAACGGCACCGTTGGCGCCGCCTTCATCTTCCTCTAGTCTCCTTAGGACGCCGGAGTGGGGGGGGGAGCCGCACCGGAGCCCTAGCGGGGCTGTGCGCACCGACGGGGCTGCGGACGCGGGGCTTCTTCTTCCTCTTTCTTCTCCGTCTGACAGGGATCCGAGGGAGGGCTTCTAGCATCGGGATGGTGGGTGTAGGTACTCCGGGGATCGCCGGAGGTGGGGGTGGACGGAGGGGTGGAGATCGACGCGGTCGGAGGTGTCGAAACGGACGTAAACGGGGGTGAACGGGGTCGATAGGGCTTCAACTCGAACCGGTGAAGGGGGAAGGGGAAGGAATGGCTCGGAGGCCGCTGGACGGAGGAGAAGGAGAAGGCACCCACGCCGGAGGGTCGCGAAGAGACCGGTCTACACCGGAGGTGGAGTCGGATGACCTCCATCATGGAGGGGGTGGAGGGGAAGGGGCAGCGCCCCAGCACAAGGGGTAGCCCCTAGGGTTCCAAAAATTGGACAATAACTTCTCTCTCTTCATTTCAACAAGTGACCCTCTTAAATAGAGGAGCCTATTACAAACAAGACATCGTAAATAACTAATTACATACATGTCCTCGTAAGGACCCAAATTAAAGGAAAAGACTAAAACAAACAAGTCCAAATGGACGTAAATACAAATAGACCCCAAAATGGACCGGACCGGGTCCCTATCAGCATGCCTCCACCTAGGTGCAAAGGTGCTATTTTAGCCTTGTCTTGCCTGAGCACATAATCCGGTGCTATTTTAGCCTTGCTTTGCCTGAGCGCCTAATTGCATGGCAATTGGGCATACACCTTGACAACTTAAGGGGCTAAGGCGGTTGCCCACACTCTGGGTGGGGCCTGTTTAAGTGTGCTGACCAGCTCATGACAAACCGGAAATATGGTTTATTGGCTAAACCCCCATTCCTTCATCCCAAGTCCCTTATGGTCTGAAGCTTGTGACAAAGCCTGATGCTTGCCTCCTCTAGCCCTAGCTGTACTGTGAAGCACCCAGATGCACTGTTGCCGGTTTCTACAGGTCTTCACTGCCTGACAACTTCTCTTCCCCCCAATGGTCCAGAAGTTCCATTTGAAGATCGCTTGATCCTAGTAGTCCGGAGCGATTTTGGCGATTCTAGTGTTGATTTCGGCAATTCCAACGGCGATCCTTGAGTGATTCCTAGATTACAACGAACCTTTTAAGGGATTCTGCCGATCTAAGCTCCGATCCACCTCGATTGAACCTCTTCTTCTATGCTTGGAAGATTGTTGGCAAGATTTCTTCGCCGAAAACTCCGTACACCTTTTCTTACGCGTTTCTGACGACTCCGAACATGGTTAAGCTCGTTGATTTCTGACCGAATAACTCCATTCAACTTGTAAGAACATCGATTGGACGTTCTTTTGTACATGAAAAATTTTGGAAATCCCGTACGCCGATTTTGACACGTTTCCAACGACTCTGAGTATGGTTAAACTCGCCGATTTTTGACCGAACAACTCCGTTCAAGTTGTAAGAACATCGATTGGATGTTCTTTGTACGGGAAAAATTTCGAAAATCCCGTACGTCGATTTACGACCCTTTCCAAGAAAGACGTAACCCTCTAAACATACCGACCGAATAGTATGTTCGACAGACAGTCTACTTCCCGAATAGCCCTAAAGCAATTTATAGGATATCTAACAATTTTCTATGAATTGTTTACAAATTTTGCAGGTATAAGCAATGGCCGATTAGGGTGATGTAGCATTAGCACATCCTTTTGACGTGGGTTGGGAACATAGTCATATGGTAGTAGGGGTGGGCACAAAACGGTTCAAACCGAGAAACCAAATCTAACCAGCCTATTCGGTTCGATTTGGTTCGGTTTGGACCCCTTTCGGTTTAGTTCGGTTTGGAAAATCTCCAAACCGATTTAAATCAAACCAAACCGTTTAAACCGATTTAATCAAAAAAATATAAAAAAATATTATAGTATTAATAAAAATGATATTTTTATAAATTTTATAATAAAATAATATTTATTTTCATTATTTTTAACATAAAAATTAGTATATATATGTAAAAAATAATTAATTTAAATATTTTTATTTATTTTCGGTTTAAACCGAACCAAACCGAACCAAAATGAATTGATTCGGTTTGGTTTGGTTCGGTTTGGGAGGGTGATTCGGTTTGGTTAGGTTTGGAAAAAAAATGGTCCAAACCGGACCAAACCGAACCGTGCCCACCGCTATATGGTAGACGCAACTAGAAAGAGAGTGCAATGCAAGTGGTGTGGGAAGGAGATGAACGGGGGTGTGTTCCGGTTGAAACAACATATTATCGGAACATGTGGGAATGTCAGAAAATGCGATAAGATGCTTTGGGAGAAGAGTGAGGAGATGAGAGGTTATATGATAGATAGAGCCTCTCAACGGTCTATTAGGATTGAGCAGAGGGGGGAGTTGTACGATGAGCTACTTTAGAGGAGGACTAAGATTTGCCTACATACAAAAGGAAAAGTAAGGGGCCAAGCTGGAGCTAGAGCAATGGACTCCAAGCTTAGACATGCTAGGCACGTTAGCAAGCGTGCATTTGATGCGGAGGAAGACAGGAGGAGGGGAGCAGGAGGGTCAAGGTCCATAACTGACCCAATTTTTCGCCGATCGGCATTGGCTCACCCTACTAGGACTGGGAGAGTGAGGGATGGAGACAGGAGTCACATCGCCATTCTACTAGTACTCTGTTTACACCAAGTGATGAGTATCTATTTAGGAAACACAAAGCGTTGGACAAATGGGGATTAAACATGCCATGAAGGGGATGAAGGCAATATGAACAACTGCAAAGAGAGTCGTTCGCCACATTGTGAAGTTGTTTTTACATGCATGTATCACTTTTAAAATGACTTTTATGTGTATTTTATTTAGTTAACCTTATTTTTTGCTGATCTAATTTTTTTAACTTAATGTAGGCATTCCAGCACATGCAACCACTAGCCTTTACTTCTAGATTGCGATAGATGCCGTGGGCGAGGCTGAACTGGGTCTGCAAGCCCCGAGCAGCAGGCATATATACGGTGGTGGGCTGAAGGAGGAAGTGCAGGAGTTGAGGGAGTGGATGGATGGATTTAGATTGGTGTGGAAGGAGAGAGGTTGCACGATTATATGTGACGGGTGGACAGGAATCATCAAGAGGTGCATGATAAACTTTTTGGTGCATTGTTCTGAAGGGACCATATTTTTGAAGTCGATGGATGTTTTTGGGAAGATTAAAAATGTTGACTACATTTTTTCTTTGATGGATGCTGTGGTGGAGGAGATTGGAGAGGAGAACGTGGTTCAGGTTGTCATTGACAACGAACCTTCCTATAAGGTGGCTGGGAAGAAGTTGATGGAGAAGAGGCAGCATCTGTTCTAGTTGCTTTGTGTGACACATTCTATTGATCTCATACTGTAGGATATAGGTAAGGAGGAGAGTGTTTCTACCTTTGTCAGGCAGGCGCAGACGATTACTTTATTTATTTATTCGCATCTCCGTCTGTTGCATATTATGAGATCACACACAGGAGAACATGATCTTGTTAGGCCCGGTCCAACTCGTTTTGCCACAAACTTCATTGCATTGGAGTCTTTACATCAGCACAGACATGCACTTATTAGGTTCACCCAGTCCGAAGAGTATTACAACTATATGGTGGACCATCTACATAACAAGGAAGATCAGCTCGAAATTCTTGTCAGATCTGAGAAGTAGATCGTTGGCAAGAGACTTTGGGAGAGAATTGCTTACTACCTGGCAATCATAGAGCCACTGATTGTTGTGCTGAGGCTGGTAGATTTTGATGACAAGAATCAGATGGACACCCTTTACGATGCAATAGACCGGGCAAAACTCAAAATAAAAGAGAAGAATCCCAGAGGTTACAAAAAATGGTGGAAGATCATAGATGACTGATGGGACAAGACTTTACACCACGATGTCCATGCTGCAGGTTAGTGGGTGAAAAGAATATTTGTGCTTACCTAGTTTAAGTTTAGTCAATAATTGCCTTCTTCATAATGTTAATACTAATATTGATAAATTTTTACAGGATATTTTTTGAACTCCCACATCCAATATGGAGGACATGTGGTGAACGACAACGAGGTTATACGGGGTACACTCTCTGTTACTCAGCGTCTCTGCCGGTCTCAGCAAGATAGGGTAGAAGCTGAGATAGAAGTAAGTTGAAGTTTAGTCAATAATTTGGAGTCCAAAATTATTTGACTACTAATGAAATTTTTTTAAAAATATTTTTCAGATACGAGGTATAAGATGAGGGTCGGGGTATACTCAGATGTTGATCTGAGATATTCTTGCGACAAAGTGTCATCTCGTATACTTATTTATGTTGAAATTTTTATTTCTTTATATTATAAGTTATTGAAGATGTTGGACTGATTGTTTGTTTGTTTTTTGCAACTGAGTGGTGGGTTCAGGTGAACACCAGGAGTGGATGGAATCTATTTGCTGTCATTGGTATCAGGGTACTCAGTTTGAGAGGAACTGGAGCACATTCAACTTGATACATACAAATAAGAGGAACATGTTGACCTCAGACCGGCTGGAGAAGCTGGTTTTCTGTCATTACAACAAGAGTCTATGCATCAAGAATATCAAGGATCGACAGAAGATCTCAGAGGAGTGATTTGCACGGTTCGTAGGTGGTCCATACGAGCAGAGGCATACCTCAACCACACACCACCTGAGGAGGTGGACATGGACTATATATTCCATGAGGAGCATGCACTTGCCTCCTGAATAGAGGAGAGGGCAGCTAAAGATCATCCAGCTCAGTTTGATCCCGATGACCGTGCATGGGTTAAAGGAGAGTTAGATGGTGTAGAGGCCAAGGAGGATGCTTCAGCTCCACCTACTTCTCAGGCTCAGGCAGGTCCTTCTGCCCCAGCAACTATACAATCACCTCCAACCCTAGCCCTAGCTCGAGCTCCAGCCCCGGCCGTCGCTACCAAGCTCATTCGTTGTCTAGGCAAAACGAAAACAAAAGTTATAGCACAAAAAATGGGAGGATTTTCAAAGTTAAAAAAATCTTTGAGTCGTAGTGGGACATCAGAGATGGCTGAAGATGTGAAAAGAAGGAAGTTGGAGATCAGGGAACGTCCTGTAAGCCCAGATGACAGCACATAGACTTTTTCTCAATCATAAGTTGATGATGACGAGGAGTGCATACTAGCCACACAGCTATCAACTCCGCAGTCACATGATTCACGGCGGCCAAAGTCGTATTTCACGCTGGATGAACAGACACCACAATAACATTATATGGAGCCACCTTATCCAGCATTTTATGATCCTCAACAGCTGTGGATTCCTTCACCTGACCCTACCTACGTGCCATAGTTCGATGCCTATGATTTCAATATCATGGCATCATCATTATTTTCATATGGATATGCTCCCACACTTAATAGAAGACTGGGCATAACTGAGGAGCATCGAAAACAGCAGAAAGAGGAGGAAGGTCAATGTCCACATCTGGTAAAGATTGATAACATGTATATATCTACTTTTATGTTTTCATGCGATATTATTAAAATTTATTATAATGTTTGCATCTCAACATGTACTTAACATCTCTTCATGTTTATTAGCAATTATTCTATGTGGATGCATGCTAATTTTATTTTTAAAATTTTTTCTAAACTATTTTCTATTTTTTCTATTTTTTTTGTTTTTTTGAAATTTTTTGATAAAAAAATGATTTGGGCCGATTCCTGGATCGATTTCCTTCCCAGGAATTGGTTGATTTCGACCGATTCTTGGGAACCAAAATCGGATTAGTCCCCACCGATTTCGATTCCGATTCCAGAATCTTTGCATCTAGCTAACCAAGTACTCCACCCTGGTGAGATGACTACGTGGCATAGAATTTTCTTGTGAGTCATTAGACTCTAAGGATATATAGTGAGAGATGAAGCGGGTTACATAAAGTCGTAGCTCTATATGTTCGGTATATTTCTTTATTAGGTTAAGAAGGAAGTTGTGGTTGTAGATAAATGAGGAATAACAAAACCCGTTCTATTTGAGTATCTTTGTAGATATCCTCTAATATTAAATCTAAGGATTACATGGAATATAGTGTCCAATACAATTTATGTCTCTTCATCGTCAACATTTGACCGATTATTTTGTATGCGACCACGGTGTCCGTGGCTAATTGGACAACTAGATCCTCCCCTATCTTTTGGATAACTCCGTTTATCAAATTGAAAAGATATTTTAAGTTCTTTACCTTTCCCGATGTATCGACCGATTTTCAAAAGACGATATCGGATTGACAATAGACTTTATCATCATCTTTCTAGTTATGCATATTAAGAAGAATTGGAACAAATAAAGTATAACATATAAGAAAGTAAGACACTGTAAAGTGAGCTCACCGGTTCAGCCGTCCATCATCAACGTACAATCCCTTTCATCTCAAATTTTTTCAAAGAACTTGATGTACTTCCTTGTATCTTTCACCTCCATGGGAAGATATACATTGTTTATATCTGTTGGGTTAGGTCTGGGCAGTCCTCTTTTGATGTCGACGATGGTGTCAATCATGTTCTCATAGCATGGTCCTTTGGTAGCATTCGCCTGTATGGTGGAAGAACTACCTTGATGTCACTGGTTTGATACGGTTGTTTCAAGTTATTCAATGCTGCTATTATTGATGTTTGACGTTGCCGTGGTCGGGTGACAACATGATCAATAGGATCCACTCTCAGGTTGTCATCTTGAGTGAGATTATGGATCTCCTCCTCTAATCAGTTTGATTCCCTTCCACTCTCCAATCCTTGATTGATTGATCGACTAGTGCATTGCAAGAAGTCTTCGTCGATGAATGACTTTCGACTTGTCTCTATACCCAGTAGAGATCATCTATTTTTCAAATATGGTAAGCAAAGAAGGTAATCAAGTATTTTTATGACTAAGCAATACATACCATCTTCGAGACTTATATCACAGCAATTGTTCGGACCAAAGATTCTAGAATCAAAATCAGAATTGAAATATTCGAATTAGATCGACTGGAATCGACCGATTCTTGGGAAGGAAAACCAATTCTAGTCGATTCGAAATCAATTATTTTTTATTTCTTTAGAAAAATAAGAAATCCACTTAAATTTTTTTTAAAAATTTAACATGCTTTAAAAAGAAATAAAGTGTTATCCATGCACGATAACATGATGATAATTGTAACATTATAACATGATAAGGAAATATAACATGGTAATAAAAAAACAAGATAACATGACAATAATTATACATCTTATGGATACCAATATTTATGATACTGGCCTTCATTCTCTTTCTCTTGCTTCTATGCTGATACAAACGCTCCAATGCAATGAAGTTCATGGCAAACTTAGTAGGGTTATGTCTCACAAGATCGTGCCCTATAGTGTACTCCTTCACGATGTGCAACAGATGGGGATGTGAATAAATGAAAGAAGTAATAATCTACGCCTACCTCACAAGTGTAGAAACTATAGCTTCCCTACCTGTATTCTCTAACATAAGGTCAATGGAGTGCATTGCGCATGGTACTTAGAAGAGTTGTTGTCTTTTCTCTATCAATTTTCTCTCTACCGCCTTGTAGGAGGGTTCATTGTTAGTCACGAACTGAACAACATTATTTTCCTCAATCTCCTCCACTACGGTATCCATTAATGAAAAAATATAGTTGGCGTTCTTGATTTGACCCGAACCATCAACCGACTTCAAAAAAGTGCTACATTCTGAACAATATACCAAGAAGTTGATCATGTTTCTCTTGGTGATGCCTGTCCACCCAACACACATAATTGTGTAGCTCCTCTCCTTCTAGACCAACTTGAAACCCTCTATCCATCCGATCTCCTCATCTAGCTCATTAGCATAGATATACCTGTTAGTAGGGACTTGCATTTTCGGTTCAACCTCAACAACGGCATTAATGAGTCTAGAAGTTGGGTTAGTGGCTGCATGTGTTGGGATAATGGAATGTGATCTCTCGAGATCTCCCGAGAATCTCTCTCCACATGTCCGAGAAACGAGATTGCCGAAACGAGAATATCTATATGATACCATTGGTATCTTGATATCCTCCACCTATTAGTACTCCTAACTTTGTTAGATGGCATTGATAAGTTTGCTTCGTATATTTTCAATTTTATTATGGAATCCATACAAATATTCATCTAGACATTATTGTTTGATAAAATTTTTTAACTTAATATTTTGTGATTATATATATACAATTGACCTAAGATGTCATCAATCTCCTACCCATATTTTTCAAGATGAAGCTTTAATCTCACATAAGATTCCTTATATGTATATGTTAACAATAATTCACCCTCTTTGTTTTACGTTTTAATTTTGGCATAGCTTATTTTAATGTTTAATATGAGTTCTATTGCCCTTTTTGAAGAAATTACATGGCATTGTATACTTAAACATATACATTGATTGGTATTTTCAAGATCTAATCTCTCGAAATTTTTCAGAGATCTTTTTTTGTTCAATCTTCATAAAATAAAATCTAGATGCAAAATGACAATCCTGGAGTAAGGCATACCCTACACAAATGAAATCCGAGATCCGATTTCCCGAGATTTTCTTTCACTCTTCCGAGATGAAACCGAGATTCGAGACGGCAATCCTTGGTTGGGATGCTTACATTAAGGTAAACATTTTTATCAGCCATAAACAATGTTAATTAAATGAAACATACATACATACATATTAAGATTTATACCTCTATCTAAAAATCACTTCACAATATGTCTCACTGTTTTCTTTGTAACTGTTACTATTGTCTTCACCAATTTCATTGCTTGTTTAATATTTCTTAGTGAGGCACTCTGCTTTCTAAATAAATACTCATCTGTCAGTGTATGTCATGTGTGACTCATACTCACAGACTGTTGTAATGGCTTCTCTTTTGCTCCCACACCGAAACCTTTATTGTGGCAAGGTCGAGGCGATGTTGATCGGCAAAAAACATAGTCAACTCCAGACTCTCCTACTCCTTCTCTGCTCTTCCTTCATATGCTTGCTTACATGTCTAGTTTTCTTTAGTTCAAAGTTTGTGGATGAGTCCTTATTCTCTGGCTCTGGTTCCGCTCTTGCCCTGCCTTTTCCCTTTCTCTTTCCCTTTGTAGGTTGGCACCTCTCCCTTCATCTTCTCAAGGAGTTCATCATGCAATTGCTCCCGTCGTTCAATCATAATTTCACGTTGTGAGGTAGCCTCTCATCTCCACTCATCTCCTTACGCGCATTGTCATATTGCTTAACAATGCCATTTAGTTTGGCAATGTGTTGTTTTAAGCGAAAACACCCCCGTTCATCTCCTTATTGCACCACTTGCATTGAACCCTATTTTTGCCACATCTACCAAACCCTTTTTTTGCCACATGTACCATGTATCCATGATCCCAACTGATATCGCATCCTGCTGCCGGTACATCAGCATCGTTGTGGTTGGCCATTATTTGTACTCATAGTTGTCAAGGCGACAAGGCGTCTAAGGCGTCCGAAGGGTCATTTACAACTTAGGTGACAAGGCGCAAGCCTAGGCGGTAAGGCAAGGTATGAAGCGGGGTGGGGTGTATATGGCATTTTTTTGAAACTATCATGACATTGTAATATGTAAAAATAAAATTAAACTTACAAATTTAATCAGTTGACATACATTCATAACCAAACTTGAATAAGAACAAGAGCGTACTATGTACAAAAGAATATAAACTTAAGACAATTTAAACCAAATGAACTTACCAAATAATGTTAACATTGTTTGAACTTCTTTTCTTCTTTGAGAACTTACATAATAGTGTTCACAATATATTTGCAAAATACAAGTATAAAACATTTCACATTATCACAACATAAGGCACTAACATAGTAAGATATGAAGTAATCAAATTCAAAAATTAAAAGTACATCAAAAGACACAATACAACTAACATCACCATTTACTAAGAATATAAGTAACATAAAAAAAGCACTTAAAACTTGAAAGTTGAAAGATAAAACTTAAAAGGCAAGAATATTTAAAAGTTACATCACCAACTCAAAGTTTAAAATCAAACACAACATTTTCTAAGATGTCAACATCAGGTGCATTAGTGTTATCATTTTCATTATCTTCTTTATGTGTCTCTTGACTCTCCCATGATGCACCTCTATCATCATCATCATCATCATCATCATCATCATCATCATCTATATCATCATCTAGAAGCTCTTCATCACTATTTTCATCCCTTGATGGTGTATAATGTGATGTACTTGATTGTCCAATTATTCTTTGAGGTCTATCCTCTGAAGGTCCCATAGCATCATCCACATCTTTTCATGTGAGATTTTCCCCTTTATGCACTAAATCTTCATCTCCCTTTGTCATCCATTCATTTCCCCAATGTGGATCTTCAAAACAAATAGGATTATACTTTTGGGGATTTTTTTTTCATACTATACATCTATCTCGAAGACGTCGGTTGTACTGCACATATACCAAATCATTCAACCGCTTATGTTCTAAGCGGTTCCTCTTCTTAGTATGAAGCTGAAAAAATGAATATAAAATCTTGAATTGAAATATAAGTTATTAAATGTAGATCACGCTAGTTACATGTATTACAATTTTAGAAATCTTACAAATTCAAAAGTGCTCCAATTTCGCTCACAACCTGATGAGCTACAACAAAGGCCTAGAACTTTCAATGCAAAAGTTCTCAACTCCGGAGTTTGTTCGTTATATTGTATCATTTAATCAACTAAATTGACAAAGAAATATTAACCACAACATGTACAAATAATGTTAAAAAAAAAATATAATTACACTTATGCCCTTAATTGAAAGTTTTTTATGACGTGACTCGATAGTGAATGATATGCCAAATGTGCCTTTTGCTTCCATATAAGAGGAAAGTTGTTCATCAATTTTTTCTTGCAAATCAAAATCTCTCACAATTCTCTCCATACGTGTAAAAAGCACCTTCCAACTTGGCGGTTGAAGTTGGATCTCTTGCTTTAGCATCAAAATAAAACTTAGGATTCGGAAAATATCCGGTTAAATGTAGAGGGCTGTTGACACCAGAAAATTTCAAGTTGAACCTGAACTCAATTCCCATTAGCCTATCATAGATAGCTCCCAGATTCAACATGTTCATTACAACCAATTTCAATCATTTGGGAGATTAACCTCATTCATACGTCCAATTGTCCAATCCATTGATAAACAGGTTTATTTCCGTAACCAATTTCGTAGCCTCTTTCTTAGTTAGTTATTGGGTCGAAGTCATTTAAGTGAGCTGACTCCATGTTCTTATGGGCTTAGCTTTTAACGCTTATAGTGGTCCATTTGTTTTTGGCCCATGGGCCAATCATCATGCGCGATGCTTGTTTGCCACCTCCGCCAACATTAGCACCTACCGTAAGGGAAGTCTAGCGCATCTCATTTAGGAAGGAGTTGTTACCTCGCAGGGAGTCAGAGCCGAGGTCGGAAGGATATTGAAAAAAGCAGGGGGACTTTCTCTAATTGGAGCCAAGGCCAGCGTGGGATTCTTTCAATGGTAAGGAATCCAAGACGATATCAAAAACTGTAATCCCGTACAGAGTTAGACTTGCTATTCGGAGTGGTCTCTGCTAACAGGATTTCCTCACGATGGAGCACGGCTCCTCGGTCTATAAAAAGGACCTGAAGGGCCCCCGCTGAGAGGAGAAAAAAAAGGAGAGAGGCAGAGGGTCACCACGGAAGCCGTCGAGCCTTGTTGGAGCCGTCAAGGCCAATAGAAGGCCCCCTTCTTCCTGCTAGAAGGGCCGGAGGAGTTGGGGTTGTCCGTTGAGGTGATCGAGACCGCTGGAGCTCGTTTCTTTTTCCGCCGGAACCGCCGGACCTTCTCCATCTTCCGTAAGCTGCTGCCGCCGCCGTCAAGGCCATAAGCCACTGCCATCACCACCGGCGTGGGCTTCCCCCTCCTCCCCTAGGGCCGTCGGCCCCTTCTCTTCCCTTTGCCGGCGCCGTCGCCGTCGAATGGAGCGAGAACTGCCGCCGGAGGACGCCGCGATGCCGCGGGGCGCCGGAGAGTGTCGGGCGGACACTGTAGCCACGGGGAAATAATGTCCCCAAACTTTGGTCTTACGTGGAAAACGGGCGGGGCCCACCCGGCAAAGAGAAGACAAAAAAAGGGAGGGAGGCGCGACTGGGCGAAGCCGGTCGCCCCCCTCCCCCCCCCCCCCCCCCGAATGTCTGTCGGCCCTCCGCAAAAGAACCAGCCCGGTCCGGAACAGTGCAGGGCCCAGCCGGCTGAAGCAGACCCCCTGCGCACAGGCAGGGGCCCTTTCAAAAAAAGAAAAAGAAAAAAGGATTTTAAAACAAACAAAACAGTGAAAATTAAATAAAGAAATATATTTAATTCAACAAACCGGACTAGTTGGGGGGTTGACTAACCATCCGCCCCTACGTCTCGGCTTAACTTAAAAGAATTCAAAATTCGGACTAGTTGGGGTCGACTAACCATCCGCCCCTACGTCCTTAAGGTGGACAGGTCTATAAAAGACCCCAATGTCTTACCATGTCCCAAGAGGGAGTTACTTACCCATTATGCCATTGCCATGGGAAAGCTGTGCATGATCAACATGCCGATATGCCAAACTATGAGCTAATGAGGTTCACGAGGTATGAGATGAGTCCCCACAAGCTTATCAAAGCCGGGTGTATTTAATCTCAAATCAATGAGATGAGTCCCCACACGTCTATCAAAGACCGGGTGTTTTTTTTATCATCAAACAAGCTACATGTTCATTAAGGACTCAAAGGGACCGGATTGCTGTTCAAGTTGTAAATCATGTCTCATATTTTTGAGAGAACAAATAAAATTCATGTTCGGCACATAGATTGATGCTATAAGGAGAGAGCAATCACATGAAACTCCCGGAAGGCAAGACAACAAAAATTGACATAAAACAAAGTCTGGAAAAGAAAAATCTGAAGTTAATAAAATCTGAAACGAACAAAAATCTGAAATCCAAATCTGTCATTACCATAAAAATCTGAAAAAAATCTGAAACATTTAAAATTTGAAATCTAAGTCTGTCAGGTGCAGAATAAAGTCTTTAAAAATCTGAAATTTGAATCGGCAAATGTGCACAAAATCCAGAAAACTGTAAAATCTGAAAGTCCATAAACTGTCATTTGAAGTTGTAAGATTCTGCAAGAGGGTTGGTTCTGAAAATTCCAAATCTGAAATCTGTTTTGGAATGTACAGAATTTGAAGGGGAGCTGAGTAAAAATGTGCAACTTGAAACCTGAAGCTACAATGTGCAGAACCGTCTTTAAAAAAAAAACGCAAATCTGAAATTTGAAATAAACATGAAAATCAGAAGTCAGAGTCTGAAAATGTTAAGTCCAGAGTTTGAGATTGAAGCCTTCAAGTAAAATTTGCAATCTGGAATTTGGAGATGCAAAAATCTGAATTTCAGAGATAAAAAAATCTGAACTTCAGGAGTTTCACAGTCTGAGTTTCACATTTCTGAAATCTGAAGCATAAACTGAAATCCATAAGAAATCTGAACTTGTAATCCATAAAAATTTGAAGAATCCGAAACCTGTAAAAATCTGTAAAAAACCAAAATCTGGAGCCTGAGTCTTCATACATTCAATCAAAACACTCTTAAACCAGTTACAAACTCAATTAAACTCAAACAGAATGTGAACCAAGCCATAAAACAAACCACAAATTCAAATAAATCTCAAAAACAGAACGTGAATTCAATTTTAATTAAACCAAATTTGATAACAGATCTGTCAAACGAAATTCCCAATTTAAACAATCTGTCAAACACCAATTCAATTCAATTTCAACTAAATAAATTCAGATAACCTCAAACAAATTCAACTCAAACTTAATGAAATCCAAATGAAGCAAACCAAACCAAAATTAAACTCAAATCAAACTCAATTTTAAGCAATTTTAATCAAATCCGAATCAATCAAAGTCAACCAAATAAATCTCTAAAATTAAATTCAAACAGATTAACCAATCAAATCAAAATTCAAACCAACAAAATTTAATCCAACCAATTCAATTCAAATCAAATTTAAACTAAAATTGAGTGCTTGCATTCCATTAATTTTATGGGATTGTTTTCTCTTATGTCCATATGTGTGTGAATGTTTATTTTTGTGGATGCATGTTTTTCTATTTTCAATGGATTGCTATGACGTTTAATCAAGGGTATTCGAGTTATCTCGATGTAATTAACGTCGGATCTTCACACCATCCGACGGGGAGAGGTCAAAATCAATTTTCAAAGAACTTAACAACCTCAACACAAATAATTTTGACCCTAGTTAGTACTTTTATGGAATACCATCTATTTTCCTAAGAAGTCAATGCTAAGGTCAAATCAAATCCAAATTCAAAAAGGAAAATGAATTTCCAAAACAAGAATTTTAATTTTTGAGGTTACATCAAGAGCATTGCATTTGTACCTCTCATCTCCGATCCACAATTTTTAAGATGAGAGTATATTTTGTTTCATTTATTGCAAAGTTTTTAATAATATTTTACTTTGCGCATTCCATTGCAGCATACAAATAGCTCATTGTTGGCTTCTCATGTCCATCTACTATTTTTAAAACTTGTAAAATTTGCTGACATGCTCTCAAGATTTCTTCTACTTTATGTCAAAATTTGATTTGAAAAACAATGGTCTGCACATTTTTTCCCATGTTTGTCTTTACCCACACACTTTTATGTCAAGCATTGGAAGATAATAATCTCCTCAATCCTCTTTTTACCACATCATCATTTAATCTATCCAAGGTAAGAAAAGATGTAGCAAACTCTGTTACCCCGCATCATAAATAAGTATATCATTTTCTTTGTGGTTAGAGACATCTATAGACTTTAGAAAGTAGGTCCCCTCTAGACAATTGACCAATAAATTAAGTAATTTTCGTTGTCTTTTATCAGTCCAACCATCGCACATTATGGTACTACCATAAACTTTCCAACATTGCTCATACTCCAAATGTAGTGCAGCAATTTTTTCAACTGCTTTTTTAAGCGAGGACACCCTCAAGCTATGATAATTAGGAGGCTTACAACTCGACCCAATTCGACCTGTAGATTCACACATGACCTTGAAACTTCTCAACTTTGTAGCATTAAATGAAATGCTGGCTTCATAAAATCAAGTGGCTGCGTGTTCTTTGAACAATACTTGCTCTTCTTTCTTCAATTGACTATTCAAAGTATTTTGATATTTTTTGCCACTTCTTCTTGCATCAACAAATTGCTCTGCCAACATTCTTGTAAAAGCATCTATTAGACCCTTATTTTTCTTGCTTTTATCTAGAAGTGAAACTAAATTTGACTCCCACTTTTTTTTCTCTTAATCTTTTATGTCGTCCTTTCGGGCTTCTTCATCACTTTGAAAACACGCAAGAACGTCATTTGTTCTTGAAGATGTCATTTTTCTTTTTTTACTTTTATTCAACCAACTTAACATCTCGTCGGCAATTTCCTTGGTAGTTTTTGGACATTTCTTGACATCGTTAAATTCTTCAATCAAATGTTCTTTTTGTCTCTTGATTCCCCCATTTATCACCAAGCTACAAAGTTCAGATTGAATTCTATTCTTGTCCTTGTCATCAGGCCAATGAGCATACTTCCAACCTGTATCATTCGACTTGACTTTTCTTTTTCCAGCAACATTCATGTTAACTGATCCTGATCTAGATTCCATTAATTAACCAAACAAAAAAGTTCATTGGCTGAAGATATAAAATTTTTTCAGTTTAACACATTCTGATTATATAAATCGACACAAACAATTATATAAGAATAATAATAGAAAATTAAGAATAGAAGTGATAACAAAATTTTTCGGTTTCAAACAGTAGCACAGATGACTCCGATAGAGATTGAGAGAATTTCAACCCTATTATGTATAATATAACAATGTCTATAGACTCCATACATCAAACAATGCCAATGTTATATGTAGAATGTATAAAATGTTTGAAGAAACAATAACAAGAAAATTGAAAATTATCGACGCACCGAAGATGTTTAAACATGTAATATTTTAGACATTTATGCATAGGAAATGTATAAGAAGATTAAAGACATCGTAATAGATGTTAAAACGATGAACTAGAGTGAAGAAATGAGAAGAATAACAAAATATATCAACAACTAGGTTGTAAAAAGAGGAGTACCGTAAGGAGAAGCAACAGTCGGTTAGGTCTTCTTCTAAAGATGGCAATGTCACTGTTGAAGGAGGAGAAGAAGGCCGCGGTGTAGGTGCTGCGAAGGCTTCTGCCGTCGGAGCCTTGGAGGGCCGCATTGCTGCGCGCGGAGGGCTACAGGTCCGAGCGAGTGTGTTTGTCGGCTGGGCGTCGGGGTGAACAGGAGAGTCGGGAGGACTCTTTACGGGATTTTAAGAAACCAGCCCGGTTTTTATTTGAATTGGCGGCACCGGTTTGGCTTCAAGTTGAAATGAGCCGGCGGCCCGCGGTTTACAGGCGATTGGGCGCTTGCCAAGGCGCCAAGGTGTACGCCTTTTCAATGAAATGTTAGGTGGGCGGTCCAGGCGGGCTTCAAATGCCGCCTTGTCTTCGGCGCCGCTTAGGCGACCGCCTTAACAACTATGTTTGTACCTACAACGTATATAAACAATTAAATACGGCTGTTAAAGAAGAATAAAATTAATTTAGGGGGTGTTCAAGAAAAGTATGTTTAAACCATTACAAAATTATTGGAAAGCATATAAACGAAGGTAGGAAATCCGGGTAAAGAAATTTTGCAAAGAAGAGGAACAGGAAGAAGGAACAACCTGTAAATTGCTAGAATCGAGACTTGGATCGTCGAAATCTAAGAAGGATCACTAGAATTGCTAGGGAATCGTCGGATTTGCCATCGGAATCTATTGATCCTTGATGGAATTGTCGGAATCGATGTTGCCACCGTTGGAGTCGACCTTTGCCAAGCTCGAATTGTCAAAATCACTGGGAGCTCCTTCAGCCCTAACAGGTGGTTGTCGGAGTTAGTCTAGAAAGGGCCTTATTTGGCCGGAATTGGATAGATATCGGGTCTGCATTGAGCTTGGTATCGATGTGAGGAGGGGGTGGGAATGGATGAGGTCCCTTGGGGGACCTTATACAGGCCTCCAAGCATAGATTGTAGAATCGCCGGAATCGGATCAATCTATTCCGACCCAATTATTCGTAGGACTGATTCCCCCAAGAATTCTGTGTGAATCAATTCAATTTCGACTAGAATTAGTCGATCTGAACGGCGCCGGAAGCACAAGGGTTCCGGTAACGGTTCGATACCTGGTCTGATTCGGATCCAGTATCGATCCGATTCTCGTAAAAGCTGGAATTGGCCCCTTCACGCTACCCGCAAGGGCTCTTGGTGATCAGCGATTCCCAGGGCGATTCCAGCAAAAATTGCTTGATCCAGCTCCCTGTAGTGGCTATCCAAGCGGAATCGGACGATTTCGTTGCTGATTCCAGCGATTCTGGCGATCCTTGGCGATTGTGACGATCTTTTAAGCGATTTTGGCGATCTTTCAGTGATTTCGGTGATTCCTTCATCCAATTTGAGCGATCCAAGCTCGATTCTAGCTCTGTTAAGCTGTTATTTCATCTTTTGAAAGTTGTTGGTAAGACTTTTTTGCTGGAATCCTCATACTCATTTCTACGCGTTTCTGACGACTTTGTAATTGGTTAAATGGGTTCTCTTCCCGAACAGTTTTGTTCAAAATGTTCCTTCATTATATGAATCTTCTTGGTAAGATATATTCGTTGGAATCCTCGTACGCTGATTTCTACGCGTTTCTGACAACTTTGTAACTCTTTAAACATACCGAACAACCCGTTAGACAAGTTGTTCTCTTCTCGAATTGCTCTGATCAGGCCGTTTCTTCAACGTTAACATCTTATTGATAACATTTCAACGTCGAAATGCCTATACATTAATGTTTACAGGTTTCTAACGTTTCGACAACTCTGAAGTGGTTTTAACATACCAAAAACCACGTCTAACAGGTTGTTCTTTTCCTGAACAGCTCCTAAACTAATTGTATGCATATTTAACAGCCTATATAAATTGTTTACATATGTTGCAAGTATAAGCAATGGCTGATTACGAGGATGATGTAGTGTTGGCACATCCTTCTGACGTCGTTTGGGAACACGGACACATGATAGACCTATCAAAAAAGAGAGTCAAATGCAAATAGTGAAATAGTGTGAAAAGGAGATGAACAGGGGTGTGTTTTGGCTGAAACAGCACATTGCCGGAGTAGGTGGCAATGTCAAGAAATGTGATAAGCTGCCTAGGAAGAAGAGCGAAGAGATGAGAGGCTACCTTATAGGAAGAGCCTTTTAATGGGAGATTAAGATTGAACAGAGGGAGAAATTAGATGATGAGCTCCTTGAGAGGAGGATAGTAGAGGTGCCAACTCACAAAGAGAAAGGCAAGGGCAATGCAAGAGTCGAGCCAGAGTCGAAGAGTGAGGACTCATTGACAAACTCTGATTTTAGGAGAACTAGGCATACTAGTAAGGCTGCATCAGCAATGGAGGAGAAGAGGAGGGGAACAAGAGGGTCCAGAGTTGACCCTAATTTTGGCAAATCAACATCGACTCGACCTACTCGTGAGACTGAGGGAGGGAGACAGGAGCTAGCTCGTTGGTATGTTAGTATGAGATTTACATCGACTGATGAGTATCTTTTTAGGCGACAGAGTGCCTCACAGATGAACATTAAACAAGTTATGAAAGGGGTGAAGACAACATGAATGGCTGCAAAGAGAGCAGTGAGACATATTGTAAAATTATTTTTACATGCAGGTATAACTGTTAAAATGTCATGTATGTATGTTTTATTTAATTTACATTGTTTATGGTTAATAGATTTTTTTAACTTTAATGTAAGTATCTTAACACATGTAGCTACCATCCCTTACTTTTAGACTATGGTTGATGCTGTTGCTGAGACTGGACCGGGAATGCAAGTCTTGACCAATTGACATATATATGTTGGTGGGCTAGATGAGGAGGTGTAGGAGTTAAGAGCGTGGATAGATGGTTTTAAATTTGTATGAAAGGAGAGGAGTTGCACAGTTATGTGTGACGGGTGGACATGTATCACCAAGAGGAGTATGAAAAACTTCTTGGTGTATTGTTTTGAGGACATGATATTTTTAAAGTCGGTTGATGCTTCGGGCCAAATAAAGAACGACGACTACATTTTTTCTTTGATGGATGTCGTAGTGAAGGAGATTAGGGAGAAGAATGTGGTTCAGTTTATTAATGACAATGAACCCTCCTACAAGGCAACATGAAAGAAATTGATGGAGAAGAGGTAACATCTCTTCTAGGTATTTTGTGTGGCGCACTCTATTGACCTCATCTTAAATGATATAGGCAAGGAGGAGACAGTTTCCAATCTTGTCAGGTAGGCGTAGACTATTACGTCCTTTATTTCTTTACATCCTTGTCTGTTTCACATCATGAGGTCATACACTAGAGGGCATGATCTTGCAAGGCCTGGCTCCACTTGCTTTGCCATGAACTTTATAACACTGGAGAGTTTACATTGGCACAGGCATGCACTAGTTAGGTTCATCCAGTCCGAGAAGTATTATCAATATATGGTGGACAACTTGTATAACAAGGAGGACCAGTTAGAGATTCTTGTCAAGGTTGAGAGGTAAATCATGAACAAGAGATTTTGGGAGAGGATTACCTACTACTTGGCAATCATAGAGCCACTGGTAGTTGTGTTAAGGTTGATAGACTCAAATGATAGGAACCAGATGTGCACCTTGTACGATGTAATGGACCGGGCCAAATTAAAAATAAAAGAGAAGAATCCCAGAGGCTACAATAAATAGTGGAAGATCATAGATGATCGATGTGATAGGACTTTGTATTTTGATGTACATACTGCATGTTAGTAGTGAATAAATTATTTGTGGTTATTTATTTTCTACTTAGTCAATATTTAGTTTGTTCATAATGTAATATGCTTAAATGACTGTAGGATATTTTTTAAGCCCCCACATCCAATATAGAGAACATGTGTCGAACGATAATGTGGTGATGTGAGGTATACTCTCAGTTATTCAGCGCCTGTGCCGATCTTAGCAGGATATGGTAGAAACTGAGTTAGAAGTAAGTTGGAGTTGCATTAATAATTGGGAGTCAATAATTTATTGCGAACAACTAATCATTTTTTATGTATCATTTTTAGATGTAGAGATATAAGATGAGAGTGGGGGTATATTTAAATGTTGATTTAAGATATTCTCGTGACAAAGTCTCTCGTAGTATATTATTTTAAGATTATATTTTTATTTATTTATTTTATAAGTTTTAAGTCTATTAATTCAAGTGAAAGAGGGTTGATTGTTTGCTTCTTTTTTGTGCAGTTGAGTGGTGGGTGCAGGTCAACATTAGGAGTGGATAGAATCCACTTTTTGCAGTTGGTATCAGGATTTTAAGACAGAGCACTAGTTCCTCCACTTGTGAGAGAAACCGGAGTACATTCAACCTGATACATACAAAAAAGAGGAACAAGATGATCTCTGACAGACTGGAGAAGTTGGTCTTCTATCATTACAATATGAGGCTATGCATCAAGAACATAAAAGACCGACAGAAGATCTTGAAGGAGAGATTTGTACCATTTGCAGGTGGTTCATGTGAGTAGGAGCCAAAAATCACAGACACCACCACCTGAGGAGGTTGACATGGATCAAATATTTCAAGAGGAACATGCATTTGCTTCCTAGATAGAGGAGAGGGCAGTTAGGGATTATTCAGCTGAGTTTGATTCTGATGACCGTGTATGGGCAGAAGGAGAATTGGATGATGTAGAGGTTGAGGATGTTTCACCTTCTCAGGCTCAGATAGGCCCATCTTTTGCCCCAACAGTCGTACAACGGCTGCCTCCAGGCCCTACCCCAGCTCCAGCCCTAGCCTCAGCCCCAACCACATCTACTTAGCCCTATTCAGAGTCCAGGCAGGACTAAAACAAAAGTAATAACACGAAAAATGGGCCGCTTTTCACAGTTGAAAAACTTTTTGGGTTGTAGTGGGCCATCATATATAGCAGAAGAAGTGAAGAGAAGAAAGTTGGACATCAGGTGACGTCCTGTGAGCCTTAGGGGTGTAAACAAGCCGAGCCAAGCCGAGTAGAATGGAGTTAAAGCTCGGCTCGTTTATTTTACTTGAGTTCTAGTTCGAGCTCGAACAAGTATGTTGAACTCTTGTTCAAGTTTGGTTCGTTTATTAATTGAGTCGAGTCGAGCTCGAATTCGAGTAGTAGCTGGATTAAAATTCAATTCATATTCAAGCTTAAGTTATATATACAAACCTGTTTATAAAACTCAAAATCAATGAAAATTCATTTGTGAAACTCTAGATTTAACTCATTTATGAAACTCGATCTAAGTTTAAACTCAAATTTTGCATTATTTAATTTATTTAAGTGACAATATATAACTATTAATACTCTTAATTTAATTTTTAAATATAAATATACATTAGAATATTTAATCGAGCTACTCGTGAGCTTATCGAGCCGAGTAAGAGTCTATTCAAGCTCGGCTTGTTTAATGAGTCGAACTTTATTTTTTGTTCAAACTTGTTTATTTAACATAATAAACAAGTCGAGTCGAGTTTTTATCGAGCCGAGCTTCGAGCTATGTGTTGAGTGTATTGGTTCGTTTGCACCCTTAAGCCTAGTTGACAACACATGTTTCTTCTCACTCCTCAGTTGATGATGACGATAAGTGTATACTGGCCACACAGCCAGCAGGAGGGGTAGAGATGCATGGACCAAAAACAGGTGTAGCAGTTCCCAACTCACCTAATTCACGGTGGTCAAAGCCATATTTTAGCTTGGAGCAGTAGCCACCATAGTATCAATATATAGAGCTAGCTTATCCAGAATTTTATGATCCCTAACGGTCGTAGATTTCTCCACCTGAGTCTACCTACGTGCCACAGTTCGTTCCCTGCGATTTAGGTGACATGGCAAATGCATTATTTTCATACGAATATATGTCAACATTGATAAGAAGAATGGGGACAACTCAGTCGTGACAAGAACAATAGGAGGAAGAGGTGGATGAAGGCCAATATCATGGATATTAGTGAACGTGTTATGAAATATATATTTTTACTTTCATGTTTTCATGTGATCATGCCATGTCTTATTATACTTTTTACATTTTATCATGTCATTAACATCTTTTTAAGTTTATTAACACGTTGTCTTATTATAATGTTACGATTATTATCATCTTATTGTTATGATGTTACATCTTATTCTTATTTAAGTAATAAGGCAGAAAACCTTCTCACTTGATTTCGGAATTAGTCGATTCTGATCCCATTCGGCTGATTTCGTGAACGATGGCATGTATATACATGCTAAATGTTACATTTCCCCTTTTTACACATTTTTCTATACCATTTCCTGTTTTTGGATTTTTTCTAATTTTTTTAATTCCCCAAGAATCGGCCGATTATAACCGATTTCGATTTCGATTCCGATTCCTATTCCAGAATCCTTGCCTCCAAGGTAATAAGGAGGGCTTAAGAAGCCCCCCCCCCCAATTGCCATATGCGGATCCCCTAAAGGGGATAGCGGGGTAGTGCTACTCGGCGACTGGGTCGCAACCCCTTGTTGGGTCGGGCCGACGGGATCTTGATCGGGCCTGTTGGCCCATTTTCGAACTGGGTTGGACTTAAGTCATGACCCGGGTCTCTACTTGACACTTCATTGTTCTTAGAAACAAGAAGTTTGTTTTTTATATTTTTTTCAAAAATTTAAATGTTTTATATAATTATATATTATTTTATATATCAAAATATATTTCGTCTTAAATGCCTAAGATCTCTTGCCTCGTACACCTGAGGTGAGGTGAACCTCTTGCCTTAGGTGCGTCACGTCATGGATAACATAGACAGTGACGGCAAGACTAGGAAAGCGAAGAATCTCAGGTCAAAGCACATGTGTTCGACATTTTGGCATTCCAAGAAACTAAAGTATCTTTTTTTCTATCTTTGTTTATTATTCTTGAACATTCTCAAAGGTTATGCACACCCGTCTTTTCTTGGAAGAAGTGGGAGTTGTTTGTCTTATGAAATGAAAACAAGTTTAGCATGAAATTGAAGTACATATTCCTTACTTATGTTTTTATGTCAAAAACTATTGAAAACTCGAGAGTGGAACCTTGTTATTGTTTATTGATCCAGTCAAGGAGAACGAGAAAGAAGACTTCAAGGTTTGGATGATGTGTTGTAGCTTATTTATCAAGAAACTCATTTGATTCCATATTTGACTCCTTCCATTAGAATACTACTTTTTACTTAATTCTTGTGCACTTACTCCACTCATATGTGCACTACTAAAACTATCTTGTTCACTTCCACCTCCTCCTCCACCTGAACCTCCCACATCTTGTTGTGTAACTAGAATAATTTCTTTCTTATCATCATCATTTGAGGAAGGTGTTTGTGTACTATCCATAAGAATCAAATATCTTCGATTGGTACGTAGCTTCTTCCTCTTCGCTATTTCTTCATCTTGTGTACCCATGTCAGTATTGCATTGTACTGCTCTTTTAAAGGCCTTGAAGCCTCCAAAGGGGCCACTCTTTTTAGTGCCAAGTTCTACAATTGAAATATGAGTGGAGCTGTGGCTAGAGGTGTACCTTGTGGAATTAGAGCTGGCTATGAAACTCTGGAGTTGTGCAAGAAACTTGATTTTCTTTTCATTCTTTCATCTGATCATCCTCACCAATGATGTTGTCAAGCTCACCTTCGACAACGGATCTATTATTCAATTTGAACTCCAACTCTCCCTCGACATCATTCTGATCTATCCACGTTGTAAATAAATGTTCTTCTTGGAAGAAATATTCCATGTTTACGTCATTCTTTGTCAAGTCCTGATTGGCTTCAATTTTAGCTCTTTCTTGTTACAAACCACTTGCAAATATAACAAATCGCTCTCAGATATCTTCTACCTATCCTTGATGTTTTTAATTTCGTATAAGACTAATTTTCTTAATCTTTTAGTTTTTAACTTATTTCTTATCTTTTCGTGTATGTGGCTGAAAGTGTTCTAATTTCTTTTACATTGGAAATAATTGGTACTTTGACTAAGTACCATAACTGCAATGGTTGCTAGTGGATTCTGTTCAATCTTGTTGTTTACTTGGATTCGCCAATCAACTAGAAAAAGACAAATAATGTAATAATTAGTAAGGGTAGTAAACTTATAGTTAAGAATGTTTACTATGTATGATATGTGCAATAGCCTACTAGGAGAAATTTTGTCATGTGAATAGGCAATATCTGGATCTCCATAGACTTTTACTTTATGTTTGTATGATGTCATCTAAAATACAATATGAAATGTAGGTAAGTTGATTGCTCCTTTTCAATGCTTAATAATCAATAAATCAGTAACAAGTACTTCAATTTTAGCCTCTATTCTACAATGTGTAATTTTGGCTAAACGTTTGACCATTGATAATGTGCCTGATAACACCTCTACATCATTGTATACTTGACCACCATATTGCATTCTTAGTTCAAGAAATATCTTGTCAAAATAGATCCGAAACCAACCTTTAAAGCATTAATAAATTACTACAACAATAAAATGATATTAAACAATTAAAATTATATTTGCAACGTAAATATTATGATGAAGTGTTTTGTCCCATATAGTGTCTATAATTATCCACCATTTTTTATAGCCCCCGGGATGTTTGTCTTAGATCATCATCTTGGATTTGTCCATAGTATCATACAAATACCCTATTTGATTTTTGTCAATGGAGTCAACCAATTTCAACACTTATACTAGGGGTTCTATGACTGATAAGTATTATTGCACATTTTCTTATCACCTGTTGTCTTTAATAAGACTCTTCATCTTCAATAAAGTCTTATACTGCTCCATTGTAACTTGTGCTATGTCCATGCACTTCTGATAAGCTGTAAAGACTTAACCTCTTCAAATCATTTTTATATCTATAAAAACTCTTCAATGCAATGAATTGTGTAGCAAATCTGGTTGGACCGGGACGAACAAGATTACGACTGTTAGTGTGTTCTCTCACGATGAAAAGTTGCTTGAGTGCTTATAAATGAAAGATGTAATAAATAGTCTTTGACTTATCAAGAACCTCAATTGGTTCTATTCCAATATTTTCTAACATCAAGTCAATTCATGGCAACCAAAAAAATGGTATTGTTTTCATCAGTTTCTTGCTTGCAACCTTTTACGAAGGCTCCTTGTCCTCTATCATAGTGTTCATCAAACCAAACAAGTAATCTACTTTTTCATTTGGCCTGATGCATTGATAGACTCCAAAATGGTGAAGTCTTCAAAAAAAATACACAAAGAAGTTGATAAGCGATTTTTTTATGATTCCTATCCATCCATCACACATCACAGTGTAACATTGTTCCTTCCATATAGATTTGAATCTATCTTCCCAAGAGATCAACTCATCGACCTCTATATCCAACTCCTTCTCTTAAATATACTGGGAGGTGGGGACTTGTAACCTCAGCCTTAGCCTCACCAATGACATCTACTATTATTTGAAAACATGGATTGGTCATTGCATACGTTGGGAGACCTATATAAAAGAAGAATATCACACAATTATTAATGTTTTTTCGTAAAGTATGTAACACATTTAGTTAAAAACTTAACTTTCATATATATCTACACGTAGAAACTATTTACAGATATACTTGACTACTTTATTTGTAGCCCTTGTAGTAGCATTCACTCTTTTAAAGGCCTGCTTGACAGACCTTTGCCCTCTGTCACTATGTCTATACATGGTGGTGTCCATTGGCTAATTTGACTATGACTAATAGAATTCACTATCTCGCCTTGGCACCTGTGTAGGCTGATTGCATTCGACATTTGATTGTCTGGCTCTAGCACTTGAATCTTCTGGTTCCCTTCTTCTTTTCTCATCTTCTCTGACTTTGAGCTATATTAGTATGCACAACTCTTCTCATCACTATCTCCTCTTCATCATATGAAGATGATGAATCAAGTTGCATGTGAGTTTGTGACTTTTCCTTCTTATCTCATCAAGACATGAGATTTGTCTCTCTCTCTCCGAAAAACTCATAATGTAGTTTTGTCTCTGTGCTTAATTCTAATTTCTCTTTGTGATGTTCTCCCGGTTAGATAATCTCTCATTTCTTCTCTCAACTTAGTTGAGACCTTATCGCACTTCTTTACATTCCCACCCACACCAAATATATGTTGCTTGAGGTAGAAAACATTTCCATTGATATTTTTTTGACACCGTTTACATATTTTTCTTCTTTGCCTCACATCTAACAAGTACCTATGTTGTATCCAATGTCCTCCTATCTAGCGGTAGCTTGCTCTTTGTTAGACATTTTATCTACACATACAACAAGGATAATTTAAAATTTGAATCCAATATGAAAAAAGATGACAATCTCCCCGGAGGGGTGATCTCCCATTCAAGGGTGGAAGGGGGTGAGAATAGGTCACCCCTCAGGGGGAAGGGGAGGGTGGATCGCAACATGCCTAGGCTAGATTGACCAGAGGGATGCTTGATCACCAGAGATGGTTGGAGGGGTGGTTCCTTGCCAGGGGAGCAGAGGGGGGGGGAGAGCTATGGGAGGAAGAATTGGGGGGTGGGGAAGTGGGGAGATCGAACCAAAATGGGTCTTCGGTAGACTTGATTCGTAATTGATTTCGGTTGATTTCTAGATTGATTGGGAGAATGGAGCAGTCCAGCAACTATTTGCCCGATTCTCACCGTTCCCCTCATAACTCGAGTATGGATCAACTGATTTGACAAACCATGGTAAAGGGGGCAGCACCCCTTGGGGGGTGATGTAACCTCAAATTTTTTAAAAAAAATTTAGAAATAAAATTTTCAGTTTGATTAGATTTTGACTTTAGCATTGACTTCTTAGGAAAATAGGTGGTATTTTATAAAAGTATTAGCTATGTCCATGATATATATGAAATATAGATTGAGGTTGATAGATTCTTTGAAAATTGATTTTTGACATCTTTCAATCGGATGGTGCAAAGATCTGATTTTTAATTACATCGAAATATTCGAATATCCTTGATTATCCATCATAGCAATCCATAGAAATAGAAGAGCATACATCCACAAAGAATAAACATATATATAGGAACAACGGCCCCATGAATTTGATGGAATGCAAATACTTATTGTGTTGTAAGTTGAATTTGTTTTGGATTGATTTGAATTTGGTTTGAGGTTAAGTTGATTGATTTGAATCTGATTTATGAATTGCTTATCATTTCAAATTTGATTTGGGTTGAATTTGAGTTGGATTGAATGATTTGGTTAATCTGGGTTGAATTTGAATTTTTCTTATTTAAGTTCAGTTTAATTTAAATTGAATTTGTTTGGTTAAAATTTGGTTGAATTTAGTTTGAGAGATTTGATTTGAATTTATTTAGGAGATTTTAAATTTGTTTGATTAAGATTGATTTGGGTCTATTTTGAGAAATTGGATTTGGGTTTGATTCTGTCAGAAGATTTGTTTTTTGGTTTGTGTTATGACTTAAAAAATTGATTTGAATTGATTTCTTGATCACCTGTTTTAAGTCTTAATTGAATTTAACTTGGTTTAGTTTGTTTGGAACCGCCAGATTGCAGATTTGCTTAAATTATGGCTTGTGATTTGATTTAGTTTGAATTGAGTGGAATTTGCTTAATTAATAAGTCTGGTTTGGAAGTTTTAGTTTATCTTGGTGTTTAGCAGGTTGGAGATTATTTTTGGGTTTTAGTGAAGCTGATTATTCATTAACATTTGTTATCTTCTATCTGTTTTAATTTAAATTTTGGAATGTTCAGATTTCTTGAGATTTACATATTTAGATCTGTTTGGATTTGTCTAGATTTTTAAGTTTGTTTAACATTGGTGATTCATTTTTATTAATATTGGTTATCTTAATGGCTTAGTGTGAGTTCGAATTGTTTTTCGAATGTATTTTATCTTGATTGAATCTGGTTGGTGTTAAGCCAAAACAGGATATCATCTGTTCTGGATTTGATCTCACGTTACCATCCTTCTCTTTGGTTGAAGCTATAGGAGGAATCTGGATTTAAAATCTGCCGTGATCAAATTTCAGATTTTGATTTAAGTTAATTCTTTTTGGGAAGGTTTTGTTTTTTTTCTTATGAAAACACTTGATTCAATTTGTAACTCAATATCATTTTAAGTTCCAGTTCAGATTGTTTACATTTTATTTGGAGATTTCGGCTTGAATTTGACTTGAGATTTGTTTAGGTTTACTGCTTTTCCGAGAATGGGTTTTGTGAGTTTTTTTTTTGTTTGTTCAGTTCTTATTAAGGGGTGTGTTATTGGGTTGGATTTAGATTGATTAAAATTTGGTTAAGGTTTTGATCTGAATTGATTATAGTCCTTTGGATGATTTAGTTTTGGATTGGGTTGACACCTCCAGATCTTTCTTCTTATTCTTCAGGTTTCAAACGTCTTTGAATTGCGTAGGTCAGAATTTGTCATTTTGACCCAGATTTAAATGTGTATTACTTGAATTGAGCTTGATTTGACCAGAACCTGGCTAAGGCTTAATGACATTTGAGATTCAATTTTCTACCTGGCGTCCTTATTTGCGATGCATTTGCCTTTCGATTTCAATTATGGACATGAAGCTTTGGGGATCAAATTCTCATATTCAAAACCCTGCATTTCAGATTTTTAGAAATTCCCTATGACTCAGATTGTTTATACTTAATGTCCCAATTTCAGATTTATGGTTTTTTTCTTTGAATTGAGGAATTGTATTCAAAAGACTTTATGATTGTTTAACCGGCTTTGGAAGATTTTTGAACTTTGATATTTCAACTTGAAATCTTTTCTTTCTCCCTTTTTTTTCTGATGCATCTAGCCTTAAGGCTGACAAATCATGAAACTGAACGTCCTGTCTTCAATTCATCTGCCACTTGATTTCAGTTTGATTTGGAATTTCATAACAGGGGTCTGAAATTGAGGTTTGACAGTTCAGTGAATGCCGAGAATTCCTCAGTCTCAGACTTATTAGCTCTTTTGAAATTTTTTGTTTTTTAAGGCCTTTGCATCCCATCAAGCTAAAGAAACTGTCGATTTCCTTTCAATACAAATCTGTGCACCGAACATAGCATTTATTTATGTTCTCTTTATCTAAAATACATGGCTTCAAACCCATGCTATTACAACCTGACTGATTAGAGATCAACTTTACTTAATCCTTGATGGACATAACTGAACTTGTTAATTCATGGATGGAATATATCCGGTCTTTGATAGACATATGGTTTGTAATCTATTTCATAGCCATAGTAGTTCAAGTTCAATTAAAAAAGCATTTCTTCTCAAAAAAGGAAGAAGAAAATTGAGGTTTCATAGGCCCATTCATTGATTACAGAATCAACTAGATTAGATCAGTCGACCTTGATCAGAGCTTTGTCAGGAAGGTTGATCCAAGAATGATTCTTGGTGGAATGGGCCAATTCCGCCAATTTCCCCAGGAGGCCCCATGAGTCATTGTATCTTTCAAAATTGGGTCCAATTCCTATCTGAATTGATGATCCCCCCATTCCCAATTTCCCGCCACTCCATCTCTCCCCCTTTTGATTCTAGGGTCCTCCTTCTCCCCGGCGGAGCCCAAACACCCCCACGGTGGAGGCCCCTCTCTTTCAGCGACCCCCCACACTCTTCAATAAAAAATCTCCTTCCCATCTATCCTTCTCTAGCTCTTATCCACGCTTGTAGACCACCCTTTATGGCGGAGGGCACTCCCATGTGGTAGAATGACACATCTCCCCGGCGGAAGCACCCCCTAGTCTCCCCCCTTGGCGAAAAGACTCCCTAGTCCCTTTCTCACGGTCACCTCTTAGGGTGATTGTCACCCCCCAGAAGGGCTGTTGTCTCTCAGCCAACTCCCTAACTTGACCTATTTGTGATCGGTGTAATAATTTTTTTAATGTCTTTTATTTGCATGGTGTAGAGAAATGGCTGATGAACAACGTGAGTTTGATGGCCCAGTTTTGTATGATATCGGGTGGAACATGTCACTTTGGTGTATGTGGATAAGAAGAGTTTAATGTAATTTGTGTGGAAAATAGATCAATGGAGTATGCTGCTTGAAACAACACATAGGTGAGGTGAGTAGAAATATCAAAAAACATGACAACTAACAAGATACTTAGAGAAAGTAGAGAAGCCATGAGGGCCTATCTTACATGAAGATCATCTCGGGCAGTGAGAAGAACTGCACTTTGAGCTACTATGACGTAGATATACAGGGACAAACCAAAAAGGCAAAGGGAAAGCTTTGGCTGAGGATGATACATTCATCTTAAGTGATGAAGATGCAGAAATAAAAAAGGCAATGCATGCGAGTGAAATATCATAAGAAGAAGATGAAGAGAGAAGGGAGCAAGAGAGTTTAGAGTTGGGAATTCGACATTTCGTTGGTAACATTTAACTTTATCCATTGATGATGCAAGAGTCGGAGAGACAGTACATCATCAGTCACACTCGACTTGAACCCTAGATGATGCCATGTTCATGAGGCAGAATAGTACTCAAAGAATAATAAATAAACATTTAAAGGAGTTAAGATAAGTACTTCAACTACTAAGTGGCTAATGAAACATATTTGCAAGAAGCATGTATATGCAGATTGGAGCAAATTAACGTTAGCTTGTCATGCATACATGCATTGTTATTATTATTTGAGTATGAGTTTAACATTTATTGTCATGTTAACTCGATATAGGTGTTTCAACACATGCCACCACTAACCTATACTTTTAGATTGATCGATGCGATTGAAGATGTTGGATTGGGATTGAAAGTCACAACCTCTAGGTATATTTATGACGTTGGACTAGATGAAGAGGTTAATAAACTCTAAGTCTTGGATAGATGCATTTAAAATGATATGTAAAGAGAGGTTATATAGTCATATACGATGCGTGGATAGATATAACTAAGAGGAGTATGATAAACTTTATTGTGTATTATTCAAAGGGCACAACTTTTTTGAAGTCTATTTGTTGATGCATCATGACAGATAAAGAATACATATTACATTTTTATTCTGATGGATGACATTCATAGTTGTCAAGGCGACAAGGCGTCCAAGGCGTTGAAGGGTACCGATTCCGCTTAGGCGACAAGGCGGCCGCTTAGGCGTCACCTAGGTGGTCAAGGCGGTAATCAAGGAAGACTGAGTCGGGAGATTGTTATATATAAAAATAAGCATAGATATAATTATATTTTTTATGTTATAATCGAATATGAGTGTTTTATCAATGCACATAAGTAAATATGATGGGTGTGTGAAAGAGAAGAAAGTTAAATAGATTTTTATAAAATTTAAGTATATAACTCATTTATGATTATAAAATTTATATATGTGCAATAGTATAAGTGATGGTAAAATATTGTTATAGTATTATTAAATGGGGGGAGCGCAGAGTAGTCTCGGATCGACCAGCGCGATCAAGTCGCGGGGGTCAAGGGGGCAGCGCCCCTTGTGGGGGGTTTTCAGGGGGGGGCGAAGTCCTCCGAACCCAAAAAAGTATGTAATAGTATGAGTGATACAGAGAGAGAGAGAGAGAGTGAAGAAAGAGTTGAAAGGCAACTTAATTAAGTATATAATAGATGTTTATAATCATAAATCTTAAGGCGTTAATCATAAATGCCTTAAGATGTTTATATAATAGATAATTTATGATTATCTTTATAATAGATGTTTATAATCATAAATTATTGTTTATAATTAAGTATAATTATGTTTATAATCATAAATTTTGAGTGATAACATTGTCTAGTTTGTGATAGATAAAGAATCCTCTTATAAGGCAATATGAGGGATATTGATAGAGAGGAGAAAACATCTATTCTGGGTTTCATGTGCAACACACTATCAATCTTATGTTAGAGGACATTGAAGGAAGCTTCAATTACTATACTTGTTAACCAAGCACAACTCATCATCTTTTTTTATATATTCTTATCTTTCTTGTTTGCTCCACAAATGAAACAACATGTTGAGGGGCATGATGTTATTATGCTTGATCGACTAGATCTGCTACTCCTTTATTATATTTGAGAGTTTGCATAGACAAAGATATGCGTTAGTACGGTTCATTAATTCTATTGAGTATATGATGTGCATTGTTCCTCCTTCTCTGATCCTCGACAGCAGCCATGGACCTCAGAGCATTTATTGGCAGGTTTTTCCTTGGAAGCTTTGGCTGGCGTAATCTGGTTGATAGACTAGTTTGCTTAAACATTGGGATTTGACGTGATGCCTTGATAATTGGTTGTTATTGGGTTGTTCATAAGTCGGATTGAACTCAAAACATGTCAAACTAAGTCAATAACTAAAACAAGGCCGGATCTGAAGATTTGGGCTGAGCTGGTGGGAGGTAGGATCCTCTGCTTTGGAGTATTCGCATCTAGGAAGGTTGGGTCGTGGGTCATGACCTCATTATTTTAATACTTTTTTTGAAAATTCAAAAAAAATACAGAAAAATAATGGAAAAAGTTCAAAAAAAATATAGGAAAATAAGAGAAAAAAATAAATGCCATGATTTAAAAAAAATAATTTATCAACTTTATTTTAATATGACATATTCTATATTTTGTAGGTAGTTTATGTACTCTCCCCATGGCATTTAGGTTGAGTACAAAGCTTGATACATGTATACATGATGATTATATTTGTTAGTCCATTGATAAACTATCCTAAGATTTGATTCAAAGGAGTCACCATAGCTATAAGTCGATTGGATCGAAGTATTTGATGACTCCACATGATTTATTTCATAATACTCTTGGCCATATGTAGGGAATCAAGAGCCTTGGGATGAATCATATGCATAGTTGGAGGCATCGTGGTATTCTTCTCCAGCTCCATGCGTACGGTGACCTCCTCCACGTTGCGGCCATGTACCATGATCTGCGTCTTGGGTCACGTGTGTGTAGTGCTCTTCGCCGGTAAAGCGTAGAGATGTTGTAGGAGATATAAGAGGATCTGAGGTCCCTTGTATTTGTGAAGAGATGACGCTCTCGTATCCATTTCCATTGTTGCTGCTACTATTTGACGAAGAATCCTGAGAAGTTTGATACTGCACTCGAATGTTTGGCTCTGGCGTGTCTTCTCGATCATCTTCAATTATATCAACATCTGTAATATCAAGAGGATCAGCCATAACTTGTTTATCTTTTCTCTTACTTTGCGTACCTCGACTAGTTCCTTCTCCGGTCCTCTGTTGCTTTACTAGGGAGGGAGGGATCTGGAATTCTTCGGCCAAAGGGACATCATCGAGCACTCCTTTAGCCCATTGTCGGTCTTCCGGGTTGAACTCCGGTTCTCTCAACCCTTCTCGGTCGTTGATCCAAGCTTCCTAGGAGTTTTTCTCATAGAATATTTGATCCAAATCGATGTCCTCCTTAATTTGTGGCTCCTCGACCTGACGTCTCGCCGCCTGTGATATCCAGCTCTTTTGTTCCATCTGGTTCTGCTTCTTTCTCTTTAATTTTTTCAACTTTAACCTCATGTTATAGTGACAATACACGAAGTCTTCGAGTCTCTTTGATATCAACTCGTTCCTTTGTTTCGAGTGAATTAAGCTGAATGTAGACCAATTTCTCTCGAAACCCGAAACCGAAGTGGTTTGGCTAAGGACCCTGATGGCTACATCTGCTAAGTCCTCGTACCCTAGTACTTTACCATGGTCCATCTACCCATCAGCTGCATAAATTGAATATCTTACATTATTATATCGTACATTTTGATTAACTAAGTGATGAAAAATATTGTACGTATCCGGACTTAGTAGCATCACAACTCGTTCCACTTTGCTCGTTCCAAAGTGAAATGCCCGCATTTGGTAATCGTACATCTTGTTACAGGTGATAATGGTCTGGTCGTCGTCACCAAGCATCCGTCGGATGACATTCTTCACGTCATCTAATAGCTTGTTTGTTGTCGTGAAATGTGGACTATAACAATACCTTAGGTTGAAACAATAACCTATGAACCAAATAATATTAGTAAACAACTTATATGTATCTGATCTTTAAAAAAAAGATTAGTAAATGTCTAAGAAATTATATTTGCTGCATATATGGGTTGATGTAACGTACGTTTCTAGTGGCGATCTATTGTCTCATCACTCGGCGAAGGCGGACACTGTCTTCGAGATTTCTTTCTTGACTCTCTTAATCGCATCATATAAATACCCCATGTCTGCTTTCCTATCTCCTTCAACTATCTTTAATATCTTCACTATGAGTTGGACGATGTTTAATGTCTTCTTTACAACTTTCCAAAAATCCTCACTCTCTATTGTCTTCTCTACTTTTCTTTGCTTTCTCTTGTCCGATTGGTTACATCTAGCTATCCAATTACCCCAACCCGGTGAAATTATCATCTGAGTTACAGCTCTTCATTGACTCAACAACTTTCTAACGAAATGTAGTGGGAGACGAACCGGGTTGCACCGGGCCGTAGTAACTCTGGGCCATTGGTATGTTCCCGCATAAGTGAAATGGCAAAGTTATGGTTGTAAATAAAAGAAGAAATAAACTGGGCTAGCTTAACTACCCTGTCTATTTAAGGATCCTTGCATATATCCTCCAATATCAAGTCTATGGAGTGGGCGGAACAAGGTGTCCAATACAACTTTGGTTTTTTTACCATAAGTATCTGTTCGGCCAATTTGTATGTGGTCGCATTGTCTGTGACTACTTGAACTACCCGACTTTCTCAAATTTTTTCTATTACTCCATCTATCAATTGGTAAAAATACTCCACATTTTTTACCTTTCTCGATGCATCGACCGACTTCCAAAAGACTGCCAGCTTGACTGTGCACTAGGAAATTGATCATTGTCTTCCTAGTTATACTTGTTAAGTATAAGATATTAACTAAGTTAAATTAAAAAGAATATTATTACATGTAATATAAATAACTATAAACAAATTTACTTACCGGTCCATTCGTCGGTCATTAATGTGCAAATTCGTTCCTCCCATATTCGTTCAAATAATGCCATGTATTTCTTTATTTCTTGCACCTCCATATGAAGATATGCACTGTATATCTCTTTTGAGTTTGGCCCCGGCACTCCTCTCCCGACGTCTGCGATCGTCTCGATCATGTTCTCGTAGTACAGTCCTTTCGCAGCATTTGTCGGTATGCTGTGGAGAAAGAACCACCTTGACGTTACTCGACCAATCTTCTCTTTATACAGTTTAAGATTCTTCATCGCCGTCGTGATTGTGGTTTGACGTTGTCGTGGTCTGGTGATAACGGGATTCACGGGACCTACTGCCGGGTCATCATCTTGGGTGAGATCATGAATCTCATCCCTTGGTTGGTTGCTGGATCCTCTTTCACTTCCTCGACTGCTCCCACTTTCAGACCCTTGACCTATCATTCGGTTGGTGCGTCTATGTAACTCTTCGTCAGCGAATGATCTTTGACTTGCTTTGATTCCACGTAATAGGTCATCTATTTAAGAAATATTTAACTACTTAATTATATTTTAAAATAGAAGAATAAACTATGTCGTATGTAGTAAAACAAACATACCGTCGTCGTAGTCTTCGTCTCTGAAAATATCTGGTCTATCTTGTCTGGTCCCGTAAATATGTACGGAATGTCTCGTTGGTTGTAATAGTTCTTCCCGAACGGTCTCCTTATGTCATTTGCTAGTTCTCTTTGTTTGCTTCATCGCTTGTAAGTGCCTACGAGATTGAGCTCTTACCTCCGGTGGAGTCCGTGTGCAAGAAAGAACATTTCCCTTCATGCCTGCAAGATGAAATTTCGAACGGTAAATACCACCGAATATAACTTTGTCACAATATTTATATTGCTCTTTTCTCTCCGCCATGGAGATCAAGTTGCGATGTAACCAAGTCGGATCACTCCGGGTCGCACTGGTAGTTTGGGTTGTTTGACTTGAAGAAGATATTTTTTTTACTAAATAATTACTTAAGTAAGTAATTAACTATTTAAAAAGTTAATGACATTAGTAAGTGACTATTTTTCTAAGTAAAATTTTAATTATGTAAAATAAATGACTAACTAATTTTTTAACTAAGTAATTAATTAAACCTTCTAACTAATTATCTAATTAAATAACTATTAAACTAAATATCTTGCTAACTAGCTATTTAAGTAAGGAAGTAAGTATTAAAAATAATGAACTAATTAAGTAACTAATGAATGAAACAAGTATTAAATAAATATGCTAAATGAACTAATGAAGTACTTAATGAAAAAATTTAACTAAATGAAGAAGAAAAGAGCACAATATTGAGCAAAATTTGAGAGCAATGAGAGTAATGAAAGTGAGAGTATTGAGTGAGGGTAAGGAGAGCCCCTTGGGGCCTTTAAATATTCCCCCAAGGGGCTGAAAAGGGGGGGGGGGGGGCTGGAGGCCCACCCTACCGATGGCAACGGTCGTCAGACCGTTGCCAACTGTCATATTGCCGGGTCGTGCGACTCCGTGACCCGCTGTGACCCGACCGGCTGGGTCGGCCCGACCGGGTCGTGACCCGGGTCCTGACCCGGCGAACCATGATTCTCGGTGCTTGGTCTGGAGTTTGGATGACACAGCCAGTGACATAGTCTTCCAGTTGGAACATTCCCACCATTTGGTCCAGATATTTGGAGCAAGCTGGCCAATGGCAGAGCCCCTGCTCAGGACATTTTCATCATTTGGTTCAGATGATTGGAAGTGAGCTAACTAGAAGCGGTGCCCCCCTCCCCCCCCTAGAGACATACATTTCCCACCGCTTGGTTCAGATTTCAAAGGTGTATGGAATAAATGGCATAGCCACACACTAGAGATGACACTAGGCATAAGGCAGTATTGGTCGGATAGTCAGTAGCAGCTAGCTGCAGTGTCGACTGACCAGTGGGAGTCAGTCTTCCAGAATACAGCTCATGTGCCATTTGTTGTTTGCTCCATGGACCAACCGTGACCATGAATGCAAGTTTTAAAGGCCAGGGCATCAACAAAGTGACAACAAGGCGAAGGCAACAAAGCTACACTACAAGCTGATGATGGCTGAGGATCGTGAATGATGGTGACAGCCACAAAATGGATAGGTGATACAACGATAGTCCAAGGGGGTGGCATGTAGTTTTTCAATGGTTATATTGAGGATAGATGGGAGGGCAAGCGTGCCCATCCACAGCAGTGCCACAAGACTCTTAACATTACAGTTCATTATGGCTTAGAAGATAGTTGCACAATTAGGGATTAATTTCTTCAATATCCTTGTGTTTTTCTATGTCTGTCATGGGGATCATTGTATCTTAACCAGGTCTTACTGATTTCCCTGGTATCTTCCTCTTGTCCCATTTGTTCGTTTGCTTGTTTTTAATAGGAGACAACTATACAATTCGCAGAAATTTCTTGTTGGATGGTGTTATGGAGATTGACCATTATGATAGCTTGGAATACTGATAAGGACATAGCAATCCCCTTCAATAACCAGTTAGAAGTATGTCTTTTTACTGGGGTGAAAATAGCCTGCTTCATGCTCATACTTTTTCTTTTGGTCACTGTAATGCTACATGATCTTAACCATCATTCCACATTTATATGCACTGAAACTAGATAAAACATGCAGCACGGTTGAAAATTCCCATATGTTTACCATGAAGACATTTTGATTGATCTTAACTTTTTTCTATTGGATGATGCTGCAATGGTTGCTGCACACAGCCACAGACCTGGGGCAGCGTCCATAGAGGAACTAAGTGTTAACGATAATTTGTAGTTAACAATTCCCATCATTTTACCCCAGGAAAGAATTTTTCTTGAGTGCATTCGTTTTGTCTTTTGATCTTAATTTTGTGTTGGCTGTTTAAAATTTCACTAGAACTAATTCTTTAATCTTTGGAAAGAGCATGCTTAGTCTTTCTTGTAAGAATGAAATTAATTTGACTTTTATTTAGTTCACTTTAAATGTTATCAAATGAGATTTTATTTTTAATAAAATGAATATTTGTTTGTACAGATTGTAAGCCATAACAAAATTTATGATATATTCTTTCTCTTAATTTAATTTTTTATATTCAAAACCTTTGTGGGCTTTCTCATACTCATGTCATTTATTCCATCACATCCATTAACATTTTCTTCAATAAATATATATATTTTCTGTTGATATACTCCACATAAATTAATATCTTTTGAAATTTTTTCTTTAATCTCAAATTTTAATCCAATTTGTGGAATTTACACTCTTATATTAATTACCTATCTTTCGATAATATTTTCATCATAATAATATTATTCTTTCAATCTTTTTGTTGACACCATGGAATGTCAGGTTGGGGCCCAATTGGGACTCGGTCAGCCTGACTTGAGGGAGGGATCTCCCTGGGTTGCGACCTGGTCACTGGGTCGTACGAGCCTCGCAATCCCCTTTAGGGATCCGGGGGATGCTTCCCCCAACGGGAAGCAAGTGGGGGCAATGGCGGTGGGGGTACCTTAAGTCCCTCCTTTGTCTCTACATTTTCAAGCTCTTTAAGTCTCACTTAGTCACTTAAGCATTGTTCATTACTTCTTGATTGCTTGCTTAGTATCTGTTTATTACATTAGTTCATTTAGTTTATTAGTAGTTATCTTTTAATTATTTTAATCTTTTTTTGTTGTTTATTTAATTGTTGATTACTTTGATTAACTGTCTTTTTCAAATCGTGACACTAAAATTTCTAGGTTGACCCAAATGTTTCGGCTTGGACATATTGTACTTTGCTCTCTATGACGGTTATGAAAGTGCAATGTAAATACTTTGATAAAATTATGTATAGTGGTATTTTTAAATTAAAACATCACCTTGTCAGAATGAAGGGTAACATGCTCTCATACTCCGCTAGAGGTAAGAGCACAATTTCATAGGTATCTACAAGAATTGGAAGTGATGAAGGGAACTTCAAAACAACATAAGTATACTGTTTAAGAAGAAATTGTTGAACTGGTAAGACATTCTGAACTTATATATGGGACTAGACAACAACGTTCGGATATTTGTTGTGATGTAGGCCTCGAAGATGGTATGTATATCTTTTTCATAAAAGTACTTGATTTCTTTCTTTACTTCATATTTGAAAAATAGAGGATCTCAACTGGGCTATGGAGGCAAGTTACAAGTCCTCTGTTGACGAAGACTTGTTGTGTCGCACTAGTCAGGAGTGGAAGGGGATCAAACCGATCGGAGGAGATCCATGATCTCACTCTAGTCGAAGACCCGAGAGTGGGTCGTATTGATCCTGTTATCACCCGACTATGGCAATGCCAAACATCAATAACAACGACGTCGAAGAATTTGAAAATACATAAGAAGAAGATCGGACGGACGGCATCAAGATGGTTCTTCAATCATAGCATACTGACAAATGTTGCCAAGGGACCATACTATGAAAACATAATCAACACAATCATCGATGTCGGAAGAGGAGTGCCCAGATCTAACTCAAAAGAGATATACAATGTATATCTTACCATGGAGGTGGAAGATACAAGAAAATATGCAAGTCCTTTGAAAGGATTTGGGACGAAAGATAATGTACGTTGATGATTAATAGTTGGACCGGTAAGCTCACTTTACATAGTGTCTTACTTAATTTGTTATATGTTTTACCTTATTCGTTCATATTCTTTTCTTAATATGGGTAATTAAATAGATGATGATAAACTTTCGAATTTATTGTCAAGCAGGCACTGTCTTTTAAAACTTGGTTGCTGTGTCGGGGAAGGTAAAGAACTTTGATTATCTTTTTAATTTGATAGATGGAGATGTCCGAGAGATAGGGGATGACCAAGTTGTCTAAGTAGTCATGGACAATGCGGTTGCATACAAAGTGGCCTGTCAAATGTTGGTCAAGAGACCGAAGTTGTATTTGACACTACATTCCGTACGCTCTTTATATTTAATGTTAGAGGATATTTGTAAGGATTCTCGAATAGTTTGAGTTGTGAAGTTAGCCCAATTTGTCTCCTCATTCATCTACAATCACAACTTCATCCTTAACTGATGAGAGAACATACCAAAGGGAGAAAGCTTCTTCGACCTGGTGCCACCTGCTTCGTCTCTCACTATATCTCCTTAGAGAGTCTAATGACTCTTAGGAGAGCTCTATGCCACATGGTCATCTCACCGGGGTGGGGTATTTGGTTAGCTAGATGTAACCCATTGATAAGCAGAAATGAAGGAAGGTTGAGGAAGTAATAGAGAGCGGAGACTTCTGAAAAGTTGTGAAGAAGATGTTGAGCATTGTGGGTCCTATAGTGATGGTGCTAAGGACAGTGGACGGTGATAGAAAAGTGGACATGGCAAGGATCGTAGAATCAGAATCGGTAGGGACCGATCCGATTCTGATTCTCAGAAATTGGTCGGAATCGGCTGATTCCTGGGAAGGGAATCGATCTAGGAATCGGCCCGGATCGATTTTTTTTGATTTTTTTTCATAAAAAATTCAAAAAATCATAAAAAATTCTTTAAAAATTGGAATTGATTTAAAAAAATTTAAAAATACGATTAGCATGCATCTACTTGGAATATATACTAATGAACATGAAATGAAGTTAAGTACATATTCATATACAAAAACTAATTAATTGATACAGCATGAAAATATAAAAAATAGGAATATGCATGATATCAATCTAATACCAATATCTATGATATCGATATTGGCCTTCCTCCTCTTCTTGCTGTTGTCGATGTTCCTGAGTTGTGCTCAGTCTTCTATATTGTCTGGGACCATATCCACATGAAAGTAATGTCGATGCCATGCTATTAAAGTCGTAGACATCGGACTGCGGGACAACCGGGATGTAGGCAGACTCCGGTGGTGCTAGTGGTGGTGGTGGAGGAATCCACTGCCGTTGAGCCTCGCCAAATGCTAGATATTGTGGCTCTATAAAATGATGCTGTGATGTCTGCTCATCTAGCGTGTAATATGGCTTTGACTGTCGTTAATCAGGTGACTGGACTGTTGATGGCTGCGTCGTTGGTATGCACTTCTCGTCATCATCAACTGAGAAGTGAGAAGGAGCCTGCGTGCTGTCATCTAGGCTTACAGGACGCCTGATCTCCAGCTTCTTTCTCTTCACCTCTTCAACCATCCCTGAAGTTCCACCACAACCCAAAGATTTTTTTAACTTTACAAATCCGCCCATTTTTCGTGTAGTCACTTTTATTTTCGTTTTCCCTGGACTACGAATGGGCTGGGTAGCGGTGGCTGGGGTTGGAGCTAGGGCTAAAGTTGGAGGTGGCTACTCCATAGCAGCTGGGGCAGAAGAAGGCCCTGCCTGAGCCTGAGAAGTAGGTGGAGGTGGAGCTGGAGCATTCTCCTCAGCTTCAACACCATCCAACTCTCCTTCAGCCCATGCACGGTCATCAGGATCAATTTTAGCTAGATGATCCTTGGCTGCCCTCTTCTCTATCCAGGAGGCAAATGCATGCTCCTCTTGGAATATCTGATTCATGTCCACCTCCTTAGGTGGTGGTGTGGTAAAAGTATGCCTCTGCTTGTATGGACCACCTACGAACCGTGCAAATCGCTTCTCATTGATCTTCTGTCGATCCTTGATATTCTTGATGCGTAGCCTCATATTGTAATGACAGAAGACCAGCTTCTCCAGCTGGTCTGAGGTCAACCTGTTCCTCCTCTTTGTATGTATCTGGTTGAATGTACTCCAGATCCTCTCACAATGAGAGGAACTGATGCTCTGGCTGAGTATTCTGATATCAATGGCAGCAAGTGGATTCCATCCACTCCTGGTGTTCACTTGAACACACTACTCAGCTACACAAAAAGAAAGAAAAGAAAAGGTAAACAGTCAGCCTATCATCTTCAATAACTTATAAGAAATAAAATCTTCATCATAAATAAGTATACCAGGTGACACTTTGTCGCACAAGTATCTCAGATCAACATCTGAGTATACGCCGATCCTTATCTTATACTTCTCCATTTGAAATTTTTTTTTTAAAAAATTCATTAGTTGTCTAATAATTAGCTACTCCAACATAATAATTAAACTCTAACTTATTTCTATCTCAGCATCTATCATGTTCTGCTGAGATCGGTAGAGACGTTGAATAACAGTTAGTGTACCTCGCATCATCTCGTTGTCGTTCACCACCTGTCCTCTATATTAGATGTGGGAGTTCAAAAAATATTATGCAAGAATTTAATAATTAACTTTATGAATAAGACAATTATTGACTAAACTTAAAGTAGGTAAGCACAAATATTTTTTGAACCTACTAACCTACAGCATGGACATCGTTGTGCAAAGTCTTATCTCATCGGTCATCTATGATCCTCCACCACTTTTTATAACCTTTGGGATTCTTCTCTTTTATTTTCAATTTTGCCCAATCCATGATATTGTACAGCGTGCCCGTATGATTCTTGTCATCTGAGTCTACAATCTCAAGACAACTACCCGTGGCTTAATAATTGCCAAGAAGTAGGCAATTCTCTCCCAAAATCTCTTGTCAGTGATATACTTCTCAGACTTGACAAGAATTTTCAGCTGATATTGCTTGTTGTACAGGTGATTCACCATATAATTATAATATTTCTCAGACTGCGTAACCTAACAAATGCATGCCTGTGCCGATGTAAAGACTCCATCGTAATGAAGTTTGTGACAAAACGAGTCGGTCCGGGCCTAACAAGATCGTGCTGTCCTGTGTGTGATCTTATAACATGCAGTAGATGGGGATGCAAACAAATAAATGAAGTGATCGTCTGTGCTTGCCTGACAAGGATAGAAACACTCTCCTCCTTGCCTAATCCTACAGTATGAGATCAATAGAATATGCCACACAATACACCCAAAACAGATGCTGCCTCTTCTCCATTAACTTCTTCTCAGCTGGCTTATAGGAAGGTTCATTGTCAGTGACATCCTGAACCACATCATCCTCCCCAATCTCTTCCACCGCCGTATCCATCAAAGAAAAAATGAAGTCGGCATTTTTAATCTTTTCAGAAGCATCCACTGACTTCAAGAACGTGATCCCCTCAGAACACTACACTAAGAAGTTTATCATGCTCCTCTTGGTGATACCTGTCCACCCGTCACATATAATCATGCAACCCCTCTCCTTCCACACTAATTTAAATCCATCCATCCACTTTCTCAACTCATGCACCTACTCATCCAGCCCAGCACCATATATATGTCTGCTGCTCGGGGCTTGCAGACCCGGTCCAGCCTCACCCACGGCATCTATCACAGTCTAGAAGTAGGGGTTGGTGACTGCATGTGCTGGGATGTCTACATGAAGTTAAAAAAATTGGATTTGACAAAAATTAAGCTTAAGTAAATAAAACACACATAAATGCTATTTTAAAAGTGATACATGCATGCAAAAATCACTTCACAATGTGGCGAACAGCTCTCTTTGCAGCTGTTCCTGTTGTCTTCACCCCTTTCATAGCTTGTTTGATCCACATCTATCCAACACTCTGTTTCCTAAATAAATATTCATCACTCGACGTAAACCAAGTATCGGCAGAATGACAGTGTGGTTCTTGTCTCCATCCCTCTGTCTCCTGGTCCCGGGTAGGGCGAGCAGATGCTGATCGACCAAGAATTGGGTCAGCTCTGGACCCTAACCCTCCTGCTCCCCTCCTCCTATCCTCCTTCGCAGTAGATGTATGCTTGCTAGCGTGCCTAACATCTCTAAGCTCGGAGTCCGTAGAGTCGTTCTCACTCTCTGGCTCCAGCTCGGTTGGTGCTTTCCCCTTGCTTTCCTTTTTCAAGTTGACAAATTTCGGCCCCTCCTCCTCTGGAGTAGCTCATCGTGCAACTCTTTCCTCTGCTCAATTCTAACAGCCCGTTGAGAGGCTCTACCTGTCATGTAGCCTCTTATTTCCTCACTATTCTCCCTCGGCACCTTATCACATTTTTTTACATTTCCACCTGTTCCGACAATATGTTATTTCAGCCGGAACATCCCCCCGTTCATCTCCTTCCCGCACCATTTGTATTGCACTCTCTTTCTGACCGGGTCTACCATATGTCAGTGTTCCCAACCCACGTCAGAAGGACGTGTTGGTCCTGCATCACCCCGATCGGTCATTGTTTATACCTGCAAAAATTGTAAATAATGCATGGAAAATTATTAAGCAACATAAAAATTGCTTTAAGGGCTGTTCGGGAAGCAAACAGCTCGTCAAACACACAATTCGGTATGTGTAGAGGGTTACGTATTTGTTGGAAATGGTCGTAAATCGACGTACGGGCATGGGTTATCTATTTGTTGGCTTCATCACCTCTTGGTCGATTCCAATCGGATTTCAGCGATTCTGCAATCAATGGGGCATGGGCTATCTATACGATGCAATTGAGAGAGCAAAGGACGAGATTGCAAAGATCATGCCCGACTTCACTATATGGTGGGACTTTATTGATCATTGGTGAGAGCAAACATGACATCAACCAATATAAGTAGTAGGTATATTTTATTAGTCTTTTGCTTTATTCATGTGTATTTCAAATATATGTTTTGATTGATTACAAATATGTGCATCTTTTATGTTACTTCTTGAACTCCCGTTATTGCTTCTGTCATAGTTTAGGGTAACAAATGAATTTCTTATTGATGTCAAAAGTGTCATTACGAGGATGTTCGTTGATGATGACTGGTCAATAATTGCATGCAACAAAATATGACTATAGGATGCGGTCTAATCATGTTGGTACAGTAAGAGTCTTAGTGAGCTGCCATGTGTCTAAGTATCGGTACACATCTATCAATGCTTGCTATTAGAATTCATTATTGATCTGTAAATTTAATTATTCCATAACACTTTCTTCTATTTTTGTAGTTAATTGATATATGGACCATGGCAAAGCACTATGTTACGAAGATTTGACAGATGTGGCTTTCATAGTGCTTTAACAAACCACTTCAGCATCCGGCTGTGAGAGGAATTAGTCGATATTTAGCTTGATCCATACAAAGTAGAGGAATAGACTGACATCAAAAAAACTTAAGCACTTTGTGTCTTGCCACTACAACATGAGGCTCAAGTTGAAAAATTTAGAAAGAGTCAAGCAGAATCAAAGGGAAAACAACGGTGGGGGGTAGCCATTTCAAGAGGTCAAGTTGAGGAACCAACGCTTCAAAAGGAAGACATCGACTTCGTTCAAATCTTCGATGAGAGAAATCTATTAGGAACGTGGGTGAAAGACCTAGAAGAGATGGACGAGCCTGAGTTCAACACCCTGAAGATGAACAATGAGTTGAAGAAGTGCTTGACAATATTCCTCTTGCCCAAGAATTTTAGATTCCACCTTTTGTGACGAAGAGATGGAAGACCGATGAAAGATCTAACAGGGGTGCATAGAGTAAGAGAAAGGGTAAGCAGATTTTCATTGATTCTCTTGACATAGCAGATGCAGAGATAATTGACAAGGATCGAACAGACACTCCGGAGTCTAACATTCGAGTGCAATATCAAACTTTAGAGGATTTTTCTTCGAAGAGTAGCAATGATAATGGAGTAGGACACCAAGGGTAGGGAGGCACCGTTTCAAGCGAACAAATGTCCATGGATGTGGAGAGAGCTCCTATAATGGCAAAATGCTTTACTGAAGAAGAGCAATATACCCACGCGATCCAAGACATAGGCTGTGGTGCGAGGTCGCAAGGTGGAATATAATGTACACAGTATGGTGGAGATCAATACCATAGATATGAACAACCGACTTATGGATACGATTCATCCCAATGCTCTTGGTTCCCTATATATGATCAAAAGTGAAGTGGGATGAATTATAGATCATAATTGAACACCTTGATTCATTCCCCCTTTGATAATTATTTTGGTAACTTTTTGGGACTCAATAACGAGATTAGGGTAATTCTATAAAGGATTCCTGAGTATAATATTCATACACATGCGACGGACTGTATGTACTAGGATGATGTGGGAAGAGTGCAAAGTTTACATAGAAGATATACGCTAAGTAAAGTTTGTGTAAAATGAATACAAATATTTTTACTGCATATCTCATATTTTTTGTGAAATTTTGTCATTTTTGTCATTTTTTTGATTTTTTAAAAAAATAATAAAAAAAGTGTTGGACCGAGGCCGAGCCAACCCACTCGCAACCCAAGACCCAATGCATCGTTCAATATTTTATCAAGAAAGATACTACCCAGTTTTCTATTTTTCTCAGTTTCTACGTACCATAGTTTGTAATGGTATCTCTTATTTTTTTACATTTCTATCGTATCTATTTAGTTTCTCAAATGATAGTAATATTAATCATTATTTTCTTTATATTATTAACATGTTCTATAAGTTTTCTGAAAATGACTCAATATTCTAAGGTTCCAACTACCTATTCTTTTCAATCTTTCTATCTTTTCTTTCTTTTCTTTCTTTTTTTTAGTTTGTTAAGAAACTTATGTCTTGTTTTACACTATATAGTAAATTTTTTATAAAAGTTCTGTTTTGGATGTAAAAACCTTTGTTTATTTAGCACCACTTGTGTGGATTGCCTTCACCCCTGTTGTAATTTTCATTACATTGGAACGCCGGTGCAACACATCACTATTAGAGAACATCCCAACATTTATTTTATTTGAATCCATGTCGCAAGATGTGATGATATTGTTTTTACGCTGACGGCCACCTACAGTAACCCTCCTTTCTCATCTGAACTTGGGACCAACCAAGGGTAAAATATTTGCATTAAAAACGTAAAACTAAATCGGTAACTGCATGCTGTATCCATTATTTTGACATGCTCTGACTTTTGTATGGGATTCGTTAGCTTCAAAACTGACAGGATCCTAATCTCCAAATTTTGGCGGTTGTAGAATTTACCTCCAGATATTTTTATGCCAAAATTTTGATAACGTACGCAATTTCCTGGTCTAACTTAAGTCAATTGCCAACTATGGTAGCAGCCATCTTCGGATGAAACATACGGGAAGTTTTTAGATTATGCCATTTCTACCTACATCTTTTAGTGTCATTATGGTGATTGTTGTTGATGTAAAGTACTGTATTAATGAAACAAGTAAACCTGCATATTAGTCTAATATTCTTAAACACTTTCTAACTTGAGTTCCAGGTTCATAAGTGCAACAAGCTTGCTAGCCGCCATGTTCGTGTTGGGCTTGCTGTTCCCAGTGAGGTTCCTCGTTGCGACATATGTGAAAATGCTCCAGGTAGTAGCTGTCTTATCTGTTCGTGGTGGCTATTGCTGGTGGAATTCAAAGTCACAAATTTGTGGTTCTGGACAGCATTTTTCTACTGTGAGATTGATGGAAGCTCTCTTTGCTTGCAATGTGATATGATTGTACATGTTGGTGGCAAGCGGACACACAGCAGGTATCTCCTGTTGAGGCAGAGGGTTGAGGTTAGTGCTACATTAGGAAACATCCAATTTAAATCGACAGATTTGCTATCTTCCGTAACTGGCATGTAGCTGGCATTTTTATAGTTTCTAGGTGACAAACCCAGCAATATTGAAGATCCGATGTTTCAACCAATAGATCAAGTCAATGATAAGAAGGAAGATCAGCTGACAAGGTCTACGTTAAAGGAGAGGTTACATGCCAATCAAAATTCAATTTCACAATCCCAACACAAAGCTTATGACCACGTTAACATGGATTCCAAAATGATTGATCTCAATACTAGACCTCTACGAATGCAAGGGCAGCCCTCAAGTACCCGGGTACCTTTTTTTTAGTTTGGTTCAAGTCTTGCTTGAAATTTCTAATGAGAATTTAGCCATGTTTATTTTCTATCAATGTTTTCTTGGATTGTTGTAGCGTTAGACAGGAGATGTTGATGATTCAACTTTTCATTAAAATCCCAGGACGCGGAAGTTGCAACTGGTAACAGTCATGAAGATGGAGTCGTTCCACTCGGTTCTCTCTTAAGGGACAGCAATAAATGAATTTGTCCAACAAACTGCTTTTGTGAGTCTGGTTCAACCTTCTACTCTGAAAGTCATTTGCTGCTTATGGATGGATCTCAAAAAACTACTAGTTCTGATGCAATTCAATCCTTATGTGTACTTGTTTTTTCTTGTTATCCTACTACCTACTTATCGAGACGGAAATCTGTCATGGACCGTGACACATCGGCGCCTTAGAAGTTTGTATCAGAAGCGTGACTCGTAAACTTGGTGTTGTGGGCTATCGGTCGGTGATGGTAAATATTGATACGTATAAGCAGCTGAATATATCAAAGGTAAAAAATTTTGTTCTTGTTACAATCAAGTAATATTGGCCATTTATGGTCTAATTTTATTGTATTGCTACACCGTAACGTGGGCAGTTCAATTAATCACATTCACAAATTTAAACAAGTCGACTAGACAGATTCCATGTTTTCACTGGGCTATCTTTTTGGATAACAGGGTATTTGGTTGAGTTATAATATCTATTTTTATTTTAATTTAAAAATTATAATGAAAGTATATCTTAAATTGGGTTGTAAACGGGTCGGATTCGATAGTAGAATTACTAGAATCCGATTTTGAAAAGGGTTAAGAAGTTTTGATTTTGATTTCAAAAATTTTAGAATCTTTGATTTTGATCCGATTTTGATTTTGTTATCAAAATTGAAATTGAAATTGATAATTTTTGAAATAAGTTAATAATTTAAATATAATATTAAAATTAGATATAATCTCTTTAATTTTTTTAGCATTTTGTATATTATATATTATGTATTATTTATGTTATTTTATTTATATATATTTATTTTTTTTCAAAATAAAAAATATAATCAATTGATTTTGATTTCAATTTTGATAAACTATCAGAATATTTGATTTCGATAATTTATAGGATATAAAAATAAATTTTAAATCTGTTAAATTTTATCAAAATCAAATCAGAATATTGAAATATCGAATTTGTTTACATCCCAATCTTAAATCTTCTTTGACGGGTGTATATTTTTTTATTTTGAAACTATTTATGTACTCTTTCTGTCAGATAAAAAGTAAGTATGTATTGTTCTCTTTTTTTAAAACATGGTTTGCATCTCCTGATTCATCTATGGTTCTTTTTTAAAGCATGATTTGCATCTCCCGAGTCATTTTTGATGCCTCTCAACGACGCCATCAACTTGTCTCTTTGCGATCGTGGGATGGTTCATCTCTTCGTGCCCTACAACTTGCGGTTCCTCTGCCTAGGAGCAAAGTTGGCGATGTCCACTTTTGGTGATCTATTTGCTCTTGCTACCATCTGTCACTAATCCCCTATTTTGTTTCTCCTTTGGTTCAGATAATTTCTAGATTCTTTTTCTTCGCTTTGGTGTTCTTATTTCCTGCTTTATTCCGCCAAACGCAAATTTGAAGGAGAGGGATGGAATGATCATTTGTAGATGAGATGCAGGGGGTGATTGAGTCATAATTTGGGATTGCAGCGGTCACCTACAGGAGAAGAAAAAGAAAGAAAATGAAGATCCAGAAGGAGGATGTTAGGTTGGCAGCATTGCTGGCACCAAGGCGTCAATTGATGAGTGACTTCTGTTCCATTCCATTCATGCCACTTTCGACTATAGGATAAGCATTACAGGAGAAGATGAGCACCTAGGGGCTACTGTCTCGATTTGGCTTGTGGTTTGAAGGAGGCCACTTGGATCACCATCTTTTAATCCTTTCAGAGAAGAGTTCAGATCATCTCAGTCTCTGGATAGAGGAAACACCTACAGTCCCTAATCGGAGGATGCCACATCAAAATTGGCATAATGTGCCCCAATTGTCCGATGAAACAAGCGATAGTTAATGGTGATGGAGAGATGAGAAATGACGTTGAATGACCGGCGAGGTTCAAGAAGTCGCATCAAGCCATCTACTCGGCCCCGTTATATTGTCATTAAAGTCTACATGGCCAGTGAGGTCATGACACGATAAAGAATTGTTATTTTTTGTTTTAAGTCTGGTGGTGGTTATCAAGTAGTCAGTAGTGGCTCATACGATGCTCAGTATAGCCCTAATCAATGGTGGGTTTTGGGGGGCTTGGTAGCTTCTCTTCTACATGTCGATAGTGGGTCAAACCCGGTCGGTAGTGGGTCTTTAAGGGATCGGTAGTTGCTCTTTTGCATGTTTGTAGCGGCTCTTCGGCATCTCAATAGCTTACATGGTAGAGGCTCTGTATAGTCTTGGTAGTAAGTCATCAAAGCCTCGGTAGCGGGTTAGGAGAACCTCAATACCTAGTCTTCGGAGGCTCGTTAGTGGGTCATGAGATCTTTAGTAGTGGTTTGTCAAGGGCTCGGTAGAGGTCAGTCAATCCTCAGTAGCGGGTCTTCGAAGCCTCGATAGCGATTCTTCCAAGACCGTGTCGGTAGCTAGTCATCGAGGATTTGATAGCGAGTCAGTAGATCCTCGGTAGAGGGACTTTAGAGCCTCGGTGGCGATTCTTCGATGGTTGATAACCATCATCAGGGGCTTGGTTAATGAAAATTAAATATTTCAAAGGATTTTAAAGATGGGAAGGATAAGAGATAAGATGCTCATCAATTTTTTGTCAATTCATTTAGCAGTGCCCTTTGCCTTTGATGTGACTCCACAAGAACTCTCGTGCCTTCACCTTCTTCCTCCCCTGGTAGTCATCCATCGCCATTGGACTCCTCCTTCAGAACCAACTTGTGCTGTTGCCTACTACTTTTCATTAGAAATAGCAAGTAACATTCCTAATAAATAAGCATGTCAAGGCATCCAACTTGTTCATGCCCCGAAGTTATATACACGAACATTATTTTGAAACATAAAATAGTTCATCTTGAACTCTTGGGGTAAATGGTTTGTATTGTTTTTGATTTCTCTGTTGTTGTCACTCTCTACATACAAATAGAATGAATCCCACGGAACAGATCTCGCATTGTAGATATGAATGCTATCTAGGAAACATCTACATCCACGGGTGTAGGAGCAAGTAAAGTTCATGTATTATGCAAATGTTTATTTGGTTATTATTGGATGTAGATTGTCGCCATTCCTTTCAAATTGGTCTACATGGACCTCCTTAGACAAACGTCGTTTGATAACTTTCTTGATATGCCCCAATACGAGTTCAGCATGTGAATGATCAATGAAATTCTTCTACTTCACCAAGGTGGTGAAGTTTTCAACATAAATGGATAATAAATAATGCTACGTTAAAGGATGTGACTCTTATTTTAGGTTTACCTAATGGCGGTTTACCAATTTAGTTAGATACCAGACAAAATGGAACTAGATCATATATTTCTTACAGCGCCAACAAAACTAGTATATTAAAATTAATTAGAAACTTTGTAAAATCTGATGTTCCAAGGGATATGAATACGATGGTTATGTTGTGGATTGCATTTATGTGTTCATGCATTTTGCTCTCGACATCAAATAGAACCTGTTTGAAGGAGCTTCTAATTTACAAGACATTGGTGCCATATGTTGCTATAATTGGGTCAGCTATGTACATAGTATTTTGTTTGGGTATATAGATGATGTTGTATAGAAAATTAGGGCCAATAAATTACCACCATATCTACTTGGGTGTGTAGCTGTCATACTAGTGAATCCGTATAACTATCTATATAGTGTTTCCTATTATCATATATGGTGATTGCTAGGCACAACTCTTATGGTCAATTTGCATCCAATGACTTTATTTTTGAACATATTAGTGACTCACCGTAATTTTGTGGGAGAAATATGCGATGTCTTTTTAAGAGAAACATGACACCTTTAAAGACCAAAGTGGAATTGGCCAATATACTAATACATATCACATAAAAGAAGTATATGGTGAGATGAAATTTTGAACCATGATAAATTTGTGTAGCTATGTTGTTTTTAATCTTCTTATTATTGTTGCCTACACAGGTTCATGTAGAATTACATATTTCCCCTAAAGAGGAGGTACCATGCAAATTAGGAATTCGTGTGGAAGTACCAACCTTGAACGACGGGGATGTATTGCACAGGTTTCAACAATTGGATCAAGAACTTCTCCATATGAGATAAAGGAGGACATAATTGGAACAATTTATTACAAAAGGATTTACCCAATTCTAAAACAAGATTGATGACTTTGCTATAGAGTTGGCATAAGAGTGAGAAAAGAGAATAGCCCTTGACAAAAATTAGAATAAAATATTGCCAACCTTGAAGACCATCAACCTCAGATGTAGGAAACACATGTTGATCAACCCTCCAATAAGCTGATGACATTTATTATCATTTACAAGAGGAGGTTGATTTATTGAAGACTATAGCCTCCAAGGAGAGTGAATGGAGGCAACAATTGGAGTCAACATTCACTACGGGACTACAATGTACCAAGGACTTGATGGCTGAATTTTTTGACCTCCCATCTGAATCTCCAGACTCCCAACATTCTTTGTCAGTTGCTTAAATTGTTATTGAAATGAAGTCTATAGAGAAGATGGTGAAGGGAAGGATTGGACACTTAAGATTCATTCGATTGCAATACCATATAAGGCACAACCCCTTGTGCTCATACTACTTGCAGAGATGTAGACCACACCCCTACCACCTGCATCGATGGAGACACTCCCACCTCCCCCCATTGAACCCACAAACAAAAGGAGAGGTAAAGGAAGGGGTGGCAAGTGGAGGGGTAGCATGGGAGAAGATGCAGTGAATACACTCTCTCAACCGTCCAACCAAACTTTAAAGATGTGGCAACCATCCTATACCACATTCCTCTAGAGCATAGACAAAATTGCCTGCAGTGGCTTGCCAAACTTGACTATATTAGATAAATGTGTTATTTGCATCAAATTGGATTGGTTATAGTCTTTATGTCAAATTATGCTAACATTACAATTTATTGTTACAGTTCACTATCGGATGTTGTGGCATACACAAATTAGAAGAATTTTGCCTGTGTCCATGATTTCGTTGAATTGTTCAAGGTTAAAGAGTTTATATCGACTGATATAGTTGAGATATTCTTTGAAACTTTGCATAATTATATTAGAGCACCCTAACGTTATAGATCTATTAAATTGGTGTTGTCCCCATTGCAACCATGAAATCATAAACGTTTAAACTAGAAAACATCATAAAATGGGTGCATAAGAGTGTTAAACATTGACTTTATCGAGAACTTCATGAATATAGATCGCTACCTTATAGCTTGTCACAATATAAATCAATTTTTTCTTCTTTTATGGGATGCCAATGAAAAAAGCTTCTCAATTTACAACTCCATAAACAACCATGCAAAGTATGTGCCTGCAACTAAGGCCGTAGTGAGTAACTATAACACAAGTTCTGTGAGTTATTACTTTGACACACATTTCATCAAGTTCTTCCAATTGTATAGGTTGTAGACTACAAGAATATCATACGAGTAGTTTACAATAGATGGTGTTATGGAGTGGTCAGAAACATAGAAAATGAACTGTCCACAACAGTCATCTAGGAAATATGTAATCCTTGTTTCATCCTTCCTAGATGAACTGACTACATAATGATGAAACTCACCCATACATTCTATCTGTATCAGTGTTAATTGTGCTACATATGCGATGTTGTTTGTTGAGGAGCTTAGTGCAAAAGGTAAGCCACATTGGTAGTTCACTAAGGAGGATGTTATAAATCGAAGGGCAAAGTTAGCATTTCGTTTGATCAAAATGGCTATTCATGGTGAAGAAGCAAACACATTTTTTGATTAATTTTCATCACATTAATACAATATGTTGAGAAAGGTTGTTGACATTTAATGTTTCTTCAATATTTGATTCTATAAATTTTTTGAGAGCTTGCTAACCCACTACTGAGAGGTGGCAAACCTACTACCGAGAGGTGACAAAGCCGTTATATCCTACTTAGTAACTCTCTACCGAACATTGCATAACTCGCTACTGAGCGATCACTAAGTCCCTACCGACCACTGAGTTGCTACCATTACTGATCAGTGACAAAGCTGCTATCGACCAGTCACAAAATTGCTATCGAGAGGTGACAAAATCACTGCCTACCACTAAGCCCCTATTGAGTTATTACCAAGCCCCTACTAGGCCTACTTAACGATTACTAAACAATGATGAGTGATGACAAACCTACTACCGAGAGGTCACAAAACCACTACCACGAGATGATAAAGCCGCTACCAACCACTAAGCCCCTATTGAGTGATTATCAAGCCCCTACCGAGCGTACTTAACGATTACTAAACAATGACAAGTGGTAATAAACCTACTATCGAGCAGCCACAAAATTGCTACCAAGTGGTGACAAAACCGCTACTGATCACTAAGCCCCTACCAAGTGATTAGAGAGCTGACAAACTCGCTACCGAGTGGTCGCAAAATCGCTACTGATAGGTGACAAAGTTGCTACCGACCAAAGTGCCCCTATCAAGCGATTACCAAACCCCTACTGGGCCTAATTAATGATTACTAAGCACCTGACAATTAGTGACTTACCTACTATTGAGTGGTCATAAGACTACTATTGAGAGGTGCAAAGCCGTTACCGACCACTAAGCCCCAACTAAGCGATTACCATGCCTCTATCCAGTGATGACAAAACTGCTACCAATGAATGACAAAATCACTACCGAGAGATGACCAAACCACTATCGACCAATGACTAAAAGTAATTACAACTAATTCATGAGTTAAGTGTGTAGAGACAATCCACAGCTATCGACCACTAAGTAACTTGCTACCGATCGGTGACAAACCCCGCTATCGAGTGGTGACAAAGTTGCTCTCGACCACTAAGCCTCTACACAGTGATTCGAAGCCCCTACTGGGCCTACTTAGCGATTACCAAGCACCCGACAATTGATGACAAACTTGCCACCGAGCACTCACAAAACTGCTACTGAGAGGTGACAAAATTGTTACACTAACAACAAAATCGCTACTTAGCGATGACCAAACCACAATCGACCGATGACTATATTCTTACTGACCGATGGCTGAAAGTAATTACAGCAACATAAATCCATGAATTAATCTAAAATCAGAAATCCATAGCTACAACTACGAGTAGCACCACAAATCCGAAAATAGACAAATCCACAAGAACAATCCAAACAAGTTCATGAAATGATGATTGAGGACGTTGGGTTTCACTTGTCTGGTTCATCTGAATTGGAGTCAAAGTTGTTAGAAGTAAAATGCCCCTCGTCTCCATCCCCAATTCTTTTCAACAACTTGACACATTCTTCAGCTTGCTTCCTTGCCTTGTCAACCAGCCACTTCTATGGTGCCAACTTCGATTCGAGGTACACAATGCGTTCCTAGAGATGCTCGACAAGGAAGGCATTCTCGCAATTGTAGGGCATTGGCCAGACTCAGTTGGCAACTGGTCACACCACATGAAAAACCTGCAGTGTTCGTACTGTACAAGAAGAAAAAGGAACTAAGGTGATTTGAACACTGACTTATGACATACAATAATGAACTTGACATGTTTATAAAAAAAGGGAAATCACCATTATCGTGCAAAAAATAAAATTTTGGGCCTTCATCCCTACCGATCAGACATGTATCGACTTCAGATGTTCCATGTGACCATGTCCATAGGAGTAGCTGAAGTTAGGAATATGCTTTGGTCCCGACCATATCTGTATGGAACAATCAATTTCCATAAAATTTCAGGGACAAACATGATATATGGTGTAGAATTAAATAAGTTATTCTAACTATAACAATGCTAAAAAATGGTGTGGTATGATCAATGCTAAATGGTGTAAGAAGGTAAATATGGCTGACTTACCGAAGATAAATATGGTTTACAATTCGTTGTGTCTGCTCACATACCAAAACATGTCCATTGGCTTACATTAGTGTGTGCAATGTGGAATGACTCCTGAGAAGACACATGTGGTTCATGTGACCACTAACATGGGGGTTTGACTCCTAATAACATGTTGGTTAAATAATTCCTCTTGTTCACCCCTAGGTGGTTGAAGAGTAAATAGTGAACTGGGCCTATCTTTGTATTTTTTTTAGTTTTCCTACTTTCTAGGCATGATTTAATCCTACTCCTTCAACCCTTCTCTAGTTTACCTTTTAACTGAAGAGCTCCTTCATATTGACCACTTAGGGGGTCAACAATTGTCTCTGCTAGAGTGTCATCGGACTGATAATGTGAGGTTCCCCCAGTGTCCATAGGTACTTGTGGAAGGAATTCAGAAACCTCTTTTTGTGCATCTTTCAAAGTGTTTAGCATGTGTTCGCAAGTATGTTGCCCTTTTACTGTTGTTGCTCACAAATCCACTATGTTATCATTTGATGCATATGACTCATTTGGGTTAATGTCTTGTCATCAATGATGTTAGTATGGTTTACAATGACATTGGCAAGAGCAATGTTGCAAGCCCACCTAGTCCATCTTGTCAAAATATACCATAGAATTGTCAAAATATACAAGAGTAATGTTGCAAGCCCTCCTAATCCATTAGTGATGTTAGTGTGGTTTACAATAACATTAGGTGGAATAGTCCTAATTTGGACATGTAAGAATACACGTATGACATTTCTATAATATACCAGAGAACTCATACTTCTTATATGAATATTCGACTCTAAGATTTTCACTTCTACACATTTGCACCCGATGAAAGTGCTTATCTTCATCAAATACAATGAATGTATTCACATCATAGTTTAGCAATAGTAGGTCAATGACCTTCAAATACTGGTCTTGAAAAATATCATACACCTCAGGGGTATATATATCTCAATTGCTTGCTTCAGCATCATTGACTGTACCATAGGTCTTCTAAATGTATTTCTCATCTTGTGATCAACAATGTCTTGACTATATCTCCTATTCTCAAGAAGTTTTTCAAAGTTCTCAAAGAATAAACACATTGTTTGTCTTATATTTAAGTAATCTTTAAGAAGCTTGTTAATGCTTTCACATATTTGGGTATTAACGATGTCTATGTTAAAAATGTTCCTACCATACACTAGTGCTCACTTTTTCTCTCTTCAAACAACCCTTTGATCCATTCATTGTCATTCAATTGATATGTTGACAACATCTTTTGCCATGCTTGTAAAAATGAGTCTTCTTCTTCATAGTCATATATACATTTTTGAAAATGTTTCTTAAACGTTGCTGTGCCATTAAACATATTGCTTAAATGTTTGTATGCATTTTAATACATGTGCCACACACATATTCTGTGACAAGTTCTCAGTTGCTCTTGCACTATTGCATTTCTCATTGCCTTGTCTTGGTTTGTTAAAATAGTTTTTGGCTCCTTGCCTACCATGACACTCACAAATGTATTGAAAAGTCATGTAAATGTATCAATCGTCTTATCATACAATAAAGTTGCACCAAAGATAATAGATTGTTTATGATGGTTTACCCCTACAAAAAGAGCAAAAGGCTAACCTTACATATTGGTCTTATATGTTAGTGTCAAAACATAACACATCCCCAAACCTTTCATAGTCCAAACGTATTCTAGAATCTACCCAAAAAATATTAGTTATGAGGTCATCCTTGTCAACTTGCAAGGAGCAAGTGAAGGAAGCATCTTCTATTTGCCTATGGTGGAAATATTGAATAAATTCTTCGGTGTCAAATTCTAACATCTGTTGTTGTTGTTGTTGTTGTTTGTTTGTTTGTTTCATAGATAATTCTTCATATCATTCTATATGAGATCGAGGTTTCTTCTACCACTCACTTGATTGGACATGAGATGAAAAAGCTGCCTAAATCTACCACTACTCTCACCAATGTCCACAATAGGTGCTTAAATTTCTAGAGATCTTCTTTAAGATCTAAGCATGTGTGCCTTGGATGGATTTTTCAGTTCATGATTATGCTTGATCTCCCATCGTACAATTTTATATAATTCATTTATGTGGAGGACAAAACTAATACTTGCCAAACAACCTGTTTGGGTCTTTGCCTAGTGAATAATAATCATCTTGTATCTTGGATCTTTCTTCCTCTAACCTTTTTTATAATATACAAATTGTGCTCTCCTTACAATACCTTGCCTGTCCTTCTTTAATTTTCTTGTTTAACACTAAAATCAACATGTTTGGCATATTTCGCGAATGCAACATAAATATCTTCAACTGTCCTAAACATAGAATCATGGGTAAGTCTTGGTGTGATCATTCCTATAACACCAAGACCCGGTGGACTTTCCATGGGTTCTCTATCCATGGTTAGTGCCGGTGATAGAATATTGGTTGGGTCATTAACATAGTGACTTTCACTATCCATGGTAACAAGGTGACTTTCAGTGTGCTCCCTATACAAAGTAACTCTTAGTGTCATAATGTTTTTCATGTCAAACAAGTGTATACTTTATGACAAAAAAAGTTACTGTGTAGAAAAATAATGAAATGGAGTACATTTAGAATAGTTAAAGTACCGATAAAATGGATTACATTTCGGACAGAAGGCAAACTATGAAATGGACTACATTTTGAACAATAGACAAACCTTTAAATGAACTACATTTAGGATCGAAAACAAACCATGAAATCAATAGTCAGTAATACATGACACTAACTCAGACTAGAAAAGGCATTGAAATGCATTGTAAAGTTGTCTATTAATTTCATTGAATAGTAACAATGGTACAATAATACAAGCAAAGTTGCCAAAATAGTAGCTAAGCGGATGCGAACCACCCAAGATGTTGTTCATAAAAAGAAAAGCCACAACTTCTGGGATACTCTTCTGATTGCTTTCTTTTCTATGGTAGTGTATCCAGGTGGATACATCTAGTCTTGATAGTACCTCACAATCTCATCATATCAAAGCTTGTCACCATCTTCCAATTCTTCCAACTCGATCAAGGAGATTCCTTTCTTCTATTCCAGGTAATCTTTTCTACTAAATTTCTTTTTAACCATCAGAAAGTGTCCACCCTCAATTGCCAAAATTGACCTTCTACGAATATGAATGGTCCGCACCTGCCTTCCTAGCGAGACTAATTGATATGAAGCTAAGGAGGCTAAAGCATCAACGAGGATATTCTGAGCTTGAGGGACATGGACAAAAGTGAGTTTGAAGAATAGCTTGATGTAGTAAGAGGTGAGTTCTTAGTAGGGGTTTGAGGTTTGGATAAGAATTTTGGTATTTGGATAGGACTTGGTGTAGAATTTGTTGGCTATCACCTATCACCCTCAATTCAGTGACACCATAGAAGTGAGCGGCCTCTAACCCGGCCAACATGGCCTTCATATTCAACTATGTTGTTAGTTGCTAGAAAGTCGAGCTAAAATGTCTATGGAATAGTGACACTCTCAGGTGACAGAAGGATGATTCCTATTTTCTTACCATGTGAATTCAGAGCACCATCAAAATATAATGTATAAAGATTGGAAGATTGGATCAACATTAGTTCATCATCTAGGAGCTTCGATTGGACTGGGTCAAACAAGGGGATAGGGTGATGGGCAAGGTGTTTAGCAATGACATAGCCCTTAACCACCTTCTGGGGGATATAGGTGATATCAAACTGTGAAAGGAAACTCTGCCAACAACCTAACCAATCAGTCAGAGCAGTCTTCTCAAGAAGGAATTGATGGGATTGATGTAAGCAATAAGGTTGACCTCGTAAGCAAGGTGTTAACCCCGCCCAAAAAAAGTGGGGGTGATTGTGGCCATGTAATACCCTAGACCTAATAGGCCAGCGAGAATGATAAGCATGATTGCAATCTTTTTTTATATACAAGGAAATGCAGCATGTGCTAAATCAAGTAAATCTAGTTAGTGCAAATCAGCATGGCATTACAAAAAGAAAAGCTGCGAAATTCGTGATGAAGTGAAAAAATAATAAATCTGACCGCAGGAATGGATAACAGAAAAAACATGTGCATGGATCAGAAAATTATTCACTCATAGACGCAATGGCGCCTAGCCCGCCCGAAAATAAAACAAATCAAGGCCATGAGGTGATTAATAATTGTTATCGGTTTATTAAACCAACGAACCACGACCCCGAAGGGAATGGTCGCCGGTATATGTCGTCTTCATTTACACCGAATGCCTATGGTCCTCCAATGGAGGGGTCGATGATGGCGGTCACCGGTTTATTAAACCGACAGACCATGATTCCCCCGAAGAGGTGGTCGACGGCACATGTCATCTCCTTTTAGGTCGAACGCCAATGGTCCTCCAACGGAGGGGTCGACGACGACCTTATCTATTCATTAAGCCCCATCATGATCCCTTCAGTTCAGTCCATCCATGAAAAAGGTCAAACCGGTCCCAAGCACACGGTTAAACATGCCATTTATCATTTTGTAAGCAGGTTCAATGCACGCAAAAGGGGAGGTGCGGTAGTCCGATGCAAAAAGAACAGAGCAAAAAAAACATGAGCAAAAGGGGCTTATAGCAAGGAACGTAACAGGCCCTCCTTATGCCAAGGGGATCCCGGAAGAACCCCTCACAACTCCGCTTGACTGCCTGAGCAAGAACCCACGCAGCAAGCGAGCCCCTCCTGCGTATACGAGAGAGACGGCTGTACGCGGACTGAATAGGTGCCCCCTTTCAGCACATAAAAAAAAGAGGAGAGAAGGGGGGGGGTCGCACCCGTGCTTACCTCTGCCAGCCCTGCGTGATGCAGTCAACCGCGTAGAAGGTGGCTAGTCGAGGAAGAAAACTTGGCCACACGGTGTCCTCGACCCCTCCACCACAGATGTGTCCCCAGCCGGCATCGTCTCCACCAACTGGTGCCGTCACCTTCCCTCGCAGGTGCTGCCACCTTTGAACGAGGCTACGCTGGAGAAAGAAACCACGCTGCAAGGGAGGTGCCTGGAACCGCTGATAACCTGACGCCGGACGCCACACTCTGTGCAAAAAAGGGAGTGAATAGTGGCCGCAGTCTAGTGACCACACATGAAGCAAAAAAAAGAGAGGTACCGAACAGGAGGATGAGGAGGGAGCAAAGAAAGGAACCTTAAACGGTCGCCGCCGCAACCCAACGAGGCGGAGGTCGAGCAGACGTCGTCGCCGTCATCTACAGGGCTCCGTGAAGGGGAGTACGACTGATGGGCAGGAAGAATGAGAAGGGGAAGCTCCCCACGCAACCACCGGGAGACTTGCAGAGCCCCGGGCCGAGACGCAAAAAAAAAAGCAGTCCCGCACAAGTCGATCAATGGCCGGAGTTGCCGAATGGTGCAGAGGAAGGAGCTCGCGAAGGAGGAAGGTGAGGGAGCACACTGCCAACCAGACGGAGGAGGAAGGAGAGAGAGTTGCCAACCAGGCGAGGGAGGTTCCTCCCGCCGTCGCCGATCGCAGCCTTCCGTGCTGCTCCCGGATGCCCCCGTACGACGCTTGGTCGCGCAGCCGCGACCGTCCTCACGCTGTCGGGGCGAGCAGCAGGGGAAGGAAGGGTCGAAAATGCCCCCCTTCAGAAGCTTCTCCCTTGTTGCGAAGGCCTCGTATGCGCATCGCCTCAGGCTACAAGGGACCGATTTTGACCCGGTCAAAATCAGGCCGGATCAAAGGATAGTTTAGGGTGCGCGAATGGAACCAAAGTAAGGTAATTTTGATTCAAGCCGAAATCAATGGCGCCTTGAAGCTGACGCATCGCCATGACCCCCTCCCCACACACACATTAAGAAAAATAATAGTAATAAAGGAAAATAAGTGAACAATAAAACCGTGGGTGCGCTGAGTTGAAGGGAATAGACAATTTTGACTGAAGTCAAAATTGAGGGGGTATTGGACCTCTTGGCTGGTGAATGAAGTGAATAAGCATGTTTCTTTCTATAATTATTGAAGGGGGGAGTAATGTTGATGAAGAATGCAGTAAGTGATGATAGCAGATCAAACGCTTTTGGCTATGAGGTTAAAAAATGGTGAAAAGGGGGTAAGAAAAAAAAAGAGAAGAAAGAAATGAATGGAAATGAAGATTGAGAAAACAAAGAAAGAGGAGAAGAAAATCAGCAAAAAAAAGAAGAGAAGAAAAAGGAGAAGAAAAAAGAGAGATGAGAAAGTATATATCACTAGAGAACGCAAAAAAAAAGAGAAGGAAGAGAAAAAGAAAAAAAGAGATGATTTCTGTTAGCAAAAAAAAAAAGAGAAGGAGAAAAGAAAAAAAATGAGAGAAAGAAGAAAATAAAATCAATGAAAAAAGGGGGAGAGAAAAAAAATAAAAAGAAGAAGAAGAAGAAAGGGAAACATTGGGGTCTGTCGTGTGTTAAAAAAAGGAGCTTTTATTTCATCTTATGCTTTTTATGAGATGGGCCACTAATTAGGATCTAATTGGACCGAGCAAGGCTTCTTGAGAATCCAAGTTTTGTGGGAATTTCTAGAGATATTAGGATCCCCCTATTGGCTCCCAAATGGGCTTAATTAGTACTACGTTACTCATTGGACCCATGCACATACGTATGGGCCTTCATTTTGGCCATTTGGGCCCCAATTTTTCAAGGGGGGAGGGCCCAAAAGCTGTCCCAAATGGGACATCCGAAAATTCTCTTGCAAGATGATTTGGGGGACATTTTGTGTAATTGGCCACCCCAACCCTCCATAAAGGTGACCAATGTCCAAAACACCCTTACCTTTTTCCCTCACACCCACCATAAAGCAAAAAGCATGGTGAAATAATTCCAAAGTTACCCTCACCTCACCTCACACCATCAAAAACAAGGAAAAGTTGGGGCATTTTGTGGACCAAAATGCCCCTCTCTTTTGGCATATAAAAAACTAAGAAATCCTCTTGGAGAGGAGAGAGGCAACATTCCCTAGGCAAGGTTCCTCTTACGCAAAGCACAAGGCTCCCCCCCTTTTCCCCATCGTCCAAGAGAGTGCAAGGAGGGAAGAGAAGTCCAAATTTCATTTTTCATGGAATTGGCTAAGTCCCAAGGTATACTATAGGTTCAATTACATCATCTTACACCATGATAGCATGTTGAAGCATCAAGGAATCAATGGCCTATTAGGCAAGGAGAAATATCACTTATCTCATCAAAGCCCATTAAGGCTCTCAAAACCCAATTGGCCATCATCAATGGGGATCAAGACCATGTGACCTTACCGCAAGTGAATCAAGTTCAATCAACTAAGGTCCTAAAGAGAAATATCACTCATCAAAGCCCATTAAGGCTCTCAAAGCCCAATTGGCCATCTTCAAATGAAGTTCAAGACCATGTGCCCCCATTTCAAATGAACCAAGTCCAATCAACTAAGGCCCAATTAGGCCCATTTCAAATGAACAAGAGACCGATCCAAGGCCCATTAAGGTGGGGCTTAGGCCCATTAAGGCTCTCAAAGCCCAATTGGCCATCATCAAAGGAAGATCAAGACCATGTGACTCCGGTCCAAGTGCATCAAACTCGGTCAATTACGGACCAATCCGGTTTCAACCGAGATGAGCATGAGATCGATTCAAGGCCCATTAACATGGAAAGTGGGCCCATTAAGTCCATGATGATCAAAACTCCAATTAAACCAACATAAACAAAATCCAACTCCACTATGAAAGAGAAACCTCCCAATGGTTCAATAAAGACCTCCCAACGGTTGGTGGAGGAAAGAGAAAAACCCCAACGGTTGGAAAGAGAAAACCCCCAACGGTTGGTGGAGGAAAGAGAAAACTCCCAATGGACCATCAAGGCCCGCCAACTCGGTCAATCCCCGATCGGGAAGTACCGACTGGCAGATGAGAGAGAAAACCCCAACGGACCATGAAGACCTACTGATTCGGTCAATCCCCGATCGGGAAGCACCAGTTAGTGGATGAGAGAGAAAGTTCCCAACGGCTCACCCAAAAAACCCCAAATTTCATCAACCCGGCTTGCTCCCCAAACGAGCAATGCCGACGAACAAAATTTCAAGGCCCATTAATCCGGTTAATCCATGATCGGGAAATACCGGGTAATGGATGAAAATTTCAAGCCCCATTAATCCGGTTAATCCCCGATCGGAAAATCCTGGGTAATGGATGAAAATTTCAAGGCCCATTAATCCGGTTAATCCCCGATCGGGAAATACTGGGTAATGGATGAAAATTCCAAGCCCCATTAATCCGGTTAATCCCCGATCGGGAAATATCGGGTAATGGATGAAAATTTCAAGGCCCATTAATCCGGTTAATCCCTGATCGGGAAATACTGGGTAATGGATGAAAATTCCAAACAGCATCAACTCGGCTCGCTCCCAAATGGGCAATGCTGATTAACAAAATTTCAAGGCCCATTAATCCGGTTAATTCCCGATCGGGAAATATCGGGTAATGGATGAAAATCTCAAGCCCCATTAATCCGGTTAATCCCCAATCGAGAAATATCGGGTAATGGATGAAAATTCCAAATTCCATCAACTTGGCTCGCTCCCAAACGAGCAATGCCAACGAACAAAATTTCAAGGCCCATTAATCCGGTTAATCCCTGATCGGGAAATACCGGATAATGGATGAAAATTCCAAGCCCCATTGATCCGGTTAATCCCCGATCCGGAAATACCGGATAATGGATGAAAATCTCCAACACCCATCAATCCGGCCGATCCCTAAAAGGAAATGTCGGGTTGCGGGTGTCAATGTCCAAGACTTAGCAAGTCGGTTAATCCCCGATCGGAAAAATACCGCTTGTTGGAGGTGGAGCCAAAAGCATTGGATCAAAAAAAAGAGATAGGCCATGAGGCTAGATTCAAGGCAGATGCCGCCTTCTAGCCCCCGGATCTAGTCCCCCCCCCCAAAAAAAAAGAAAGAGGGAAGAAGAAAGGAGAAATGAAAAAGAGATAATGGGAGAAGAGAGGCAGTGCTGATACTCCTGCTTGTTATTTCATTATTTATTCAAAGAAAATACATATTTTTTCCTTACATTTGTCCCATCTTGAATGTGTTATCATGGCAGTTAATCAGGGGTTACTGAGCCGCCGCTCAATGTAATTAACATCGAATCCATTCATGGATTGATGGAGAGAGGTCAAACCATAATTCAAAGAACCCACACCATAACCTCGCTATGTTATTTATAATAACTCTAATAATCATCAAATTATTTTTAATACCGAAAGAGGTAGAGTGAGAATCTTGTCATCATCGTTGTTGAGGATTTTCGCGCCAAAACGATAAGCGAGGGAAAAGGTAGTCGCACCCGCACAATATAATATTTTATTTTATCCCTCAAATAATTTTCATCAAAGATTAACCACAATTTTCGCCAAAAAGAGTTTAAAAAATGAAGTAGTAAAATCGCGAGGTTCATACATAAGGAAATAGTGTTTAAGTTTATAAACTACTCAGACTAATGCAACATTGGTCTTCTCCACCACTGTGTATTTCTGCTCACATGGATCAAATATCTTAGACAAATAATATGTGGCTCACACTTTTCCTTCTTCATACACTTGTGCAAAAACTGCCCCAAGAGAATTCTCTAAAACCAAGATATACAGAACTAAAGCTTTTCGGGGACTGGTGGTCTAAGCACAGGGGGACTAGCCAAGTATCTTTTAAACCATCAAATGCTTCCTGGAACTTCAAATCCCATTTAAACTCGGCCCCTGCCTTGGTTAATTCATATAAAGGTTTGCACCTTTGGGAGGTGTTGTGAGATAAACCAGTGGACAAACTGTAGCCTCTCGATTAATTCTCGAAGTTCTTTCATTTTCCTTGGAAGAGGCATACCAATGATTGCTTTGTCCTACCCCAACAATTTTCTTGATGAGACTCTAAACGTGCATTTCTTAGGGTTCGTTTTCAATTTATATTCCCTAGCCCTATACAAGACCTTTCTTAGCACTTCAGGGTGATCCCCTCTGCGTTTGAACTTAATGACCAAATCGTCCACGTACACCATTACAAGGGTATGCATTATGTCATGAAAAATAGCCATCATGGTCCTATGATATGTAGCACTAGCAATTTTTAATCCAAAGGGCATCTTGTCATAACTTCTTACAAAGAGGGAATGAAAAGGGAGATGTTTTTGTTGTTTCTATTATTCTAGTCAAGCAAGTTTGAATACAAGATATTTTTGTTTATTTTGGTGTTTTTAAATTTTTTTGTTGTTTTCAATTTTGGTTTGACAAACAAGTTTTAATAAAAATTAAAATATTTTTTTGTTATTTTGGTGTTTTTAAATTTTGTTGTTGTTGCTTTCACTTGTTAACAAATAAGTGGTGCAAGGACTCTTGAATGATTACGCAATGGTTTTGTTAAAACCTGAGATTAGGTGGATTGTTAAAAATTGTTTGCTCAACTCCAATGGGTTTGATTTCTATTGCTCCAATCACTAAAGATTTAGTTTGTCCTCACAAACTAACACAAATGGGTACTTGGGTTCTTCAAGTTTTGGGATAAATGGTACAACTAGCTCAATCATGTAGAGAGGAATACTCCATGGATGGGTACTTATGGAGGACTTGATGGAAAAAAACCAAGTCAACTAGGAAGGAATATCCTAGAAGAGTGGTCGGAATCCACCAAGAAGGTGTTTGTAAGGTAAGGGTGTGTTGGGAGAGAGAGCCCCCACCTCGAATGCCCTACGGATCAGAACAAGTCTGGTACCCGATACAAATATAATGCAAAAAAGTAAATGAAGAGAAAGAGGAGGAGAAGCAATAAATTTATGCAAACATGAAATGAAAGCAACCAATTAAGCAAATCAAATATGAGATATGCAAGCAAGACAAGCAATTATGCAACAAAGCAAACAACTAGTGACTAGCAACTAAAGGGTAGTTTTCGCGAGAACCGGTTTGTGAATGGGTGTCCATGTGGGGATAGATCTGAAGCCAAAGTAAAAGAGAGTGGTCCACATAGGGACTAATCTTAAAGTAAGGTGGCTCACATGAGAGACAAGTTTGAAAAGGGTGGTGGTTCACGCGAAAATCGATTTTAAAGGAAAAATGGGGGTTCATGCGGAAACCAGTTGGTTTAATTGGCAAAAGGGAAGGAGGGCTGCATGGGTTAATCTAAAGATTCTTCAAAGGGGTGTCCATGTGGGACAAATCTAAAAATAAGGTGGTTCATGTGGGAACTAGGTTGAAAAAGTGAGGTGGTTTAGGAACAGATTTTTAGGAAGAAAAGGGTGGTTCACATGGGAACCAATGTAATAAGTGAAAAAAAGAAGAGAGGGCCACATGGGGCCAACCTGAAGGTGCTTCAAAGGGGTGTTCCACATGGGGACCAATCATAAAATAAGTTGGTTCATGTGGGAACTAGGGTGTAAATGAGAGGTGATTCATGTGGGAATCAATTTTTAAGAGGAAAGGGTGGTTTGCATAGGAACCGGGTTGAAATTAAATAAAAATAAATAAAGTCCACATGGGGGACAATATGAAAGAAAGGGTAAACAACAAGGTTCAAGAAGGAACTGACATGAAAAGGGTGAAATAAGGGTTGGTTCACTCAGGAACTGAAATAGAATGTAATTAGTTGCACAAACACATCAAGTTAGCATGGTTAAAACATTGGTTGTTCCACCGTGGTCCCTATGAAGCTATCAACTTTGAAAATGGGTCCTAGTTGACACCTCAAAAAGGGTGAGGGAAAGGGGGAAAACTCTCACATCGGTCCCACACTCACATTGATCCTTGAACTTTCATCTCTTGGCGTCACTTGAGCACCAAGAGATTGTATGGGTCTTATGGGAGGAGAATGAGGAAAATAAAATTAAAAGGAATCAGCAATAGAAAAGAGGATGATGAAGTAGAAGTAGAGATGAAGAAGAGTGGTCACCAGGAACTGCGGATTCCAATTTAAATGAAATAGAATGCGAATTAAATAAAAGATAACCATGTGTACCTTAGCGTGAGAAATGAGTGTGCATGTTCAACTTTTCTCCTTCTTCAGCTGGCCGATGAAGAAGAGTTTCCAACCGATGTTAGCTTGATGTATCAGCACAACTAGTAACCAAAGGACCAAGTGAAAGAAAGTAATTAGAACTATGTGAAGTGTAGAAACTATAAAAGAAAGAGCGAAAAGCATGGAATTGGACTAGAACTCATAGGATTGGGGCAAGCCCTAACTCTTTGTTTCTTAAAATTTTTATGATATAAGATTATGCAAAATTAATGAAAATAACCCAAAGATGATGTATAATAAAGTAAAAGTAAAGGAAGGAAGTGAAACCTACTCCAATTGAAGTGAAAATCGATGAAAAATGATCGATTCGGTCGGCTTGCAATCTAGCTCCCTCAGCACAACATTGGTGTAGAGACTTCTACAGATGACCATAATGTTGGAATTTTGTGCCCTTTGTTCTAACAGATAATGGACTTGGATAGGAAGAATTTTTCTATTGACGACTTCTCCAAAATATACTCGTGCAATCTTGTAGAAAATTTTGAAGTGGATAGATGTTGAAAATAGAACTTGATTGTGCACCCATTTTGTAATGATCACCATAGGAAAATGGATTGTTCAAATCAAGTGTTGTTTATTGCAAATGAATGAGAACTCAGAGTAGAAGCTTTCTTCTTTTGACAACTTTTTCACCACACATCTAGAGAAATCTGTATAGGCCAATGAAAACTATTGATGTTGAGAGCGCAGATTGGACCTCCTTTCTTGCTTCCAGATCGATTTCTCACCACTGGATCGGAGTAGAATGGGAGAGGGGGCTTCGGAGAGAGTAAAAGAGGTTGAGGATGAGCTCAAAACATTGTGGGTAACCTAGGTTTGTTGAGAATGGTCTTCAATTTATAAGAGAAGTAGACCCGACACAAATTGGGGAAAGAATCTAGACGTGCCCCTAGGTTGGGATGTGGGGGCTGCGCCCTCAACCCGAGGGAGCGCAGGCCGCGCCCTTGCCCTGAGGGCATGGTGGGTGCGCCCTCACTATGAAGTTTGATCCAGCGCCAGTTTCTATTCTCCGACTAGAAACATCTGATAACCATCAAAAAATTCGATTTCTACAATGGATACACCCTTGAATTGGGGGCGCAATTAAAATAATCATTTTTCAAAGAGGAAACTTTTGAAAATTGATTTGAAAAGTTGGAAAATGGGGCAACAAATCAGTTTTTGGAATTGGGTGTGCCCCTAGTTTGGGGGCATGCAGACCATGCCCTCAAACTGAGGACGTGCAGGTTGCACCATCAGGGTGAGGGCATGCTTACCACGCCCTTGGTTCAGTGGCGCGTTTAGTTTTCTCTCCTATGTGCACCAACTTCGTGTGCCATAACTCGCAGACGAAACATCTGTTTCAACTCTCGTTTCTTGCATTTGAAAGAGTACTTACAAACACAACTCCCTAAATTGGTAAATCAGCTGGTATGCATCCGGACACTTCCATACAGGAATTTAATCTTCGGTTTACACCTATGGTGGTGTCGAAGGCCCAGGTGATTATTCGTAAAGACATTGTATCTATCAAAAAGTCAAGGGTCAACTTGAGAGAACTCAGAACAATGACTGAACAAGCCTAGTGTGATGTAGAAAACTCAGACAAATCAAAAAAGCTGGGAGTGACCCAGTTGTAGACATGTCAATTTGACATCATTTGAAACTTAAACTCTTATTTCATTGACAACATCCCTTTTGGACCATTAAAATCAAGCTGAACCACCCTTTTGGACAAGCTGAGGAGCTTACTAGAAATATGAGGATGAGTTATGAATTTTTAATCACATTTGTGTTTTTCAAATGTGAGCCCATTATGACTACCATGTTGCTCTTGATGGTCTCTGCACCAAGGTCGTCTCGCCAGGTTGTGTGTCAGATTATGCAATTTCTAGCATCTTCTCTATTTAAAAATTTTTCACAAGATTATATGGATGTAAACTGAAGAAGTCTTCAACATGAATAATCTTATTCTCTGAGTCCTCTTTTCAGAGCAACAAACAACATTCAATTCTGATATCCCGTTTGTCTGCAGTGCCCTTCAGAAGTCAGACACACAATTATGTCCTCACGCAGCCTTGATCAAGACCAATGTAGTGAATGCCTAGCCCTTTGGCCATATTCCTGACCCAATTCATGACCTAACTTTCCTTTTTTATCCTCCATATCATTTGAATAATTTTTTGGAAGCTTCATGATGAAAATTAGCATCATCAAATGATGACAATCCAACTTGTCGTCTTCTACATCAAAACTTGCTATTTTTAGACTAGATTTGTTTTCTGTTCAAGTGGAGACATATTTTGTATATGGAAAAGGTGATCCATGATTTTAAATCCCTCTAAATAAGTTGGGTAAGTTTATAGAAGTCTCATGATGAAAATTAGCAGCATTAAATGGAGAAAATCCAACCTATGGTCAGATGTAACAAAACATGCTATTTTTTACCTATTTTTTATTCCCTATAAAAGGAGACCCATTTGAACGATCTAAGAAGGGCATCTCCATCCACAAGCTCTCTTCTTCTCATCTTCCAGCCACTATAGGCTTCCCCAAATTGTCCTCTCTTCATTCCGGTGTCCGGAGATCATCTCGAAGTGAAAGAGAAGTAGGTCTATGCTCTGACATGCTGCTTTGCTGATCATCGACTTATACAAATCTCTTTGATCATTTTACGGCCTGGATTCCTTCATAAGAAGTGTTCTTAATTAAGTTATATTTCATATCCAACAAACAAGGATCAATTTAGACATTTTCTCGGCTCTTTGTGGCTTCTACACCGGTAGTGCACAGACATATCCGGAGTCTACCTTTTCTCTGTCATCATTTTCTTTATTATTTTTCATACAATTCTAGGTGGATCCCACGTGAAACTTCTTCGCACAAATTTTACCATAGTAAGTTATCTTATATTCCTAATAAGAATCATTTAATTTAGACATTTGTGGTGCCCGAGGCAAATCTTGCATCAACATCGCGTTGGTTGTTCTCAGATCTTCAACATCTAACAACAGAACTATCAAGTAAATTCGTACCACTTGTGAAAGGATTCAAGCAGACTTGTCTTCATCTTAAACCACCCTTTGTGAGTCTTCTTGATTTTGAAACAAACATCACTTGATTTTGGCATCGGTGCTGTCCGTCGCAATCTCTGCATCAAAGCCGTGCTAGTCTACATTGAATATGTCCAACCCGGTTGCCACTTTGCCTGGGTTGTGTTATCTTTAATCATCTATATTATCTTTGCTAACTCTTCATTTATATCATTTAGTTCATATTTAAGCAACATTTTTATTTAGTTTTACATTATTTCACATATCATAAAGAACCAAACAAAAGGTTAGGGCTAATCTCGAATCCAGTGAGTTTGTTTCCAATTGCCGCTTTATGTTATTGTCTTTATAGTTACTACACTTCACTCAGTTCTAATCCTTCTTTCACTTGTTTTCTTGTCTTCTTTGCTTTCTAGTTGCATAGATACATCAAGCTAGCATCGGTTAGAGACTCTTCTTCATCAGCCAACTGAAGAAGAAGAAGGTTGAACCCGCACACCCGTTTCCCGCGTTAAGGTACACATGGTCAATTCTCTCTTTTATTTTCATTACATAAAGCAGAGCCCGCGGCTCCTGGTGACCACATATTTCAATTCTCTTCATGCTTTAAGTTATTTCATTCCGTTCTCACTCTCCTCCCATACGACCCAAACCATCTTTCCGATTCTCGAGCGATGCTGAGAGATGAAAGTTCGGAGATCAATGTGAGTGTGGGACCGAGATGTGAGCTTTTCCATTTTTCCTTCCATCTTTCTCATCTCCTCTTGAGGTGGCAATCTAAATAATGACAAATCCATTTTTGGAGTCGATAGCTTTGTGGCGACTATGGTGGGACATCCAATATCTTTGATCGTGCTAGCTTGATTTGTTTGTAAAACTAGTTTTATTCTAATTCGGTTTTTGTGCGAACTGCCTTTAGTCACTAGACTGTTTGTCTTGTTTGCATATTGCATGCTCTATTTACTTACTTCCTTTCATTTCATTTTTATACATATTGATTGCTTCATCTCCTCTTACCCTCTATTTTAACTTTTGCATTAGCTTCAACATCAGGTATTGGAGTTGTTTCGATCCATAGGGCATTTGAGGTGGGGGCTCTCTCCCAACACACCCTTTAACATTTCTTCTGGGATATTCCTTCGTAGTTGATCTAGTTGTTTCTATTAAGACCTCTGTATGTCTCCATCCGTGGAGTATTCTTCTTCGCATGATTGGGCTGGTTGTACTATTCTCCCCAAAACCCCGAAGAACCCAAGTACCAAGTCTTTGTGATTGTGTGATAACCTCCTTAGGTCTTGGAGATTGTTGCAATAGGGATCAAACCTACTTGAGTTGAGTGAAAAATTGCTATCAATCTACCTAATTTAAGATTTAAACAAAATTGTCGCATAATCATTCCAAGTTTGTTTGTACAACTTGTATGTTCACTACAATTGAAAACAACAAAATTCTTTCTTCCAAAACTCTTAAACAAAACAAAAACTCTTTAATTTTGTGTGCTCCATTTTTTTTCACCGAACACCAAAATTGAAACAAAAAAATCATCAAATAATGAAACCCAAAAAAGAAAAATCTTCAATTGTGTGCTCCATTTTTTTTTCAACTATCTTTGGAAGAAAGATCGACATGATGCCCATGATGTTAAGGCCTAGAAGACACATCGGGATGTCAAATTACTTCAAGCAACAAGAGTACGGGGTGGGTCTCTACGAACTTCAACAACAATCCATGGTCCAACCAGAGGGCCATGTCAATGTCATTCAGGAACCCAAAGTGCAAAATCCTACCAATCAATCTGCTTCACGTAGTATAGAACAGGCTCTCAAGAATATATCTCTTCACCTTAATCCTAAGACCTTTTCAATTATCCAATCCACCACAAAGGGCAAGATGCTTGCTAATCAAGGTCCAACCAAAGTCAACCGAATTGCCTCACCTCCCCAATTAGAGGTTCAGCTTTGACAGTCGTGCCACATTATTTCACCTACTCACCCCATTATGGGTCATTCATCAGATTGCATACCAACCACCTTTCTCCCATCTAGGTGCCACGAGCACACCCTCTAGTGTATTCCTTTCCACCCGTTGCTAGGGATCAGGAAACCCTTTAATTTCCCATCTATACTATCTACATCCCTCCATCACAAATGCCAACCTACCATTGCTACAATGGCTTAGGTGATCCCTTCACCCATGTCAATGATTTTTTGAACAAATCATCTCAATGGCAAAATGATCGAAGAGTTCTCACTTTTCTTTTTAGGCGATCTTTAGAGGGTGCAGCCCTAGAATAATTTTTTTCACTTAGGGAAATAGAAGCATGAGATTTCAAAATCGTCAAGGTAAAATTTTTGCAATGATATGGGCTAGTCTATTTAATAATTGGGGAAGCAAAAGAAGACGTGAAATTAATGCAATATCATGATAAATTTAGCCCCATGGCTGAGAGGAGCATTGATGCTATGCACAAACCTAGGAGCCCTCCCCAACCCCATCTGGATCATCATCATCAGTTGACTCCTCTACGTCAGTTGATTAGGCCACCCATGCCCCAACCTCCAGTCGGTCATGCAGCCTGTGTCAATAGCACAACCAACTATGCGTAATCAAGATCCCCATTCTGATCATGCAATTACATCATCACCTGAACTAGCTTCCCAGCCTTTGACTTGATTAACTTTTCCAAAGACTTGTCCAATCATCAGATCCTTGGCTTCTCAACCTATTTCACTAATGGCTCCTCAGCCAATCATCTAGCCCTTGGCTTCTCAATTTACTTCACCAATAGCCCCTCGGCCAGCCACACAAGCCTTGGCCTCTCAACCAATTTCACCAACGGCTTCTCAACCCGAATCGACTTCTATGCCAACACCAATTGAACAACTCTTGGTTATTCAACCAATCTCTCAAAATAGGTTTCACCCTCAATCAATTAAGGTACTTTTTCTTCTATTGCTCTTGCCTTAGGAGAGGAACCAGTCACTCCTATCATTAATGCTCTTGCCCCAGCAAAGGAACCAATCAATATGATCATCTTTGCTCCTACTAAGATAGATGATTTAGTCACTTCAACCCTTCATGCTCCTACCCCTGCAGAGGAACAGATCACTCTGATCATCCATGCTCCTACCCCAATAAATGATTCAATCACTCCAACCATTTGTGCTCCTACCTTGGCAGAGAAATCAACTTCTACCTTTCAACATATCATTGCTATCTCTCAAGATCAAAATCATCTAGTGGGGGAGGTCAAGCCAAACTCTTCTATTTTTCTAATATCTCCTAGACTAGGCATGCCCTCTTCCCTAGAACAACCTGAGGAGAAGCCTACTGTAGGGAGCTTAGATGAAATAATCTCAAATTTAGTTGACTGTCATTCCAATTATGGACTAGGCAAGGATTTGCCAGGTATAGATCAACCATCACAATCCCTAGAATTAATCTCTGATGTTGGTCAGATTGAATTGACCCTTGAACTGGGAAGTAAGGAGACTAAATTGGTCAATGAAATGAGGAAGGAATCTACAAGTCTCCAAGAGGACACATATCTTAGCAAGGGGATACTAGGACCTCCTTCAGCTAGGCAGGCAAATCACTTAGCATCAATCCTTGGGTCGCTGCCCATATCTCATTCTCCCTTCAATCAACAATCGGGCCCATGGTCCCACAATACATCAATCTTAGGGCCACTACCATTTCCTTATTCCCCTCCTAATCAGCGATCGGGCCCATGGGCCCACAATTCATCTATCTTAGGTCCACAACCTTGTTCTCTTCACAACCACCATTGAATGGGCCCATGGGCCCCCAATTCTTCAATCTTAGGGCCACGACCCACACTTTATCCCACTCAATTGGGCTCTTATGCCCCCCTTTTCAATAGCTGAGCCTATGTACCCCTCTTCATCAACGAGGCCTATACGTCCCATTCATACAATTGGGCCCATGTGCCCCCTTTATCCAACTGGGCCCATATGCCCCCTTTGTCTAACCAAGCCCATGCGCCCATTTCCATCAACAGGGCCCACGTGCCCCCTTTATCCAACCAGACCCACATGCCCCCTTTATCTAACCAGGCCCATGCACCGCTTTCCATCAACTAGGCCCGCATGCCCATTTCCTTCAGTTGGGCCCACATGATAGAAATGTATGCCCTACAAACCAATCATATATGATATGATTCAACATTTTTAAGAATATCTCATTCAATTAAATAGGCAAAACTTCGTTACTAGCTTTTATTAGAAGCATATATCATAATGAAGTTCTTGATCACATGCAATGATGATTGAATCATGATGAGATCATGATAATGAGATTGATCATCTAGAGATATGTGATCTAAATGTTCCTAATCATAGGATCCTTGAGAAGGAATATCAAGAATCTGGATAGATTAGTGTGTGTGATGTCTTCTCATGTAATGAGAATAACCGATCTCATTGGTCATCAGTGTGGGGACATTGAGATACACACGTAGGTGCTCATTAGTGGAATGAGTTCACTGAACTGACCAATTTAGGAAAACCTGATTGGTATCTTACCGAACTATATATCAGGTTATTCTTACATCTCAATAACACGGTTGGATCTTTGACCTGAGTCACCAAAGATGTCTTACTGGATATATATCTTTTACTTTGATTATTGACTTATGGATCACCATCTTGATGGTCCAGTATAGTTGATGTTTTGGGTGCAAGAGAAACCCGGTGGAGGCAATTGAGCGGATAACAAGGGATCGTTCACTCTCGGTAGGAGAGAGAGAATGTCCTATGTGATAATACTCTAAATCCTTGGCCAAGGTACTTAGGATAATTGGAAAAGGAGTTTTCTAATTGATCCAAACTAGAGTACAAGATCCCATAGAGTTTGAATATTTAGGTGTTGACATTCAGTGCCGAACCCCTAACCGACTGGGACATTGTATGAATGAGGATTTAAATCCGTGTGATAATTGATGATGGAAAGGCTCAATGGATGTTATTAAACTCTCCAAAGTCATTTGAGATCATAGGATATGGCTTGTACCCTTTATGATCAGAAAGCTATAAAAACTATTATCGGATGACGGTTTTGATTTAATTTTAAAAAATTGTTCTTTTAAATTAATTAAGGCTTCAACCAAATTTACTATTGGACCTAGTGGGTCACACACATTAGATCTAGTCAATAAGATGAGGTCATGGACGTAATTTTATAGAAGTTGAGTTTTTGTGAAAAATTCCATTTTCTATATATAAATGGCTTATAAAGTCAAACCCTAACAAGCCAGAGGGTTGGAGCACATCCCAAGAAGCCTCTCTCCCTCCTCTCTCCTCTAGAAGACGAGCTTCTATGGTCAAGCTTGGATTTGGAAAGTTTCTGGGGGCCCGAAAAATGGGAGAACTCCTCGTCTATTGAAACAGATCGTGTGGATACCACTAGAGACCGGACACTTGAACGATTTTCATTAAGGAGGAATGTCCTCTCTTCATCCATGGTGAGGGATTTTAGAAATCACATGAAGTACTCTCGTTCTACTTCATATTTGGTTCCCGGTTTTACTCGTTTGACATCAACCAAGGCAAATATTATGGTTTCAAAAAATCAAATATTTTTCCGCTGTCATGTAATGATTCCTTACAGTAATTGCCTTTAATTATTGAGTGAAATAATCAAGCTGTTGCTGAATGATTTGATGCGGTCTAGTCTATTTTATTGTTGAAGTGTGGACTTGTCTAGCATATTTGTTTTTGATGATTTTACATTTTGGTGAGAATTTGATGACACATAGTCTTTATGTCTTACTTTTATGTCTTATTTGTGTACTAGTTTGATTTTAATTACAATTATCATATCATTTGTTGTTAAATCAATATAATAATAAGAATAAAATTCATCATTTTTTATTTTTTTATTTTAAATTAAAATATATAAATAAAGTTTTTTTGTAAATATTATTTTTATTTTTATTAATAATATGCTTCTATAGTTAATTTTGACCATCAAATTAATCAAGCATCTAATATTGATTTATTGTTGATATAATGTTACCAAAACACCTTATATCAATTTAAAATTGATATAGTATTACCAAACACCTAATAAGATTTGATACTATCAATTTTGATATTGATATTCTAATCTCTACAAATATCAATATTAATATCAATATGGTATCATATTTGAAACTCTAACCGAGTAGGCTGTAAGTTTTGAAACAAATATTTTTATATTTTAAAACTAAATCAAGGCATGCACAGATTATACAGACAACCTGTAAAAGCAAACATGTATATATTTTACACAAATCACACACAAGCACAAATCTTATTATCTTACAACCCATAAAATATACAACTGCATAATCCACATAATTAACCACAAAAGTATCCATACACAACCATAAAAGCCACAAAATAAATTGTCATCCATACCACAATGTATATCAAGCATGGCGAAAAGAAATTGAATTACATGGTTCACATATAGATCAATCTATTACATTGAATTACAATGAAAAAAATATAGAATAGATCATACCTCTTCAAAATCCTCCTCCTTGTCATCCTCATCCTCATCCTCATCCTCATCCTCATCCTTGTCCTCTTCTACTAGAGGTGGCCCCTTGAGCTCATCGGATCTTTCATTTAGCGAAGTCATTGATCAATTATGGCTATTATTTATTGTGCTAGTCACTCCACGGTCGCCACAAAACTCCTCTCTTGATCGAGCATCTGTTGCTATATAGTATTAATGATCATATATTGTTGCTAGATCTGGCTTGATTGTATCCCGAGTTAGGTCGATTATTTGTCGATCCTACTCAGTAACTCTTGGACTACTAGAGTTGTGGAGGAAGTGGCACCTTCATTGCTTCTACCATATTAGGTGTCACGATTTTCCCCTCACTCCCCACGTCTGACCCATCCCAACATATCTTTGCCAAAGATAGTAATGAATGCCTCCTCAGGACTAAACAGATGTTGACCAACTGATTTGTCCAAAGTTGGGCTAGCCATCAATTGTGTCACCTTGTCCTAAAGAAAAATATTTTAATGAATTATACCATCATATGATAGTTCTGTTCGTTGTTGTAAACAATCGACCCATCGGTTTCTTCATACATTTGCATCAGCTGAAACATCTTTAGACATGTAGGACGGCCTTCTTTTTGCATGTGTTTACAACATTTGATAATGTAAGAATAGATATTAGTGAAGTCAATGATAAATTAATAACAAAAATACTTTCAAATTCTCTTTCCAAATCATGAATGTTCATCCTTCCTCTTTTATATGACATTAAAAGTGTCATTCTATTTTGTTTGTATGTTTTGCTAAGGCCTTCAAAGAAATTGTCAAGAATCGTCACACCCCAAACTAGGATACACACAACAAATATATCTGACAATGTAACCAAGGAAAAATAATTTCTCAAATTTATTGGTTTCAGAAAAAGAGAACATAATAATAAATCTGATCAGATAGTCGAATAATTACTATCCAAATAGCATAATGAATTTACAATCAAAGTAACTCAAATACTGATTTAGAATACATCTTTAAGTTTAACATCATAACTAGGTCAACTTCTAACTCCATGAAATCTTCTTATTGAATGAAACATAAAACTCCTAAGTAAAAATAGCAATTGCACTCTTCCTAGATTTGATGTAGACTAGATCTCATACCATTGTTTCTTTGAATTTAGATTATGGATTTGCTTCATCTATTCTTGTTTGAAGAGTGAATCTTAATAACTCAGTAGACATTCCATCATTTGTGAATAAGATAGCCATAAGACTCTAAGATGATAGATAATATACCCTCAAACTCATGTATATAACTAATTTGATATTTTGACTTCTTACTTTTTCACGTATTTACGAGTCACATTATCTTTGGATGTTTACACCTAAAAGATTAATTTTAGCCATGATATGAGCCCAACATAAATGCAATGTAAACATTCTATCTATGAAAAGCTAATGCACATAAAATGAATGCTTTGACCATGTACCATACAACTAATGCATCTATCAATTTATCAAGTTCATTTCTTTTTCATTTTTGCAAGGAATTTGACGTCTTGCGATCACAACATGCTTGCATCAGATCTAATACATATAGCAGTAACATATAACTACACTAAATCACATAGTGCATCTAGGTAGTTATGCACTTAAGGCAAACTATAATATCTGAATCGAATGATGCATCAAACTATTCTAGTCCCCACTGAAGCTCAATCTTTACATATTATGTAACTCTTTGCATTTATGAATGCCAGACTCATAATCACATCAATGTTTGCTCTCATGCAAGTTGTAATTTATTTGCACATACTAGCATGCTAACATCCATAAAGAAAATAGTCTTCACCTCATGCCATTAATGCATCTACACATAATAACTGCAACTATTAATCCAAACTGATACTATTTTGACACAAATATGTATGTAGGTAATATTTTCACTTTACTTAGCATGTTTGACAAAAAAATGCTAGAATCTATGCATGTCATTCGCCACTTAAAATAGGAGTTTTGACATATCTTTTAAGAGTTAAATGATAAGTTCAACACTTCAACAATTTAACTACATGAGAAATCAATATTAATCATATTACTCTACCTCATGTTATAAATATATTTTTAGAAAATCAAATTTATAATATATATCTTGATTACAATAGTTTAAAAATTTTATTACACTAGGTGCACATCTAGAATATAACTCTAACTTTCTAAAATAAACCATAGAAAAGACACTAATTTTTATATATGATACAAATAAACATCAAGTTTTCTAAACCTTTAACCAAGTATTAAACATGTAGATGCTTTCTAGCTAAACCACATATTCTGAATTGAAATTTATAGCATATCACTCAAATCAAGTTAATCCATAAATATCAAATTTATAGCATGTTGTTTATTATTTATTATTATTATTTACAATTTAATTGTATTAGACACATTCAAGATGCCTACCTAATCTAAGCTTTAAGATTTTGCTTATGGTTGGTGGCTTACGGAAGCAACGGTAATATCTCCGAGGCAACATCGGCAACATCAGAAGGTTTAATATTGTTATTTTTAATACATTGAGATTTTACATTAATTTTTTGTACATATTTTATTATTCATACTTTATTTATTTTAATATTTATTTCTATCTACATTAACTTTTCTAATAGAGTAGATAAATACTTTAAACAAGTCATGGATAGATATCCCTAATAGATTTGATCATATATATCTTCAAGGAATAGAAGAAAACTTAAATTATACTTTTCATGAACAAAAAACCTGATTTAAACATGATCAGATTAATTAATATAATGCTCTTGTAAAAGATGTTATAACACATTCATTTAAAAAGACATGTTATAAAAAGAATATTTAATGGTAGAATGGTCAAATTATCAAACATGGATTAGTCATGGTAAAATCTAAGTTAATTTAATTAATGATGATGTTGTACAATTAAATGAACCCCAAGATGATTTTGTAAATGACAAAGTGTTGAAAATGCTACACAATATTCAAAATGATTATAAAATAATCAGACCAGGTGAGTTACTTTGGATAGATAGATGTTTGGATATCAATAATAATTTTAAAATTAATAGTAAGAATCGCTATCAAAATCAAAATAGGTGAAGATCTGTATGAAAAGTGATATTCACATGACGAGTCTCCTCCCCGAGCCCTAGCATCTCGCGATCTCTACACATGATGGGTAGTCACCTCGACGTCTACCCAGTGCTTCTGCGAATCTCCAACCATGTTCGGCAATCCTCCTTCCATTTTGACCCCAACGCATCGACAATCACATCTCTCCTCAGAGAAGCTCCTGATCGTGCTGTGCATCTCCGACTTTGCAGCTTCCCCGTAACCCTTGTCTTTTAAATGCCTCACTCGCCACATCTCCCACCTTGCAGCTTCCCCCTGATTCTCCATATTGTGTGCCAAGTGGGTAGGTAGAGATGGTGACACTCTCTTCGATGGAAAACTTGCCAGCTGTAGCTGCCTTGGGTCCCGACCCCAATTGCTTCATGAGGAGGAAGTCTGACATCACCTACGTTGAGCAATTGAGCTCCTTCGGCGGCCTCAAGTCCCACAACAACATAGCCTCTTTCGGGTTCCCTGAGTGCACCAACCGGTCCTTCTCCAAGATCGTCGTCAGCATGCAGTTGCCATCGTAGGACGAGGGCAAAGGAGGGACGCTCTTGTCCACCTGCAACACTGCAACAGAGATTTTCAGGATCGCGGCCATCATGAATGGGCTCATCTTTGTCTGCGTGGCAGTCGGGTTCGTCCTTCTGAGGTGGAGGCATCCTTTAAGGAATCCGAGTGATTAGCTTCCCGATCGTTTCTTGTGTAATATGCGAAACTACGTTTGTATGTCTGTGTTGTGTTCGACGTAAGTCCTCTTTGGAACTTCACTGCTGTTTTTTATATTACTGCATTCATGAATGATGAACCAATGCATGAGGCTGAAGACCGATTCTAATTCCCCATCCTACTCAACATTTTCTTCTTTCATGTGGAAACTCAAATTTGGTTGAATGACAATATTTGTGTATCTTTTTCATGTGCAAAATAAGAACTTTTAGTACAAGCTGCATTTTTAAATCCTTCTTCTGCTTGACATTCTTCCTTTAGAGCTTGTGTGACTGGCAAGAACATATTTACTTTATATTGCTATTTAAATCCCCGGGTTGAAAATTAGAGCAAAGCAACTGAAACATCAATGATGGTAATTGATAGAAATGTATGCCTTACAAACCAATCATATATGATATGATTCAACATTTCTAGGAATATCTCATTCAATTAAATAGGCAAAACTTCATTACTAGTTTTTATTAGAAGCGTATATTGTAATGAAGTCCTTGATCACATGCAACGATGATTGAATCATGATGAGATCATGATAATGGGATCATCTAGAGATATGTGATTTAAATATTTGTAGTCATAGAATCTTTGAGATGGGATTTCAAGAATCCAGATAGACTAGTGTGTGTGATGTCTTCTCATGTAATGAGAATGACCGATCTCATTGGTCATCAGTGTGGGGACATTGAAATACACACATAGATGCTCATTAGTGGAATGAATTCACTGAACTGACCAATTTAGGAAAACCTGATCAGTATCTTACCAAACTGTCTATCAGGTTATTCTTACATCTTAATAGCACGGTTGGATTTTTAACCTGAGTCGTCAAAGATGTCTTATCAGATATATCTTATACTTTGATTATTGACTTATGGATCACTATCTTGATGGTCTAGTATAGTTGGTGTATTGGGTGCAAGAGAAACCCGGTGGAGGCAATTGAGCGGACAACAAGGGATCGTTCACTCTCGGTAGGAGAGAGAGAATGTCCTATGGGATAGTACTCTAAATCCTTGGCCAAGGTACTTAGGATAATTATAAAAGGAGTTTTCCAATTGATCCAAACTTGAGTACATGATCCCATAGAGTTGAAATATCTAGGGGTTGACAGTCAGTGCCGGACCCCTGACCGACTAGGACATTGTATAAATGAGGATTTAAATCTGTGTGATAATTGATGATGGAAAGGCTTAATGGATATTATTTAACTCCCCAAAGTCATTTGGGATCATAAAATGTGACTTGTACCCTTTATGATCAAAAAGCCGTAAAAACTGTTATCGGATAATGGTTTTGATTTAATTTAAAGGAATTGTTCTTTTAAATTAATTAAGACTTCAACCAAATTGACTATTGGGCCTAGTGGGTCACACACATTAGATCTGGTCAATAAGATGAGGGCATGGATGTAATTTTATAGAAGTTTTGGGTTTCTACGAAAAATTCTATCTTCTATATATAAATGGTTATGAAGCCAAACCCCTAATAAGCCATAGGGCTGGAGCATGTCTCAAGCAGTCTCTCTCCGTCTCTCCTCTAGAAGGTGATCTCCCATGGTCAACCTTTGATCTTGAAGGTTCCTGGAGGCCCGAAGGAAGGGAGAACTCGTCTATTGAAGCAGATCGTGTGGATACCACTAGTGACCGGACACTTGAACGATTTTCAGCAAGGAGGAATGCCCTCTCTTCATCCATGGTGAGGGATTTTGGAAATCCCATGAGGTACTCTCATTCTACTTTATATTCGGTTCCCGATTTTACTCGTTTGGCCTTGACCAATGCAAAGATTATGGTTTTAAGAAATCAATTTTTTTCCGCTGTCTTGTAATGATTCCTTACACCACATGCCCACAATTTTCTCCAATTGGTTCCACTTGCCCTTAATTTTTCTAAATCAGGCTTACGTTCCCACAATCCACCTCAATCAGGCCTGCATGCCTACAATTTACCTCAACCAGGCTCATGTGCCCTCAATTTTCCTAAATTGAGCCCACATGGCCATCTTCCATCAACCTCGGGCACACAAGCCCACACTCTTTCAACTTTAGGTACGCGTGCCCCCATTCCTTCACAATTGGGCCCACATCCCCAAACTTCTTTGAAATCGGGCCCCTGTGCCCCCACCGCTTCAAATTTAGGTTCATACGTCCATATCTTTCAATGGCACCCACGAGCCCATCACAAATCTCAATTACAACCTTGCTCTCAATCACCTAAATCGGGTCCACATGTCCACTCTTTTCTTTGGATCCCTTGAGCCCAACCTTCAATCGGGCCCTCGAGCCCATCACTTTCAATGGAGCCCTCATGCTCATCAACATCAATTGGGTCCTCTGGCTCACATTCAACTCTTAGGCCCACATGTCTTTTGATTCCAATCATTCATGGGCCTTCAAGCCCACTCTCAACTGCTAGGCCCAAGAGCCCGCTTTAATTCACTTTTATTTTCAAGCATATTTCTTTCTTTTTACAATTCTTTCTCCTTTTATAAACTTTACTTTCAATAAAAATTAAGGGTGAGATGCCGGCGATTAATTGCCTTCATCGGGTGATTCTCTCTCTACTATCGAGAGTGAACGATCTCTTGTTGTCCACTTGATTGCCTTCACTTAGTTTCTCTTGCACCCAATATATCAACTATACTGGACCATCAAGATGGTGATCCATAAGTTAATAATCAAAGTACAAAATATATTTGGTAAGACATCTTTGGTGACTAAGGTGAAAGATTCAACCGTGCTATTGAGATGTAAGAATAACCTGATAGATAGTTTGGTAAAATATCGATCAGGTTTTCTTAAATTGGTCAGTTCAGTGAACTCATTATACTAATGAGCACCTATGTGTGCATCTCAGTGTCCCCACATTGATACCAATGAGATTGGTCATCCTCATCACATGAGAAGACATCACACATACTAGTCTATCCGGATCCCATCTCAAGGATCCTATGACTAGGAACATTTATATCACATACCACTAGATGATTGATCTCATTATCATAATCTCATCATGATTCAATTATTATCGCATGTGAACAAGGACTTCATTACAATATATGCTTTTAATAAAGGCTAGTAATGAAGATTTACCTTATTAATCGAATAAGATATTCTTAGAAATGTCGAATCATATTATATATGATTGATTTATAAGGCATACATTTCTATCACTTCCCTCCAAGGTTTTGCCATCCATCGTACTCAGATGAGAGATCTTCAGGGCTGAAGTCACAACTGCATTTGCAGCCAAGGGTCATCTCCAACATTCTGTAGTAGCCTAAGGCCACCCTTTCCCAGCCGAAGGCTCAATTTGATCCACCCCACCAATAACAATTTTGTCATTACAATGATGGTCATGTATCCACCACCTTGTGGGAGCTGCCCCGTAGAAGGGGGTTAGTGCTTCATCAACTGGTGCTTTCTGACAATGCCCCTGAACACTGAGTAACACGGAGGCTAGTAGGCCAAAGGCTAGTTTTTACATGTTACACTACAAGAACTAGTCACCCTGATGACATCCTAGAAGGTTTTGGATTGCAGCCCGTTTTTGGCCCATGACGCATAAATAGACTAGTTAATAGCCCACTGCTGTTACCGATTCCATACACCATCACAATGACAAAGCTACCATGTAGAATGATGGGAGTGAGGCCATGCCTCCAACCTTGATAATAGAAGACCTTTAGCATGAGAATCATTGGCTCCATGCTCTCCTTGCCAGTATGCTCCAGTCTGAGTCAACACAAGCTTTAGGTGCTCCCGAGGCTTCTAACAGACCACGTGTTGTCCAGATGGAGTTGCCATCAGTTGTACTACCATGCCCTGCCACTCCTATGTAGCTAGCCCTGATGGCATAAATCGACGATGAGGCCTTTGTTGCACCTTGATATCAGGCGCCAATGCCTCCACCGCCACAAGATACCTTGGATCACACTCAATGGGCTATGATAAATCAGATGATCTCCATGCAACTTGCATGACACGATGACGGACATGGTGTGGTAGGCCTCTATATGGTTCCATTTCCACCACACCACCAATATATCAGACTTCCCTCTAATGTCTCCAAGGTGCCCAAATGTTCCAAGTATGACAACCATGGGTCCCCTAGGGAGCACTTGGCACCCTACTATATGCATATGGGTGAACTAGCACACTGTGAATTGTACTTGCTCAAGTACTTAGCCACCACTCTAATAGGTACAATCTTGAGTGGTATTCTGGTTTCAAGCCTAGGTTAGTAGCCAACTGGCCTGACATGCAAAAAAGTTTCTTGAAAGGTTCAGCTTCTTCAAGTAGCCAGACACCCTGGTGGAGCTAACTACCATGTTCCATAAATGGAACGATTCAGCAGTCAACTACATTCGCCATTGGTGAGATGTGTGCATTAATGCGCCAATCCACATTTGAATGAGGAGGTGATTGCCTTGTGCAAGAGAGGACTCTAGGAGAAGGTGCTGGGCATACAAATCCAGTCCTTCAATGACCTTAACATCATGATTGTGGACATAGAACATTTCTATGCCAACAATCCCTTGATGGTAGTTGCTTGACCAAAGCTGATTAAAGATAAGCAATCAGCTTCTTGGGATGTCAATATAGTCGACACTATTGACATGACAAATTTGCCCAATTCAGAGTATAAAAATCATGTTTTATAGGATAACATGTGTAATTGATATGATAATGATGCCAGGTCTTTTATTGTTGATTTGGGGCTTCACTGAACAAAATCAGATGTTTTCTGGAGTTTTCTGAACAAAGTCATAATTTCTAATCGAAAGTCACACATAAATCGTGTAATCACAAAAATTGGCTGGATGACCAAGCCTAATAATCATGCATTGAAGGTTATGGTCAGATTCTTATTCTAGACATGTTTTGTTTCATGCTGTGTCCTTCTAGTTGGCCATCAGAATCATTTTGAGTAGAGTTGGATCTTCTATTCATTGTCTTAAATGAAATTCTAAAGTTTTGGAGGGTATGGTGGCTGATGTATTACCATAGAAAGCTTCCTCGACCTATTATCTTTCCAATGCAATGAACGAAATCAAATTCTAAGTTCAGGAATGTCTGCAATGACTTCCAGAACATAGGTGCACAGAAACAGTACAATGCGCCCCTATTTGGGGACACATACCAATGTGCCCCCAGTTGGGGGGCACATTCCCATGTGCCCCCAAGCGAGAGCACATGGGAATCAGTTTTCGATTGGGATTCTACCTCCAACTAGATCAGATTGAATTTTTCGATTGGATCAAGATGAAATTTTTGGCTAGATGGAATGTGCCCCCAGAAGGGGTGCATGCGCCCAGGACCAGGGTGCATACGCCCTATTTTTTAGGCCTGATAGAGCCGGTCGTTCCCCTATAAATTGAGTCAACCACTGGTCATTCCAGGGAGGTTTTCACAACCCCCCAAGCTGCTCAGGATGTCTAAGCTCCCTCCTACATTTTGGTGATTTTTAGAGATATTTCTGAGTTTTTAGAGTAAGAAAAGTTGGTTTAGAAGAGTGGAAGGTTGGTCCGCACGCATTCGCCAAGTCTTTCTTCTACGTCTTGTACAGAAGCATGTTGACATCTTCTACCCAAGCTCTTAAAAGCAAAGTTCTTCCTTTCTGATTCTTCTCTTGTTTTCAATTAGCAACACAATTTTGAGGTCGGTTCTAGTCGTGGAGAGCTCTTAAGGAAAGTCACGCCTAGCAGATCCTGGTTGCTATTCGACTTTTTTAACAACCCAAATTTGGCCATATCTTCTTCAATTGGGCTCATAATCCATATGTTCTTCTTTCTATCTTTTTATTTCGTCTTTCTCCATCCATCCATTATTTTTTTACATTTTTTGCATTATTTTTTAGTTTCTTAATTTGAAAATAAAAAAGGGGTTAGAAGTAACTCGAATATGGTCAGTTTCCTTTCAATTGTTTGTTTCATGTTATTTTTTTTACATATTCTCCACTTTGTTTAGTTCTAATTGTCTTTTCATTTTTTATTGTTTGGTTGCATAGGAAACCAAGCACCCATGAGTTGAGGACTCTTCTTCATTGGTCGGCCGAAGAAGAAGAAGCTTTAACCCGCACTCTTCTTGCTAAGAAACACACATGGTCATTTTCTTATTTCCATTGCATAAAGTCACACATAGTTCCTAGCGACCACATCATGTCTTAATTTCTTCTTCTTCTTCTCATCATCCTCCCACATGACTTGAATGATCTCTTCAATGATCGAGCGACGCTGAGAAATGAAAGTTCGGGAATCAATGTGAGTGTGGGACCGAGGTGAGAGTTTTTCGTGTTTTCTTTCTTGTCTTTCTCATCCCCTCTTGAGGTGGCGATCTGATATATGAAAAACTGCATTCTTGGAGTTGACAGCTTTGTGGTGACCATGGTGGGACAAGCAATATCTTTAACTGTGGGTGCTTGGTGTTTCTTTGCAACTAATTCTAGTTCTAGACCAGTTCCCGCATGAGCCTTTCTTTCTTTCCACCTTTCCTAATTTGATTCCATTTCAAATTTACTGATTTCACCCTTTCTTCCATCAGATATGAAGTGCTAAGTATTTCATTTAATTTCTGACATTTTATTTTAGCTGGTTCTCGCATGAACCCATCTTTTGCTTTTAAAACTAGATCCTGCACGAACCAACTGTCTTCTAAAACCGGTTCCCACGTGAACCAAAATTTATTTTTAGCCATTCAAATCAGATTTTTTTTCTTTTAATACAAGTTATCCCACTCTCAAATCAGTCACCACATGACCCTCTTTTATTTTTAGTTGCCATTTAAACTGGTTCCCACACGAACCACCCCTTTCCACAAACTGGTTCCCATGTGAACCAATTTCTTTCTTTACTTCAGTTCCCATGTGAACGAAACCTATTTCTTTAGATCTATCTCCATGTGGATCAGATCCTTATTAATCATCAAATTGGCCCTACGTAGCCATTTTTTTAATCATTCAAACCGGTTCCTACGTGAACCATTTTTCTACCCAAAACTAGTTCCCGCGTGAACCACCTTCACTTTTTTCCCCGGTTCTCACATGAACCAACTTATTCCTACAATCGGTCCTCGTGTGGACCACCTTTTTGCTTGGCTATCAGATCTGAACCCTCCCCTCTTCTATCACTTTTTCACCACCTCCATTTGGCTCACGTGAGAAACAGTCTAGATTCTAGTTTCTAGTTGTTTGTCTAGTTTCTAGTTACTTGTCTTGTGTGCTTACTTGTTTATGTTTTGCTTATTACTTGCATTATTACTTGATTACATTGTGTGCTACCTCTTTTTTGTACACTTTTCTTTTGAGGCGGGAACTCACTCTCTCATTTGCCCCTCCCATCCAAAACACCCTCTTGATGGATTCTAGCCTCTCTTCTAGGATATTCTTTCCTAGTTAACTTGGTTGGCTTTCATTAAGGCCTCCGTAATTCCTCATACGTGGAGTATTCTTCTTCATGATCGGGTTGGTTGTACCACTCCCCAAAACCCAAAGTATCCTAAGTTACCCACACGTGGTGAGATTGTGTGAACCCTTTATCATTGGAGATTGGAGTTAAGATCCTAACATTTGTTGAAAGAACAATTCTTAACGAATCCATAAACCTAAGATTTAATCAAAAATCATTGCGTAATCTTCTTTTAAAGTCTTTGCATCACTTGTTTATCAAACAAAAATTGAAAACTCCAAAAAAAATGGAAAAATACTAAAAACTAAAAAAATTCTTTGTTTATTTTGTCAACTTGTTTGTTTCACCATCTTTTTGAAGTTGATAGGGTATCATTGGAATTAAGATCTGGAAGACATGTTGGACTGGTGGAACACACTGCACGTCAAGAGAATGAGATGGGTCACTAACAAATTCTATCAGATGGTCATGTCAATCTACTATTTGAGTCAAAAGCACAAGAGGTCCCTCAACCATCTGCTCCACTAAATGTTGAACAACTCTCTAGGGAGTTATCTTTTTATACTGACCCAAACACCTTCTTACATATACAATCCTTGGTGAAGGACAACTTTATCTGATCATGCTTTTGTTGAAGACAATCGAGTTGCCTCACCACTTCACTCCATGGTTCGACCACCACCTGTTCAACCATCTTTTGTTCAACCACCTATTATCTAGCCATCTATGATTCAACCAACACTTGCTCATCCATCTATTGCTCAACCATTTATGGTTCAACCCTCATTTGTCCAGCCACCTTACTCTAACCCCATTGCTTCTTTTGCCCATCATGCTATGGTACAATCATCAGATAATTTGCCAATTCATGCTTCTCATCCTCAATTCTAGAATCAAACATCTAATCACAAACTTGCACCAGTAAACCAAGAACCTGCTCTCACCCAGACAATCATGGATCAACTCACCCAAATGAGTGAACATTATAAAGAGCTGAGATGTCAATTGGATCCCAAGTCAACTCCTAAGGTCTCTATTCCCACTTTGCCAGTTCTTCACCTGTCACCTTCTGAATTACCAGTTTATCGTCATTACAACAGTACTATCAATCATTTTCTACACCTTAAGGATTTTCTGTACGAGTCTTCATTTTGAAGAATGATCGTAGGGTCCTTGCTTTCTTGTTCTGCCAATCACTAGAAGGGTCTGCATTGGAGAGGTTCTATTCACTCAACCCTTTTGAGGTAGGAAATTTTGACATTGTCAAGGCTAGGTTTTAACAAAGATATAGAGACCGGGTGGCACCATCATGCTCGATCACAGATCTGATTACTGAGAAGATGAAGCCTGAGGAGGACTTCATAAAGTTTGCTGACTGATGTAGAGGAATGGCATAAAAATTGATAGATGTCATCTCATAAGGAGAACAAGTAAAGATGCTCATTAGAAACACTACACCAGCTCTAAAGAATGTCTTGATCATGCATCATCCTACCGCTATGAATGAGCTTTATGATAGTGCCCAATACTTGCAAGCCCATTCTAAGGATGTCACAACAATGAATCCTTTTGATCCCAAACCTAGAAATATGAGGAAAACTACTTTTGCACTAGCTAGACCAACAACCAAGGGAGTAGTCAACAATGAAGTTGTGAACATTGTAGGGAACCAGGGAGGGAACTGTCAAAACTAGTATAGGAACCCATCACAGAACCCATCTTATCGCCCTCCTCAACAACAAGTGCAAGTTAGGCCACAAAAACCACAACAACCCCCTCAGCTAGTAGTGCAACCCCAGCAACCTTGTCAACCCACCTACAATAGGGCACTGCCACCACCCAATCAAGCACCATGAAGAGGAGGTCCTAGGAGAGAGGACTACCAACAATGACCTCACTTCTTGACCGACATCTTCAATGTACTCATGGCAGAGAAACAGTTGGAATTACCCAAGGAAAGGGAGGTTTGGCTACTAAATGCAGATGTGTCCCATTGGGCCCTGATGGGGGAATGCATACAGGCAATGAAGGCTAGACAACAGTAGTAGCAGCGTCCATCAGCTTAACCTCAACAATAACTTGTCTTGGGAATTGTTCAGAATTCACTTCCATTACTTGCTCCTACTTCGGCACCAGCACCAGCACCACCAAACCTAGGGATTGGCTTTATACACTCTGTTGCCTGGGAAGTTGCTAGCCGTGCTCAAGGCTGGCAACTGGAAAACTATAATTAAACCATGCCCGTCAACTCAGCTAGGCTTCTTGCTAGAACCACTACACGATAGATAATCCATGCACCATCTACTCCAAACACACAACCATCACCCCAACCATTGGCCGCTACTTCTTCTTGTCGACTTATCATTAGGCCATCCCCCACGTTAACTACACCTCTCTCAACCATTTGCTACACCCTGGCCTCTTCTCAATCGGCTACCACAATCATCCCAAACTTGAACTCCCTGCCTATGAGATCTGTTACACCGAAACCCCAACATACCACATCACCCACCTCACAACTACCTGTACCAACACCTCCAATAAACCCACCAATCATTCCTTCACCTCGGCTATCACCATCTCCACCATCCCCAAATCTTAGCTCTCTACCCACGAACCAAATCACCCCAGAGACACAAATCCCACCTGTTCCACCACATTCCACCCCAGTTAACCCACCACCTCTACCCGACCGCCAAATAGCCCCAATGCTTTGGAGTGGGAAAATGTTCCCGCAGCTCTTTCCTGAAGCTGGGACACAACCGCAGGATCCAGTGGAGGAAGAACAAGTGGAAGAATCATTGCCGAGCACAGCCTATGACTTGTTGAAGCATTTGGATAAGATGCTGGCCCATATTTCTATACTTAAACTGATCAAGAGATCAAAGGTGCACCTGGAGATTCTACAGCAGTATCTGCAAAGGGTCATGGTGAATGAAGATCTCCCACTTGAGAAGATCACTACGGTGTTAGCCCCCACAAGTGAGCACCCAATGCTCACTTTCTCTCAGGAGGAATTAGCAAATTTAGAGGTTAGGAGATATGCTTTGCACATGGCTATTATCATTTATGATGTTGAAGTAAAATCCTATTTGGTTGACACTGAAGCTTCCATCAATGTTATGTTGCCAGAAACCTTGTTGTTATATGGTATTTCTAAATAGGAAATCAAGCCATCCTGTGCCATAGTGATAGCCTATGATAACTCCAAGAAGTCTGCACGTGGGGTGGTCACTCTAAATGTGAGACTTGGACTATAATGATCACCATTGATTTTCATGTACTAGAGCTAGATCCAACTTTATGGGCTATACTTGGGAAGCCATACCTGGAAGCAATAGGAGCAGTGGCTTCAAAAAACCACCAATGTATGAAGTTTTTCTTTAAAAGATAAGTGGTCAAGGTGATTAGCATCCTTGTAAGGGACGAAGTGAACAATGCTACTTTCATATCACCCCTAGGATTATTGATACAGCCCCGGATCTCAGTGGGAGAATTGCTAGAAATTAGATGTATGACTGCCTCTCTGCTAGACACTGGGGGATGGCGGATGACGATGAAATTGGGCTACAAACCTAGAAAAGGTTTGGGAAAAGATCTTCAAGGAATTACTCAACCAATTGAAACTGTGAAAAGGCCACGTAGGCAAGGGTTGGGAAAATGAAGAAGATTCCATCCCAAGGAGGGTCCTCTAGCCAAGATATGCCATGGGACTCTAAGCTTTCTTTATCAAAAGAGAGACCATGATGATGGCTGAGGATGACAAAGAATCAATTACAGCTATCAAGAGGAGGAATGCTTCAAATGAAGAAGAAGACTTGGAAGATCTGTGCTTGTCATTAACTTGTCTGTTTTCAACCAAGGAAGAGCACCAAGAACCACAAAAGGGTAGACCAATCTTTGATCATTTTGTTAAGCAAGCTACCACCCAAGTTAGAACCATTCCATGAGACCCATACCTAACAATCACATATTTAAACCTCGTGCCATTGCTCTTAGCTTTTGGATGGGCTTCCAAGCTTGCTTTTCTTCACTAAATTGACAGGCCCGTCATGGCCAACAACCAACTTTGGGCCCATGAGCCCTTTCCAATCTTTCACTCTCATTGGGCCTTCTTGCCCATTTAATCCCTTGTTAGTTTCAAGACTGAGGGTTCTTTCCGGTGTGGGCTCACATGCCCATCCATATCCAGAACTGGGTCCGCGTACCCGTTCACATTTTTCATCAATTTTGGTCCCATGTGTCCATTTTTCGTTAGCATTGGGCCTATGAGACCCTCTTTTCTCTTTATTCTTAAATTTTTCTATTTGTTGATTCCATCAATGTTTGCTAAGTCTAGAGTCATTCCGACTCATTCGATCTCTTTACTCAAAAATCCCAAAAAGAAGTCTTCTCTGAAACTCATATTTCCATCGAGGAGACGTCCTAACTCATCTAGGAGGGTGCTCCCAATCAGGGATCCCTCCTCTCTTAATCATTGATCGATTTACTCGATCTTCCCTACTTTGTAAATATCACCTTTCCAACTTTGTTTTTAGTAGGTCAGGTTAGGTTAGGAAATAAGAAAATCAGAGGTAAACAAGTTCCAACCAGATATCTACAACAATTGGCATGAAAATGCGTAGAGTGTGTAAAACTACCAAACTTTTTAGAGAATGCTATCCAGCTAGATGAAATTTGATATGAGGATGAGTATAACATAGATCATACCTTAGGAGTATGTGAGGTAATATCAGAAAAGGCTCCTAAATCTAAGGATGAAATCGAGGACGTGGCTGATGCATATGCATTTGAACTTAGAAGATTTGAAGAACCATCAGTCACAGGGAATGAACTGACCATGAAACTAAATTTAGGAACCCTGGAAGATCCTACGACTATCCTCATCAGTGGAAACCTCTTCCCTTAGAGGAACAATGTTTAATCAAATTTTTGGAAGAATACAAGGACACGTTTGCATGGACATATGAAGATATGCCGGTATTAGATAACTCATTGGTTGAACATAGATTAACTTTAAAACCTAGAACTACCCCGGTTAAACAAAAGCTCAGGAGGTTTCACTCTGACATTGCACTCAAAATGAAAGAAGAGGTTGACAAATTACATTAGGCAAAATTTATTAGAGTCATCCTTTATCCACAATGGGTGGCTAACATAGTCCCTGTTATAGACAAGGATGTAAGAGTTTGGAATTGCATAGAATTCAGGGACTTAAACCGAGCGTGTTCTAAAATGATTTCCTATTATCTCATATTAATAATGTATTGGTTGATAACATAGCTGAGTATGAAATGCTCTCATTTATGGATGGTTATTCTAGGTAAAATCAGATCTAGTTAGCTAAAGAACACCAAGAGAAGACCTCGTTCACTACACCTTGGAGAACATATTGCTATGTTGTCATACCCTTTGGGTTGAAGAATACTGGTGCTACATATAATGGACACCACCACAGGGTTAGGTCTCCCCGGCTTCCAAGGATGCCACCACTCTGTCGACTCCAGAAACGGGTTCCGGATCGGCACCTCAAGAGAAGGTGAAGATGAAATTAGGTAAAAGGGGAGTGAATCAAAAAACACTCGGAAAGCTATAAAATATCCTCACCTCGGTCCCACACTCACATTGATCCCCGAACTTTCATCTCACGGCATCGCTCGAGCACCGGAGACGGTTCGGGTCATGTGGGAGGAGAGTGAGGAGTTAATTAACTTAGAACATGAATAAAGAGAAAGGTGGTCACCAGGAGCCGCGGGCTCCGCTTTATGGAATAAAAACAAGAGATGAGTTGATTTGACCGTGTACCTTAGCGCAGAAGATCGGGATATGGGTTCAACCTTCTTCTTCCTCGGCCGGCCGATGAAGAAGAGTCTCCAATAGATGCTAGCTTGATAAACCTGTGCAACTAGAACAATAAACCAAGTGAAAGAAAACGACTAGAACTATGGGAAGTATAGTAACTGCAGTAAGAAGATGAGAAAGAAGCAATTGGAATTGGACTCACTGGCTTCGGGGTGAGCCTTAACCCCTTTTTTGTGTTTTTTAATTATGTAAAAATGATGCAAATGAACTAAAAGATGCTTTAAAACAGTAAATAAACTGATTAAAGTGAGTTGAGAAAGCTTATAAAGTGAATCGGCTTGAGTTGAAGCTGAGATGGTTGAAACGAGCCGGTTCGGGTAGCCTTGCACCCTCCTGGCGCGACTTTGGTGCAGAGAATGCTAAGGATGACCCCAATGTCAGAATTGAGTGCCGTTTGTTGGAGTAGACATAAGACTTAGAGAGGAAGAGTTCTTATGTTGATAATTTCTCCAAAATCCTCCTGTAGAAGTCTGTAAAAATTATGAAAGTGGGCGGATATAGAAAACAAAACCTGGATGCGCGCCCTCAGTGCAGAAACTGCCACGAACAAATGGTAAGTTAGAATTGAGTACCGTCAGTTGTAGATGAAAGAGGACGAAGAGAGGAACAACTTCTATGTTGAAGACTTTATCAGCAGAAGTCCCGTGTTTTCTGCAGAAGTCGATGAAGTCAGTTGATGCAGAACGCCCGGATCGAGCCTTCTCCTTCACTTCGGGATCGATCTCTCGATGTCGGATCGCCTTTGGACGTCGGGACAGCTTTGGAGAAGAGCTTGGACGACCTCTGGACGAGCTAGGCATGGGGGATTCTCCTTGGGTCATTGAGGATGACCCTCAATTTATAGGGGAAGGAAGCCGGTGCAAAATATGGAAACTGGACCGACCGCGCCCCCGCTCATCAAAGGAGACGAGGGTGCGCAGGCCGTGCCCTCCACCTGAGGGCGCGCAGGGCGCGCCCTCACCTCGGGGTGGAGGTCTGCGTTCCCCCCTATTTCAAAGGGAGCGGGGGCGCGTTACGCATCTCACTGCTAAAAATCATCAGAAACTTCCGGAAATTGCTAAAATTCGACTTGACATACGTAACGCGCCCCCGAACCGGGGGCATGGTACAAATAATGGAAAATCAACCACAGAAACCTTCCAAAAATATGTTTTAGAAGGTGCTAATCGGGGCAATTTCTGATTTTCGGAAACTGACCGCGCCCCCGCTTTTCAAAGGAACCGGGGGCGTGCAGGGCGTGCCCCCTGTTTGAGGGCGTGCCCCCAGGTTGAGGGCGCGCGGCGCGCCCTCCTCTTTCAAAGGGAGAGGGGGCGTGGTAGACTCTCTCTTTTGCACATGTGTTCCGCGACCCGTATCTTGTAAACGAGAAGTCCGATTTGGCACCCGTTTGTCACGTTGGAAAGAGGGCCTTCAAGCGCACCTCCTCAAGTCGGTAAACCAGCTGGCATGACTCCTGAGACATTCGCACGGGACTTTCTACCGGTTTACCCTCTCGCGAAAAGCTGAAACCCGTGGCGAAGATCCGAAAGAGCACGGTTTCGGTCGAGAAATCTTGGGTCAACTCGGGATGACTTAAAATGATGACCGAACAAATCCGGTATGATCGGAAAACCCGAAGTCATCGAAACATCTGAGATTAACCCGGTAAACGTGTACCGAAACTCGAAAAAGCCGGGAAACCCTAAAATTGACCGAACCGGACGTATGGCCATGATTGATGAAAATATTCGGCTAGAATCGACCCGGATGACCCGAAAAGACCCGATGATGACCGGAAAGGCCTAACGCGTGGTCCAGGATAGCCGTGTCAGTACAGATCGAAAAAGCCGTAACGAAAGCCGTCATTGACTGACGCCTATCGAAATGACTTCTCGAAAACCCTGAATGTTACGGAACACATGCGGGACTCCCGAGACGTTCAATTATGGATCATTCAAGGTCGGTCATCGAGCAGGCTTCGTGTTTTTACAGTTCACGCGCGGCTCTCGCTTGAAGGTTACGGCAATATTCCGGAAATCATCGGTCCATTCTCAACTCACAAGGGGCTCCACCAATGTCTTTAGCTCATGTCCACGAGGTAATCCATATCAGATAACGGTCAAATAAAGGATATCGCCTATGGAATAAGAGTCTAGGGCTCCGAATCAGGCCAATTTGGCGTGTCTACGGCTTGCCTCGCCTTGATGTCGGCTTTGCAAGGGAATGACATGTAGCGGAGTGGAGTGAAACGTAGATAAAGCGTAGTGAAGCGAGATGGATTGTAGTGGAATGTAGTGGAGCGAAATGGTGATGTACTGAAAAGGTGGCATCAAGGTGTAGATATAGACACGCTCAACGACCAAATTCGGCAAGACGAATCTCCTCAAGTCTCTTGGTTAACCGCCATGTTTCATCAAGTCTTCCTATGTTCGATTGGTAAAAGATGTGCCATTGGCACGAGAGAAGAATAGCCAACCCCCAACGCGGTGGGGAGTCCCCGAAACATGGGTTCGTAGGTTCATCATCAGCCGATAACCCGATCTTTGTGGTGTTCTTGTACTGTGATGGGCTAAAGTTTTTAGAAAGAGATTTGTTTTTGAAAGAAGTAAAAGAATATCAATCGAGCACATTCAGGCTCTCAGATTCATTTAAGTCTTCCAAGAGACAAGATTTGATTCGGAATGGAATGATCTCAGATTCCAAAAGGCAAATGTCGAAGCACAGACCGTGAAGATAGTGATGATGCAAGTTCTGATCAAATAGGAGGCCCTTGGCTAGATGAAGTGACTGCCACGGTGGGATGAATAGCAAGAGAGATGTAGTGGCCACAGTGGGGATAGAAATAAAGGCACAAGGTGATTACCGAACACGGTGGGATTAACAGACATGGTGGGATATTAGAAAGATTGGTGGGACTAGAAAATACGGTGGGATTCAGAAAACACGGTGGGATTCAGAATGATCAGGATTAAGATACGAGAGAGTGAGAAGGTGAAGATTAGGAAATGCTGTATGCAATGACCACACAAAATGTAATGCAACTATCGCTGATAACAAAACAAAACTTGTATATTGAGCAAAATGTTGGGCTCAAGAAAACAAAACAAAATTTGTATAACAAATAGTTGAAGATATAGATTGTCTATGAGGTCAAGATACCCATTTGTGAACCATCGTCCCTCATAGCACAACTTGGGCTTATTCGTGAGAATCAGAGATGACCCGACCATCGTAGATTTTGATGAAGGGGATCTCGGGTCAAGTCTTCTCCATACTCATGGTCTTCAACAAATAATGCATAAGATAATAATACACAACTAACGACATATATGCTAGTCGGCAAGTTATGGGGGTTTCCCATGTCCATTCTTCTGTTTCCGCGAGCAATTCCTATTGGCGAGATTTCCCCCTCCTTGACTCATGTTTCTTTCCTGAAATACTTAATAAAGGGGTTAGATCTACTCTATGGCTTACCCCCTTGCCTATTGTTGTCTTGCCTTGCTTATATGTCAAGGGGGGTAGTAGCCTTATTAACAAGGTAATATGAACAAAATGACCGAAAATGAATAAGATAAGGTTTAAGAAAGCTTACCTGCCATGGTGAGAGTCACACCCTTCTTGATCTTAGCATCCTGAAACACTTGATAACAGGGGATTAAATCTTCACCATGGCTCATCTCTTTGCCTATTGCTGTCTGCCTTGACTTAGGTCAAAGAGAGGAGCCTTCTTAACAAGGTGTAATAACCTAAATGACCGAAATGAAATGGTTAAGAGAACTTACCTGTCGTTGATAGAATCTTCTTCTTATTTTAAAGTCCCTGAAAACACTTTATAAAAGAGGATTAGATCTTCACAACGACTCATCCCTTTGCCTATTATGGCCAACTTTGACTCAGGTCAAAGGGAGGAGCCCTCTTAATGGGGTGATAATCAAGATAAATATGCGATGCAGAAATGAAACATGCAAGTCATAAAAATAAACATGAATGCTAGCAAAGGCAAAAATCAAGGTTATGCCAAGTTAAATGATGCATTTTTTTTTGGATTTTTGGAAAGTATTCATTTTTTTCATTATTTTTATTTGTGAAAATATTCAACTTTTTTTTTTGGATTTTTGTGGAGAATGTGCTGGTATTGAAACAATTCATCGATCTTTGAGTGTTAATCAAGATTTAAGTGATAAACACCACGTGAAAATAAGGTTCCCTACTCAGAATCTTTCTTGCCCTCTTCTCTTGATCGGTTTGAATTCCCCCTTAGTTTGGATAGTTCACCCTACCCTAGGGTTTTAAGATAGAAGATTAATAGAGGAAGTCTTTGATAGGATTTGGGGATGTCGAGGAGGGTTTCTCTACTCATGCCCAAATTGCCCGTTGGGGTTCTGCCTCTTCGGGTTTTTTCTACAAGTGGCACTTACTTAGACAAGTTTTTGACCTATGGGGTCATTGCCCATCTTTTGGTGCCTTCTTTTCATTTTCTACTCTTCCAGGTACTCATTCAGACATGCCCATATTTGTTTAAACATGTGGAGTTCATTGCCCATTTTTTGGCACCCTTTTTCACCCTATGAGACGGCCTCCTACTAAGGCGGCGGGCATTTTTGATACTATCCTCCTCTAGTCCCCTTCACCTATCTTGGACCGAATAGAAGAGAATAGGGTAAGGTTTCCTTTCCGCCTTCAGGGTTCTGCCTTGCCTCTCTCGAGTGTTGGGCTATCCAGATTCCGGGATCGGGAGGTGTTGTGTGTGCAAGGTGATGCCTACCCTCGACTTCTAGCTAACACCCTTGGATCGATGACTTAATACCATACCAAAAATTCTCCATTTTCTTTTCTAAGGAAAATATTTTTTGTGGTAAACGCTGTTCCATGGATGGTTCAGTTTTTCTCCATCGGCGTTGGTTAGCTCATATGCATTACCTGGATATTTTTCAGTTATAACAAAAGGCCCTTCCCAGTTAGGTTGCAACTTGGAGCGGGGACCATCCGGCTTAACGAATATGCGTTTTACTACCATCTCACCGATTTCGAACTTTCTCTCTACCACCCTCTTTTGATAAAATCTTTTCAATCGGTTCTGATAAGTCCGGGCATGCTCGAAGGCGGCCAACCTTCTTTCATCTAGGAGTTCAAGTTGTGCAAGGAGAGATTCTCGCCTCTCATCAACAGGGATGTCCCTATCAAGTTGAACTCGGAGTGATGGAAGGAGTACTTCGTACGGGACCACCGCTTCCATCCCATATGCGAGAGCATACGGGGTTTGTCCAGTGGGGGTCCGTACAGAAGTGCGATAAGCCCATAGGGCATCTACAAGCTTATCTGGCCAATCCGCGAACTTGCTAGACTTACAGGTTTTCTTGATGATTTTAATCGAAGTTTTGTTGGTGGCTTCTGCTTGACCGTTGCCTTGCGGGTAATAAGGAGATGAATGATGCAATGCAATGCGGTACCTGTTGCAAAGATCATATAGATCTTGGGAGAGAAATTGTGGTCCGTTGTCGGTGACGATGTCGCTGGGTATCCCGAACCTGGTGATGATGTTGCGTTTGATGAAGGAGCACAGTGTTGATGCCTTGATCTCCACAAACGCTTCCGCTTCTGCCCACTTGGTGAAATATTCTATTGCCGTCAGGATGAATGATTTGGAACATATTTTAGAATTAAGATCACTTAGAGGGCCAATGATATCGAAAGCCCACATGGCGAAGGGCCATGGGGCATGAATCAGATGAAGGGAAGATGCGGGAGAATGGATATAGTTGGCATGGAGTTGGCAAGAATGACAGTGCCAGACAAAGATTGAGCAATCCTCTTCTAGGGTTGGCCAATAATACCCCTGCTTGATGATTTTCTTGGCAAGAGCTTGAGCATTGACATGGCCCCCACAGACCCCGGAATGTGCTTCCTTAAGCACCAATTTTGCCTCTTCTTCATCAACGCATCTAAGCAAGATTCAACTCAAGCTCCTCTTGTAGAGCACCCCTCTTAGGATGGTATACCTCTGGGATACTCTCTTGATGGTCTTCTTTTCTTTTGCATTGGATCTAGGTGGATATGTCTGATCTTGACAATACCTTGCGATCTCATCAAACCAAGGCCTCTCACCCTCATCTAACTCTTCCAACTCGATTAGAGAAATCTCCTCTTTCTGCTCTAGATATTCCTTCCTGCCAAATCTCTCCTTGACTTTCAAAAATCGACCATCCTTAATCGCCGGTATTGACCTTCTATGGACATGGATAGTCCGCACTTGTCTACCTAGCGGGACCGATAGAGATGAAGCTAAGGAGGCTAGGGCATCAGCAAGGATGTTCTGAGCTTGAGGGACATGAACAAAAGTGAGTTTGGAAAAGGGTTTGATTGTAGCAAGAGGTGAGTTCTTGGTAAGGTTTGAGGTTCGGATGAGAAGTTCGGTATTTGGTTAGGAGTTGGCGAAGGATTAGTTGGCTATCACCTATCACCCTCAATTCCATGGCACCATAGAAATGAGCGGCCTCCAGCCCGGTCAGCAAGGCTTCATATTCAGCTATATTATTGGTTGTTGGGAAGTCAAGCTGAAATGCTTGTGGAATGGTGACACCCTCGGGTGATAGAAGGACGATTCCTATTCCCTTACCGTGTGAATTCAGAGCCCCGTCAAAATATAATGTCCAAAGATGGGAAGATCGGATCAACATTAGTTCCTCATCCGGGAGCTCCGATTGGACCGGGTCAAAGAGGGGTATAGGGTGATGGGCTAGATGTTCGGCAATGGCATAGCCCTTAATCGCCTTCTGAGGGACATAGGTGATATCAAACTAAGAGAGGAAGCTCTGCCAATGACCTAACCGATCAGTTAGAACAGTTTTCTCGAGAAGGAATTTGATGGGATTGATGCGGGCAATAAGATTGACCTCATGAGCTAAGAAATAGTGTTTAAGCTTCTGAACTATCCAAACTAGTGCAACATAGGTCTTCTCCACTACAGTATACTTCTGCTCACATGGATCAAAGATCTTTGACAAGTAGTAAGTTTCCCTCTCTTTCCCTTCTTCATCCACTTGTGCAAGGACTGTCCCAAGAGAATTCTCCAAAACCGAGATGTATAAAACTAAGGGCTTGCCAGGGACTGGTGGTCTAAGCACAGGGGGACTAGCTAGGTATCTATTCAATCCATCGAATGCATCCTGGCACTTCGAATCCCATTTGAACTCGGCCCTCGCCTTGGTCAACTCATAGAAAGGTTTACACCTTTGGGAATGTTGTGAGATGAATCGGCGGAAAAACTGTAGCCTCCCGATTAATCGTCGAAGTTCCTTCATATTTCTTGGAGGAGGCATACCAATGATTGCTTTGGCCTTGTTTGGGTCGATCTCTTTGCCCCTTTTGCTCACTATGAACCCCAACAATTTTCCTGAGGATACTCCAAACATACATTTCTTTTGGGTTCATTTTCAATTCATATTCCTTAGCCCTTTGCAAGACCTTTCTTAACACTTCCGGGTGATCTTCTCAGCTTTTGGACTTAACGACCATGTCATCCACGTACACCTCTACAAGGGTATGCATCATGTTGTGAAAGATAGCCATCATTGCCCTCTGATAGGTAGCACCAGCATTCTTTAGTCCGAAGGGCATGACGACATAGCAGTAGGTTCCCCAAGGTGTAGTGAACGAGGTCTTCTCCTGGTCCTCTTCAGCCAACCGGATTTGGTTATATCTAGAATAGCCATCCATGAATGATAGCATCTCGAATCCAGCAGTGTTATCAACTAGTACGTCAATATGAGGTAGATGAAAGTCATCTTTAGGACACGCTCGGTTTAAGTCCCTGAAGTCTATACAGATCCGAACTCGACCATCATTCTTCATGACAGGGACTATGTTTGCCACCCATTGCGGATAAAGGACAACCTTAATGAATTTTGCTTGATGTAACTTGTCGACCTCTTCTTTCATCTTAAGTGCAACATCATGGTGGAATCTCTTTAATTTTTGTTTAACCGGGGTAGCTCTAGGTTTCAAAGTTAGACGATGTTCAACTAACGAGTTGTCTAACCCCGGCATGTCTTCGTATGTCCATGCAAACGTGCCCTTATATTCTTCCAAAATTTCAATTAAACTTTGTTCCTCAGTGGGAGTGAGGTTTGCACTTAGGAGGATTGTCTTGGGATCTTCCGGTGTTCCAAGATTTAATTCTTTTGTCGGTTCATCCACCGTGGTTGATGGTTCTTCAAACCTTTTAAGTCTAGATGCATACGCATCAGCCAAGTCCTCAATTCCATCCTCGGATTCTTTTCCTATAAAACCTAGTAAACTCCGAGTGTATGATCTACATTGAATTCATCCTCATATTGGATTTCATCAAGCTGGATAGCATTTTCTAAAAAACTTGGCAGCCTTGAACAATCCTTACATTTTAAGCTATTTGTTGGAGATACCTTTCTGGAACACGTTTACCTTGGGTTTTCTTCTTTCCTACCCTAACTACTCCTAAAGAAGACAGAAATGGAAAAACGGTATCTACAATGGGTGAAGGATCGAGCAGATCGATCAGTGAGTCAGAGAAGAGGGGTCCCTGGTTGGGAGCACCCTCTGAGACAAGTAGAGACGTCTCCTCAATAGAAAACTGAGTTTGCGAGAAGATGTTTTTTTTTGGGTATTTTAGGTATTTTAAATAACAGAAAGAGAATGAGCCAGTGGGGCTCGAGTAGAAATAGAAAGCTTAAGTAAAAGAGAGAAAAACGGGCTCGCAGGCCCTACAATGGCAAGAAATGGGCGCATGGGCCCAAATCTAGAAAAGAAACCTAAGGGGCACGTAGGCCCAATTGGTGGGCACGTGGGCCCAATTGGTGGGCACGTGGGCCCAAAGTAAGAAAAGGAATCTAAATGGCACGCGGGCCCGATTGGTGGGCACGCGGGCCCAATTGGTGGGCACGCGAGCCCAAGGTTGTTGGATTGAAATGGGTATAGAAGCCCAGTGGAGTAAGAAGATTTGAATGGGCTCTCAGGCCCAGTGATCAGTTCAGGTGGCCATTTTGGCCCAGAAGTAGGAATTGGGCTAGATAGCCCATCAAGTGAATCTAGGAGGGAGAGCATGAGGACTTTGAAATATGTGACCGTAGGATACGGCTCACGCGGAATGTTATCTGGAGGTGAGTTTGATTGGACAAGTTGTTTAAGAATGGACTTGCCCTTGACTGGTTCTTCCTCCTCTGTGAACAACCGAGCCAAAGATGAATTCAGGTTGTCCACTTCCTCCTCTTGCTCTGGTGCCTTCCTCCTCTTGACTGGTTCTTCCTCCTCATCCCCGGCCATCATCATGGTCTCCCCTTTGATAAAGAATTTTTGGAGTCCCATGGCATTTTTTGGCTGGTAGACCATCCTCAAAGTGAAATTGGGCTCATAGCCAAGCCCGTGTCTCTTTGGTCTTTGTACGGCTTTAATGGGGTGCACAACCCCCTGCAGCTCCTTTCCCAACCCCTTTCCTGGCTGATAGCCCATCCCTTTCATCATCCGCCATGCAACTGTTTCTGGAGGTGTCGTCAACACCATGACCTCAGGTAGCTCTGTAGTTGAAACCAACGGCTGGACAAATTCTGATATTGGCAGTGTAGAAGAGGGGTCATCCACGTCATTTAGAATGGGGATGTTGGTTACTTTAACCACCTGGCCCTTGTATGGGAACTTCGAACATTGATGATTAGTGGAGGCAACAGCTCCTATTGCCTCAAGATATGGACGTCCTAAGACAGCTTTGAGTGTAGGGTCCAGTTCTAGAACGTGAAACTCGGCGGTGACAGCACACGGCCCGAGCCCTACTTCCAACGTAACCACCCCTCGTGTCGGCTTCCGGGAGTTGTCATAGGCTGTCACTGTGACGGCAGAAGGCTTGATTTCTTCATCGGAGATGCCGCAAAGTTGTAATGTTTCTGGTGGCATGACATTTATCGACGCTCCGGTGTCAATCAAGCAAGATTTAATCTCCACGCCTCGGATGACTACTGCAACACGCAAGGCATACTTTCTGATCTTTGGCCGTGCCAACTCCTCCTGTGTAAATGTGAGTGCCGGATGTTCACTCCTCGGGGTCAGGACAGTAATGATCTTCTCGGGCGGGAGGTCCTCATTGACCATGACCCGCTGCAGATATTGTTGTAGGATGTCCTGATGGTTCTTTGATCTCTTAATCAGCTCTAGGATTGAAATCCATGCCGGCATTTTGTCCAGATGCTTCAATAGGTCATATGCCATGCCGGGCAACGGTTCTTCCATTACCTCCTCTTCTGCCTGTTCCTGTGGTTGCATCCCGACCTGGGGGAAGACCCTTTGGAACATCCTCCCGCTACGAAGTACCGGCGCCAGCGTGGTAGGGGGAAGTGGTGATGATGGTGATGGTAGGGTTGGTTGGTAGGTTGAGGAGCCCGTGGTAGGTAGGGGTGGTGAGGATCGGATGATGAGAGGTCGTGGATTGGTGGAGGCCGGTATGTTGGGTGATGGTTGGGGTGTTGGTGGTGATGGTCGGATGATTAAGGGTCGTGGAGTGGTGGCGACTGGTGGGTTGGGTGATGGTTGGATAATGAGATGCCGAGAGGCTAGTAGGTTAGGTGATGTTTGGGGTGTTGGTGGCGGTCTAATGATTAGACGCCGAGGAGGGTTGATGGTGGTTGGTAGGTTAGGTGAGGGTTGGGGTGCTGGTTGGGATGCTAGTTGGGATGCTGTGGCGGTTTAATGATTAGGCGCCGTGGAGGGTTGATGGTTGTTGGGGGCAATGGTGTTTGGGTAGTTTGTGGGCTGGGGGCAGCTCTCGGTATGGAGAGTATGGTGCGGTTTGTAGGTGGGGTTGGTCTGGCGGGCATGGAGGCGATTTGATCCTCGACCTGCCAACCCTGGGAATGGTGGGTTGACTCCTCGATGGCGGAGTGGATGAGGCCGAGTCGTTGGTTTGGTGGTGCTGGTGCTGGTGCTTGTACGGGTGCATGTACCAGGTGCGGATCTTGGACTATGCCCAGGCCGGGCTGCTGTTGTGCTTGCTGTCGCCGTGGTTGATTCTGACGTGCCTTCATTGCTTGAATGGATTCTTCCATCTATGCCCAGTCAATGTTCCCTTGATCATTGAGGTCATGAATGTATTCTTTAAACTGGAAACAGACATCCACTGTGTGCCTAGGATACCGATGGTAAGAGCAGTATTTTATCATGTCAGTTATCGAGCAGGCTGGTCCCACCCGATCCTTGTACCTCTGTAGAAACTTCGCCTTGACAATGTCGAAATCTGCCGCCTCAATGGAATCAAGAGAATAGAACCAGTCCAGGGTGGATCCCTCCAATGACCGATGGAATAGGAAGGCAAGGGCTTTGCGGTCATTTTTCCAAAACGCGGAGTCGTAGAGAAAGCTTTTTAGATGGTTGAAAGGATTACCAGTCCCGTTGTAACGTTGGAAGACTGGTATCTCTGAAGGAGGTAGGTGTAGAACTGGGAAGGATGGGACTGAGATTTCAGGGATGGCTTTAGAATCGAGGCGGTGCCTCATCTCTTCAAAGCGCTCATCCATCTGGTTAAGTTTGTTCATTAATGCCTGGGTGAGGCTGGATTCCTGAGCCACGGGAGCAAAGTGTTTAGGTGATTGGGTTGGAAGAGGTAGGTTGGAAACAGGAACTGGAATAGTATTATGTGAATGCCCCATAACGGGGTGAGTGGAGACATGGCAGGGTTGCCCAGGAGAAGAGATGATTTGGGGCCTGACTGCTGATTGAGGTGGTGAGGGGGCTTGATTTCCCTCGACCGGATCTTGATTGGCGGGCATCTTGCCCTTCGTCAAGGATTGCACAAGTGAAAAAGATTCAGGGTCTAGATGAAGAGATAGACCCTGGAGGAGTTGCTCCACGCTAAGTGAAGCGGGTTGATGAGTAGGATTTTGAATTTCTGGCTCCCTGACGGCGTTGACATGGCCCTCTGGTTGGACCATGGGTTGTTGCAGCTCGTAGTGGCCCGTCTCGTACTCCTCTTCTTGGCCGTAGTAGTCCGACATCCTGACGTGTCTTCCGGACCTTAGTGTTATGGGCATCCTGTCAATTTTTCTTAAAAAAATAGTTGAAAGAAAGCAAATAAAAGGTGTAAATGCAAAGAGACTTTTTTTTGGTTATGATTGTTTGATTTGATTTGGTTTCACTTTGGTTGTTTGGCAAGCAAGTTGAACACGAAAATTAAAAGGGATTTTTTTTGTTTTTTTTTCTTTTAGGTGTTTTGAAAGAAGAAAATTTTTTTTGGTTGTTTTCAATTGTTGTGAACAAGTTATGCAAACAAGGTTTTAAAATAACTACTCGACAATTTTTGGGTTGAAACCTTAGATTAGATAGATTGTTAGCAATTGTTCACTCAAATGGGTATGATTCCTATTGCTTCAATCTTCCAGACCTAAGGTTATCACTCAATCACCACGAGTAGGTACTTGGGTTCTTTGGGTTTTGGGAAAGTGGTACAACCGGCCCAATCGTGCGGAGAGGAATACTCCACGGGTGGGGACTTACGGAGGTCTTGATGGAAACCACCAAATCGACTAGGAAGGAATATCCCAGAAGAGAGGTAAGAATCCACTAAGAAGGTGTTTGGTGGGTGAGGGTGTGTTGGGAGAGAGAGCCCCCGCCTCAAATGCCCTATGGATCGGAGCAACTCCGGTACCCGATGCAAAAGCTAATGCAAAAATGAAAAATGGAGGGTAGGAGGAGAAGAATCAATCAATATGCAAACATGAATGAAAGCTATTAAATAAATCAAACAAGTGAATGCAAGCAAGACAAGCAATGATAAAGTAAAACAAATAACTAGCAACTAGCAACTAAAGGGTGGTTCACGCGGGAACCGGTTTGTGGTGGAGTGTCCAAGTGGGGATAAATCTGAAGTAAAGGAAAAAGGATGGTCCACGTGGGGACCGATTTGAAAATAAAGTGGCTCACGCGGGAGCCGGGTGTTTGGAAAGGTAGGTGGTTCACGTGGGAACCGGTTTTTGAAGGAAAAAGGGGTGGTTCACGTGGGAACCAGTTTGTTTGGTTGGAAAAAGAAAAGGAGGGCCACGTGGGGCCAATCTAAAATGGTGCAAAGGGGTGGTCCACGCGGGGACCGATCTGAAAGTGGGTTGGTGCACGCGGGAACCGGTTTTGAAAAGGGGTTGGTTCACGCGGGAACCGGTTTTTGTGAAGGAAAGGGTGGTTCACGCGGGAACCGGTGTAAGAGTTGACAAAATAGAAAGAGGGCCACGTGGGGCCAATCTGAAGGTGCTGTAAAGAGGTGGTCCACGCGGGGACCTATCTGAAAATAAATTGGTTCATGCGGGAACCGAGTTGAAAAAGAAAGGTGGTTTACGTGGGAACCGGTTTATAAGAAGAAAATTGGTTCACGCGGGAACCTGGTTGAAATTAAAGACAAGTAACTCAAGTCCACATGGGGGACAATCTTAAAGAAAGAGTAAACAGCAAGTTTAAAGGTAAATGATCATGGGAAAGGAAAAGGATAAGCCGGTTCACGTGGGAACCAAGTCGGAAAACAACTAGTTGCACGATTGAATCAAGCTAGCACGGTTGAAGACATTGGTTGTCCCACCGTGGTCGCCAAAAAGCTGTCGACTCTAGAAACGGGTTCCGGATCGGCACCTCAAGAGAAGGTGAAGTTGAAATTTGGGAAAAAGGGAGTGAATCGAAAAACACTCGGAAAGCTGTAAAAGATCCTCACCTCGGTCCCACACTTACATTGATCCCTGAACTTTCATCTCACGGCGTCGCTCGAGCACCAGAGATGGTTCGTGTCATGTGGGAGGAGAGTGAGGAGTTAATTAACTTAGAACAAGAATAAAGAGAAAGGTGGTCTCCAGGAGCCGCGGGCTCCGCTTTATGGAATAAAAACAAGAGATGAGTTGATTTGACCGTGTACCTTAGTGCGGGAGATCGGGATATGGGTTCAACCTTCTTCTTCCTCGGCCGGCCGATGAAGAAGAGTCTCCAACCGATGCTAGCTTGATAGACCTGTGCAACTAGAACAATAAACCAAGTGAAAGAAAACGACTAGAACTATGGGAAGTGTAGTAACTATAGTAAGAAGATGAGAAAGAAGCAATTGGAATTGGACTCACCGGCTTCGGGGTGAGCCTTAACCCCTTTTTTGTGTTTCTTAATTATGTAAAAATGATGAAAATGAACTAAAAGATGCTTTAAAACAGTAAATGAACTGAATAAAGTGGGTTGAGAAAGCTTATAAAGTGAATCGGCTTGAGTTGAAGCTGAGATGGTTGAAACGAGCCGGTTCGGGTAGCCTTGCACCCTCCTGGCGCGACTTTGGTGCAGAGAATGCTACGGATGACCTCTATGTCAGAATTGAGTTCTGTTTGTTGGAGTAGACATAAGACTTAGAGAGGAAGAGTTCTTATGTTGATAATTTCTCCAAAATTCTCCTGTAGAAGTCTTTAAAAATTATGAAAGTGGGTGGATATAGAAAATAGAACCTGGATGCGCGCCCTCAGTGCAGAAACTACCAAGAACAAACGGCAAGTCAGAATTGAGTGCCGTCAGCTGGAGATGAAAGAGGACAAAGAGAGGAACAAGTTCTATGTTGAATACTTTTGCAGCAGAAGTCCCGGATTTTCTGCAGAAGTCGATGAAGTCAGTTGATGCAGAACACCCGGATCGAGCCTTCTCCTTCACTTCGGGATCGATCTCTCGATGTCGGATCGCCTTTGAACATCGGGAAGGCTTTGGAAAAGAGCTTGGACGACCTCTGGATGAGCTAGGCATGGGGGATTCTCCTTGGTTCATAGAGAATGGCCCTCAATTTATAGGGGAAGGAAGTCGGTGCAAAATATGGAAACTGGACCGACCGCGCCCCCGCTCTTTAAAGGAGACGAGGGTGCGCAGGCCGCGCCCTCCACCTGAGGGCACGCAGGGCGCGCCCTCACCTCGGTGGCGTGGTCTATGCACCCCCCTATTTCAAAGGGAGCGGGGGTGCGTTACGCATCTCACTGCTAAAAATCATCGGAAACTTCCAGAAATTGCTAAAATTCGACTTGACATACGTAACGCGCCCCCGAATCGGGGGCGCGGTACAAATAATCAAAAATCAACCATGGAAACCTTCCAAAAATCCGGTTTTGAAGGTGCTAATCGGGGCAATTTCCGATTTTCGGAAACTGACCGCGCCCCCATTTTTCAAAGGAACTGGGGGCGCGCAGGGCGCGCCCTCCTCTTTCAAAGGGAGAGGGGGCACGGTAGACTCTCTTTCCTGCACGCGTGTTCCGCGAGCCGTATCTTGCAAATGGGATGTCCGATTCGGCTCCCGTTTGTCGCGTTGGAAAGAGGGCCTTCAAGCACACTTCCTCAAGTCAGTAAACCAGCTGGCATGACTCCCAAGACATTCGCACGGGGCTTTATACCGGTTTACCCTCTCGCGGAAAGCTGAAACCCGTGGCGAAGATCCGAAAGAGCACGGTTCCGGTCGAGAAATCTCAGGTCAACTTGGGATGACTTAAAATGATGACCAAACAAGTCCGGTACGATCGGAAAACCCGAAGTCATCGAAAAATCTGAGATTAACCCGGTAAACGTGAACCGAAACTCGGAAAAGCCGGGAAACCCTAAAATTGACCGAACCGGACGTATGGCCATGATTGATGAAAATATTCGGCTAGAATCGACCTGGTTGACCCGAAAAGACCTGATGATGACCGGAAAGGCCTAACGCGTGGTCCAGGATAGCCGTGTCAGTACAGATCGAAAAAGCCATAACGAAAGCCGTCATTGACTGACGCCAATCGAAATGACTTCTCGGAAACCCTGAATGTTACGGAACACATGTGGGACTCCCGAGACGTTCAATTATGGATCATTCAAGGTCGGTCATCGAGCAGGCTTCGTGTTTTTACAGTTCACGCGCGGCTCTCGCTTGAAGGTTACGGCAATATTCCGGAAATCATCGGTCCATTCTCAACTCACAAGGGGCTCCACCAATGTCCTTAGCTCATGTCCACGAGGTAATCCGGATCAGATAATGGTCAAATAAAGGATATTGCCTATGGAATAAGAGTCTGGGGCTCCAAATCAGGCCAATTTGGCGTGTCTACACACTCTACTCCCAGCTTCGGGCTCCGGTGGGTGTAGGTGTGTGTGTGGTTTCCAGGAACCGCGGGCTCCAAGAGTATAAGAAAAAAGTCAATGTAAGTATTAAAAGAAATGGCCAAACGTACCTAATAGAGAGATCATGTTGGGAGGTTATGGGTTCCATCTACTTCCTTTTCGGCCAGCCGAGAAGAAAGTGCTTGAAGCACCTTTAGTTGTTCCTACAAAAACAAGTATAAGCCACGAAAATAAGTAAAAGTGGATTAGAACTAAGATAGTGAAGCATCTTGCAAAAGAAATGAACTAAAACCACAAATAGAAATGGACTAACCAGATTGGGAATGACTCCCAATCCCCCTTTTTATGTGTTTTGGATGATAATATATAATATGACTAAGCTAAATATGCATGTAAACATGATGATTTATGATGGAGAAAACATAGAAACAAAGAAACGCTAGAGGATAGGGGAAGAAAAATAGGTTTCTACTTTGAAAATGGCAATCTGGAGCCCTAGGTGACCCGGCAGGTGGGTCACCATGCGACCCAGAATGGGGCTCACTGGGCGACCTGGCACTGGGTCATCTCCTGTGCCAAAACCCAGTTTGTTCCTAGATGCTCCAACGATGCTTTTGTACGACCTTCAAAGCTTGATGACAACTCCCAATAGCTCCTAGGACATGGATGACGATCTCCCCTTAGATGTAGGAGCTTGAGAAGCTTCAAAATGGGTGTCGGTGAAGAAATGGAGTGAAGAACGTCGGTTTATGGAGGTGGATGGGATGGGAAGCTCTCAATCTCTTGGGCAATGAAGCTTGGAGGGTGGAGATGGCTTAAAGCTCTCTAGGTCTCTCTTTTGGTAGTTGGGGATGTTCTCAACCTTCGAACATTCTTCTAACCTCTTAAATTGTGGTTAGGGGTTCCCTTTTTATAGGCAAAGATGCCATAGGGGGATTTCAGGCATAAAAGGTGTCCGAAATAGAAAATGACCCGTCTGCCGAGTCATTGGGAAACCTGGCAGTCAATGACCCACCTAATAGGTCACCTGCGGAACCATAAATGCCATTAAATGCGCTGCACCGAAAGCTGGGTGCGCGTTGTCCTGGCCTACTACAGTGGCAAGCATCCCAACGCATCCAGTTAGTCCTGACCATCCGAACAAGCATGCGCCACTTATGGGTCACTTCGTTCAATCCATGCACTGCAGTGACAAGCGACCCATTGACTGGGACACCTCCCGTACCTAAACAAATTTGACCCTCACCTACCTTTGTTAGAACGGACGGATTTGGCAGGAGTTGGGAGATGACCTGGTAGGGGGGTCGCTAGGTGACCAGGCAGGGGGGTCGCCTGGTGGCCCGGTAGGCAGGTCGCCTAGTAATCTGGCAGGGGGGTCACCTGGTAACCCGGCAGGGGGGTTATCTTCTCTTCCAAAGCCTATTTTTTATTATTTTTTTGGAAATCCGGTTTGTTTATTGGAAACATGTGTATCTTCTAAGAAAACATGAATTTTAAGTTCCTCAAACAGGCAAAATTTGCGTGCCTACAGTTTGTCTCGCCTTGGTGTCGACTTTGTAGGGGAGCGGCATGGAATGGAGTGTAGATGAATGAAGTGGAGTGTAATGAGGTGTAGTGGCATGGAATGGCGTGAACTGAAAAGGTAGTACCAAGGTGTAGATTAGACACGCAGACTACTGCCTAATTGGGCAAGGATCGGACATCGTCACTCCTTGGCAATTCCCATTTGTTTCTTACAGATCATTCCCATTATTGATTGGATGGATATAGTGTTGTAGGCACAAAATAGAAGAAGAAGAAGATGCCTACCCCCTAGTGTGTGGGACCTCCGAGTTGTGGCTCGTGAGTTCATATCGGTTAGCGGCCTAGCTACATGGTGTGCTTGTACAGAGAAGGGCTAGCTAAACTAGCGAAAACATAAGGTGAGCATCCAATCTTTTTGGGGTCAGATCTTTTGGGTTCATTTGATCCTTGCAAGGGCACTAATTCTATTTGGTGGAATGACTCCACGTTTCTTTAGAATTTACTGAACTTAGCGAGAAATGTTTCAGAAAGCCAAAAAATGGTCAGTTCATTGTTCGTGCTATTTAAGATGCATGAATGTGATCATGAAATGATGCATGCTGAAATTTTTTTGTTGGGTTTTTAAAACAAAATGCAAATATAAAATAAGCAAATAGTTGAAGATATAAGTCATATGTGTAATGGGTTAGGATACTTTGGAAAGATCTGCCGTCCCCATTCATAAGACTTTGCTTATCCGCGAATTTAAGAATAGTTGATCTATCATTGTTTTTATTGAGGGGGTTCTCCAGCTCAACTATTCCTGGACTCGATGTCTTCAACATCGACTATATATATACAAGGGCGAGATAGGGGCTTGGCATCTCCTTGTTCGGGACTCCAGGTGCCCCCCTGTTCGGGATGCCAGGCGTCTTAGCTTTTGGGTTGCCTGCCATACCAAGGAGGGGTCGCCAGGCACCCTCCCTGGTAGGTTGCTAGGCATCTTGTCAGACAGGTCACCTGTGGCCGTTGCTAGAGAAAGTTGATGGGACTTTTGGACATCTCTTCAATCTTAAAGAAGGTTTTGAGCTACTTTTTCTCCCTTTAAAACCTCAAGCTCGTCTAGCTCATGGAAACACCACATCTTTGCTTATCTTGTTGATCTTTCCACCCCTTTTACAATGTCTCTTCCTTCGAGGTTCATTCATCCAAGGAAAGTGAGGCGATTCTTTAAAATACCGGGGCATGTCTTCAATAGAACGATGGCTAGAATAGTGAGTTTTTTTTTATATTGCAATGCTCTTTTGCCTCCTTTTGCATCTTACAGTATATTTGGATTGAATTTGTACCACTTTGTTTTGAATTTTATTTAAAAATTGGTTCTGTTGTTGGGAAGTGACTTGGCATCGGGTCACCTGTGCAACTTAGCAGACGGGTCACCTGGGAGACCTGGCAGATAGGTCACCTACACATTGCTAACACCCTGTTGCTTGGCTATTTAGGACCCCCTGCCTTTTTTCAGGAGCTCGCCGCTATGGCTCATGTCAGTGGGTTTCCCGTATTATCCCATACATCACATTGGAGGCCTGTCACATACTTTGGCAATGGGGAATGGCTAACTTCTTTGTCCATGTGGTGGATTGCTCCAAGTATTATTGGGATTTTGCTTTAATAGGGGCCTTAATTGAATGTTGGCATCCGGATATTAACACTTTCATTCTTGATTCCTTTGAATGCACTATTCATTTCAAAGAGGTTGAGATGTTGTTGGGCCTCCCAGTTTCACCCTACAGCCAGGAAGACTTCATATTTATTTCTCCTTTTTCTCCTACTGCCTATTTGTTCTTGGAGGAGCTTATGACTCCATCCGAGGCTTCTTTGTTGATTGTTGGCCGCAAAATTTTCTTTGAAGGCTTGTTGTCGTGGTCACTTAAGAGCCTAGATAAAGCTCCTGAAGATCCAGAAAACTTTGTTTGTGGTTTAAAGGGGGTAGTAACTTGTGCTATTTTGGCCTTCTTCTATCCCACAGAGGATGGTTGGGTTGTTTCCAGCTCTTTGCCTTGAATTTGGGGATTGTAGCATAGGGAGCGCATTGCACCATCTATTTTGGGCTTCTTTTATGAAGTGCTTTTTGCGGCCTGCCTTGGCCGCCCCATGTTTGGTAGTATTCTCCTCCTAATTTCTTGGGTAGAGTTACACTTCTAGTTTGATGTTGCCGAGGAGGTTGTCCTTGCCTCGCGTCTATTTCTTCATAGTCCTTTGCATTCTCTGTCTTCAGTTCTTGGCATGGAGGAAAAAGTTATCAACAAATATCCCACAGTGAAGACTCGTCATGACTAGCGTTCATATCTATTTGGGCTCAATCGTGCAGGCTTTTTATGTATGCCACTTTTTTTACTTTGTAAGGATCTCAAAGCATGCTTCACTCCGAGGGTGGATCATTATCGGTACTTCATTAATTTTATATAATGCTCACCAGTGTTTTCCCCAGCTACGTCTTAGTAGACAAATGGTGCCATGGACATCTTAAGAATTGTCACATTGGTGCATCTGAAGATGAAGAGGAGTGTCAAAGTGTGATTGCTCTATGGAAGGCGTGCAATTACACAGCCCTTGGATGGTGACTGAGGAAGATGAAGTCCGCAAGGCTCGTTACTTGAAGAAGCTTCGGATGATTCGTGCTTGACTATGGATATTTCTTCATTTTTCTGTACTTGTGTTAGCCAAAAATATGTATTCGCAGATTACCCGAACATTTGGTGTAGCGTATGCATGATTTTTAAGCAAGGAATGACTAGTTTTTGATTCTGGTAACAGGAAATGACCCACCAGGGGGATCATCGGGTGACCCAGTTGCTGGGACACCAGGCGACCCGACAGATGGGTTGCCTAATGACTTAGTCAATGGGTCGCCTACCACTTCTGATTGATGAGATTAATGAGTTGGTGGTCTTTGTACCCCCTTTGACTACTTTTGGGTCTTTGAAACCCCCTCAATCCATGGGTTCTCTTGCTCACTCATCCCTTAACCTACTTGGAGTGCAAGACCTTGCATATTTCTTGCTTTAGGTGGTTACCATCATGCCTTATGCTAGACGTAGCCCAGTGAGTCAAATGCTACTTCTTCTAGATCATCTTTGGGGCCGTCTTCGTCGTAATGACGTAAGCATGTTGCTACTCCTTTCCTCATTCCTTGTGGTTCAATATTGGTCCATTTTACTTACTTCCTTAGGAAGATAGTGTTTGGATCACAGGGTTGAAGAAGGCCTCCTCTTATACTGTTCTGAAGGATGACCCATTTGACAAGTCATCTAGTGATCAGGTTGCCAGGCGACCCGACATCCAGGTCGCCAGGTGACCTGGTGGGGAGGTCATTTTTCTCCACAGAATACTCTTTTTGTTAACTCCAAATGCCTTGTACAAGAACTGCCACCTACTTTAGACCATTTTGGACAGTTTGACTGGGCCAACCATTTGACTCAAGCGTTGATGTGCCACTCTATGGAGATCTTGCATGGTTGGGGCTTGAGGGGCATCCTTGGTCACTTTCAACGTATTCATTCTTACCACTGGGATTTTGCAATGCTGGGGCCTTGGTAGAGAGGTGGCATCCGGAAACCCATACATTTCTTTTTGTTGACTTTGAATGTTCTATTCTCTTGGGGGAAGTGGAGCTTCTACTAGGTTTGGAAGCCAGTGAGATGGGCCAGTTGATAGATTTCTTTGTACCTCCTGTGGTTTGCTCTAGCTTGCAGGTGTTGTAGGAATTTATGCCTCTCTTAGAGGCGATTGCCTTGTTGGACGGTGAGGGGGTTAGCCTATCTCATTTCTATCACTGGATCTTGTTTTGTTTGGATTCTATCAGAGACCAAGTAGAGCAATCAGCCTCTAATTAAAGGGGGGGTGCAATATGTATTGTGATTACCGTCTTGTACCCCTATGGAGATGACATTATCAGTCCCAGGCAGTTGGCCCACGCAGGGGGTGTATGGGGAAACCAGCGACTAGCTATGTTCGTTCTTGGTTTTCTTTTATCAAGGCTTGACAGAAGCTAGCTTGGGTCATCCTTTCCGCAGTAGCCTTTTGTTGTTTAGTTGTTGGCTGACTTGCATTTTAGGTTCACTGTGGCTACTCTTGGCTTTCCAAGCTCCTTCTCTCATAGTTCTCTAGTCAGGGTGGTGAGAAGGATAGGATTGGAGAGAGGTGTTTAGGATCATTATCCTAGTTTTCGGTCGAGGCGTAGCTGGCGAGATCATTTTGAGGTCGCCTCTCATTAGCATTTCTTTGTTGTCTCATAATCGATGTTTCAGACCTTTTTTCATATAAGCCTTGTCCTGGGCAGAGAGTTAATTTTTGTGACGGCTGATTCCCTTGTTCTATACAATCCTCACCGTTGTGCTCTTCAACTGAATGTGGTCATTAATGGTCTTCTACTTCATTCCCCAATCTCGAGGATTAGGGCAAGACACTTGGAGGTAGACGAAAGATACCTTCTCTTGGTTCAATCTGGCTGGCATTCCTATTAGTTAGCCTTAACATCTCGTGAAGAGCTTCATGGCCTTGATAGATTTGCGGAGTACATCCTTTTTTTGTGTCATCTTGGATTAGGGCTTGTTCTGTAAAAGAGTTAGCATTGCAATGTACAAAAAGTAGCTCATGTGTTTGGAGCATTTTGCTTTTATAAATAAAAACAATTGTCTTTCTAGTATGATCATTTTATCAAGATGATTGTCATCACTGAAATAATAAAACATTCCTTGATGCGTCGGGTCATCGGGTCGGTGCGACGCGATTACTAGACCGGTTTGGCTTGCTGTGCACCAAACTTTGGGTCAAAAACTATCTACATGGCTTTTCCATTTTTCTTATGCTTTTGATGATTTTTTTGGAATTTTCAGATGAAAGACAAAATTTTCACTGTTACTATACATAAGGCATGGGCTTGCCATTCATTCTCGCATGTTCTGACAGTGAAGTTGAGTTTAAAATTTCACATGTGAGTTTCGCGGCCTTCTGTTCCCCTTACGATCTTCGAGGTTAGTGACTCCTTTTCTGACTTTTGTAGATCGTAGTTTCCTCTTTCTGTAGGTATGAGAATTTCCAGCATCAGAAGTCGGTGTAGAAAGAAAATGGCAAAAGAGCATGGGGTGCGTTTGTGCCCCCAGGCAACTTGGTGCTGGGTGGCCCAGCATCGGGCTGCCCAGCCGAGTGGGCCATCGGGCTGTCCCAAGGTCGGGATGCCCGGGCAGCCCAGCACTGGCTCACCTGGGCATCCCTACGTCAAGATGCCAGGGCGTCCTGGCATCGGGTCCCTTTAGGCTTTGTTGCCCCAATGCTGGATCTACTCGGTATACCGTTTATGACATTTATACTTCTTCCTAATGTTGTTTTGTTTTTTTATTGGCAGATGGTTCGGCATACATGTGCCTCACATTCATCCCATATGGAGTCTTCCACTTCTGCCCTAGCACCTCCATCATCCGACGAGGATTTTACCGGAGGGGATGTTTTTGCTGCCTCGAATGAGTACGTGGAGCTAGTCATGCTGGTAAGCATGCATGATACTTTTTTCTTTGTAGCTGGTTTTCTTGAAAAGTAGACTAACATGGTTTCTTTTTATTGCAGAAAACGATACATTCTTGGATTTCTTGGGAGTTGGGCATTATAAATGAGGCGCTCCAGCCCTTCCAGTGCTAGCTCTTGGAGAAGATGGGCTTCGGTTCATTCTTCCATTGCATGACAAATTGGGAGGACCTCCTATTTGTCCAGGCGATGAGGGAGAGGTGGGATTCTGCCTCTCACTCATTCCTATTCTCATGGGGGCATATGGTGCCCTCATTGGAGGATGCAGCATGCATTACTGACCTACGTGTTCATGGCCACCCCGTGATGAGGAAGTCTTATAGTTATTACTCGGGGAAACTCAAGCGTTACTTTGGACTTTTCCTCTCGGAGCATTCTCGGGTCTGGTGTACCTTTCAACAAGGTCCCTTCGTGGATCTCGTTGGTCTACGAGAGGCTATGCCCAGAGGCGGGGTTCTTAGGCCACCCTTCATTGCAGACCTTGTGAGACTCGTCTGGGAGATCCTTCGTGGCTAGGAGGGTACCCCCAAGGCAGCTGTTGACCTTCGTCGGTTCTTGTTGTTCTTCCTGTCCAGATTACTTTTGACAACGAAGAACGACAAGGTCCACCTCCACTTCATCCCCTTATGTAGACACACCAATTTGGCCTTATTTAGAGCTTAAACCATTATTCCATTGGCAACATCTCTTTTAGACCATCAAAATCATGATGAACCACCCTTTCAGATGAGCCAAGGTGCTTATTGGAAATATGAGGATGATTTTCTAATTTCTAATCAAATCCGTGTTTGCCGAACAAGAGACTCTTGGTGGTGTGCCAGATTATGCTTTTCCCAGCATATCATCTACTTGAAAATTTTTCACAGGATTATGTGGACATAAAATGAATAAGTCCTCAACATGAATAATCTTATTCTCTGAGTTATCTTTCCATTACAACAAACGGCATTCAATTCTGATCTCCCATTTGTCTGCAGCGCCCTTTGGAAGTCAGATGCACAGTTCTGTCCGCACGCAGCACCTATCAAGCCCAATTGCATGCAAGCCCAGCCCATTGGGCACATATCTGACCAATTCACGACCTTACCTTCCTTTTTCCTCCTCCATATCACTTTTTATAGTATCTGGAAGCTTCATGGTCGAAATTAACATCATCTAATGATGGCAATCTAACTTGTTGTCCTGTATATCAAGACTTGCCATTTTTGGACCAGATTTGTTTCCTCTTCAAGTGGAGACATATTTTGAACATGGGAAAGGTGATCCACGGTTTACAATCTCTCTCAATCATTTAGGTAAGTTTCTAGATGCCTCAGTATGAAAATCAACAACATTATATGGAGGAAATCCAACCTATGGTCGGATGTATCAAAACTTGCTATTTTTTGACCTGGTTCTCATCCCCTATAAAGGGAGACTCATATGAACGACCAAAGAAGGGCATCCCCATCCTCCAGCACTTCTCTCTTCGTCCTCCAGACACCCTAGGCTCTTCCCAATCTCCCCAAATAGTTCTATCTTCGTCCCGGTGCCCGGAGATCTTCCCAAAGTGAAGAAGAAGCCGGTCTATGCTCCAACGTGCTGCACTGCTGATCATCGGCTTCTACAGATATTTATAGTCATTTTCTGGCCGGACTTCCTTCATACGAAGTGTGGTTCATCAAGATATATTTCATCTCCAACAAACAGATATCAATTTTGACATTTCCTCTGCTTGTTATGGCTTCAACACCGGTGCTGCAAAGACAGATCCGAAGTCTTCTCTTCTAAGTCATCATTTTCTCAGTCAATTTCAGTACATTTAATGGTGGATTAAACCTATGCATCCTTCATAGAAATTGTTACCCGGTGAGTTATCTTTTATCTACAACATGAATCATTCAATTTGGATATCTGTGGTTCCCATAGCATGTCCTACATCGACATTGTGCTGGGAGTTTCCAGAACTTCACTGCCCAAGATCCGGCTTATCAGGTAAATTCAGATTACTTATCATAATATTCAGGCAAACTTGTCTTCATATCAAACCACCCTCGGTGAGTTATCTTTATTTTGAAATAAATTTCACTTTATTCTTACATCGGTGCTGTCCTCTACGGTCTCTGCATCAGAGCCGCACAATTTACATTAAATCTGTCCAACACGGTTGCCACTTTGCCTGGGTTGTGTTGTCTTTAACCATTTATATTCTTTTTTCTTCATTAAAATCATTTAGTTCATATTTAAGAATCATTTTTATTCAATCTTGAATCATTTCATACATCATAAAAAAACCAAAAAAAAAGGGGTTAGGGCTAACCCCGAATCCGGTGAGTTTGTTTCCAATTGTCGTTTTATGTTATTACTTTTACAAGTTACTACACTTCACTCAGTTCTAATCCTTCTTCACTTGTTTTCTTGTCTTATTGTCTTCTAGTTGCACAAATACATCAAGCTAGCATTGGTTGGACTCTCCCTCATCGGCCGGCCGAAGAGGAAGAAGGTTGAACTCACATCCCAATCTCCCACGCTAAGGTACACACGGTCAAATCAACTTCTTTCTATTTTCAATACATAAAGCGGAGCCCGCGGCTCCTGGCGACCACCCTTTACTTATGTGCTAATTTCATCTCCTCCTCACTCTCCTCCCACATGACCCGAACCATCTTCGGTGCTCGAGCGACGCCGTGAGATGAAAGTTCGGGGATCAATGTGAGTGTGGGATCGAGGTGAGGACCTTTTACTGCTTTACAAGTGTTTTTCAATTCACTCCCCTTTTTACCCCATTCTATCTTTCACCTTCTCTTGAGGTGCCGATCCGGAACCCGTTTCTGGAGTCGACACCTTACTCACCGACTATGAGCAAGTTGGTGAGTATGCATGGGGCACTGCCATGTTGGCCCATCTTTTTTCTTCCCTGTTTCAGGAGAGCAGGGAGATTTCAGTCGCTGGTTTTACCTCGTTTCTTCAGGTATGATTTATTTTATTCAAAACCTTATTTTTGCAATAAAGGAAATTGATATATATATGTATTTTTTTATTTTCTTTCAGTTCTGGAATTAACTTCACCTTCCTCTTGGGTGGGGTGTCTACACAAACCTGCTGTAGTACCCATTTTTTTGCGGGATGGACCATACATCGGCCGCTTGTGCCTCATGATGCACAATTGGCCGATCTTTCACACTGTAGACACACCAAATTTGCCTAATTCAGAGCATAAAACTCATGTTTTATATGGTAACATGTGTGATTGATCTTAAAATGATGCTGGGTCTTTTTAATGTTGATTTGGAGCTTTGCCGAATGAAATCAAATATTTTCTGGAGTTTTTCTCACAAAGCCATAATTTTCGAGTGAAAGTCACACGTAAATTGTGTAAACAAGGAAATTGGCTGAATGACCAATACCTAATGATTATACATTGAAGTTTATGGTCATATTCACACTCCGGACAAGTTTTGTTTCATGCCGTGTCTTTCCGGTTGGCTGTCGGAGTCATTCTGACCAGTATCGGATCTTTTGTTCACTGTCCGAACTTCCAGATAAATTCTGAAGTTTTGATGAGTGTGATGGCATATCATTATTGTAGAAAGCTTCTTGGGCCTGTTATATTTCCAACACAACAAGCAGCATCGAATTCCGAGTTCGGGAGTATCCACAATGGCTTTGGGAAGAAAGACGCGCAGAATTAGTCCCATGCGCGCTCACCCTGAGGCACATGGCCATGTGCCCCCAATTGGGGGCACGAGGTAACCGATTTTCAACCAGGACTCCACCTCTGACCGGATCAGTTCAAATTTTTTAGCCGGATCAGACCGACTTTGTAGGGTGGATTGGATGCACCTTGGACCAAAGCGCTTGCGCCTAGGACCAGGGTGCAAGGTGCATGATTTTTAGCACAGATGAGACTGAATTTTCTCCTATATATGGACTCTGATTCTGATCATTCCAGAGGTTGGTTCATGACCCCCTAGGCATCTCAAGACGTCCAAGCTCCCTCCTGCATCAATTTTGTGATTTTTAGAGAGAGAATTTCAAGTTTTTAGAGAGAGAAAAGTTAGTTCAGTAGAGAGGAAGGCTGGTCTGCCGGTGATCTACCGGGTCTCTCTTCTTCGGCTTCTACAGCAGTGTGTGGACATCTTCTGCCTAAGCTCTCAACATCAAAGTTCTTCCTCTTCGAGTCTTCTTCAGTTTTCAATCAACAACACATGATTCAAAGGTCAGGGCTGGTCGTGGCAAGAGCAGAAGCAAAATTGTGCCTGGCAGATCTTGGATTGCTGCTTTGCTTTTTTGACAACCCAGATTTGGCCATATCTCTTTCTGTTCCTATCATAATCTTTCTATTCTTTTTCTTATCTCTTTGTTTCATAATTCTCCATCATCCTATTATTTTTTCACATTTTTTTGCATTCGTTTTAGTCTGTTAATCGTAAAATATAAAAGGGGTTAGAGATAACCTGAATCCGGTCAGTTTTCTTTCAGTTGTGTGTTTTACATTATTATTTTTTACATATACTCCACTTTGTTTAGTTCTAATTGTCTTTTTCATTTGTTTGTTTGTCTAGTTGCACTGGAAATCAAGCACTCACGTATTGAGGACTCTTCTTCATCGGCTAGCCGAAGAAGGAGAAGCTTTGACCCACACTCTTCCTGCTAAGGTACACACGGTCAATTTTATTACATAAAGCAGAACCCGTGGTTCCTGGCGACCACATATGTCTTAATTTCTTTCTTCTCATCCTCATCCCATATGACCCGAATTGTCTTTTTGGTGATCGAGTGACGCCAAGGGATGAAAGTTCGGGGATCAATGTGAGTGTGAGACCTAGGATGAGTTGCTTTCCATGTTTTCTTTCTTTCTTTCTCATCCCCTCTTGAGGTGGTGATCCGGATTCATGAACTTCCTTGAAAAGGAGAGCCCTGTTGTGTCTTTTAGAGTTGACAGATACTGACTCCTTCATTTTCCTCACGACTAGGTATGCCTTCGACCTCTAACTTAGCCACCATTATTTTTGATGATTCAATTACTAACCATATTTTTGTGCAAGTCGTCTGGTAGCCTTATGTAGGGTTGGATGCGCAGCCTTGGGTCCAGGCTGCGTGTGGAGTCTTTGGCCGGAATACCTTCCTTATCTGTCTCAATGAGGTGGAGCCTTTGTGGGTGCATTTTGCAATGCACTCACTAGGGCTTCACTAGGAGTGGGTCGTTCTGGACCTATACGAGGGGATGGGAAGGTCTGCCCATGGGCTGACCATAGACGTGGACTGGCGGCAAGAATGCCGTATTGCTTTGATCATTTGGCAGCATGACAACACTCCTATAGTATCTAGGGCCACGAATAACTTGGCATACTTGGAGCGGTATGCCAAGTTTTATGGTCACCTCTTCTACGGTCGGGAGGTTAGTTGCCCATTTTCTTTTAAGAGTGTCTTTGCTACTTACTTGTCCTGGATAGCTGATGATGATGTTGTTTTCTTTTGTGTAGGAGGAGGAGAGTGAGTTGGCTCACCTTCGTGAGAAGGCACAGTGCCTAGTTTGCTTTATGATCCCTTACTTTATTGTTCATGAATTGTTTGTTTGTGACCATCATACTATTACCTATGCATTTTTATTTTCTTGCAACGGGAGAGGCATCGACAAAAAGATGAATGGGCCCAGCATCGGTTGAAGATGGCATGGATCAATATCTTCGAGCGACCATGAGGTACACCTTCTTATTTTTGACCTTCATTGTTCTTCAGCCATTTGTTGATCAATTCTTGTTATTTTTCTTTTAGCTCGGCGAGGTACGGCATCAGCTATAGGAGTTGCAGAGCCAGGTTGGTGGGGCTGCACTTATGCAGCCGATGGACACCGAGGAGGCGGGCACTGCTCCCGCAAAGATGGGGATGGCAGCTGTGTTTCTGCACAGGGTGAGGCTATCGCGACTTGGTTTCAGCTGATGGGAGAGCCGTCTTCCTCAGCAGTTGTTCCATATGGCGGCCACTCCACTTTGTTGGTAGGCTTCCTTTGCGGCAGTATGTTTATTATCTTGTTGCTTTTGTTCTTCCTCTTTACTTGGTATTGACACTTTTTCTCTTCTTGTAGAAATGGAGAGCTCCTCTGTTAGTCGGTTGAGTCGGCAAAGACCGAGCAGAGTCTTCGTGCTGAGGTGATCTTGGTGCTACCTTATTTTTGGTATCATTGCTTTCTAGGAGTAACATCTGCTTGTCTTGCAGATTGATCGACTAACACGATGTGTGGAGGAGCTCGAGGTGCAGTAGCCCCCCGCGTCTTCTGCTGATCTTTTTGAAGTGAAACTTCTAACTAGCCCCCTTTCTTCCTTCTTAGATGATTATTGACATGGTTTTTCATTTGATTGCAGCTTGCTACACTCTGGAAGAGAGTGGAGGACCTTTCTCGGCCATCTGGAGAGCGGGAGTTCAACCTTCACTTGTTGTACCTGGAGGATACTCGCACACTAGGATTCCCCTTATGCAAATTAGATATGCGCACTGGAGAAGCAACATGCAGTCGAGACGCATAGGCTTCTCGACAAGTAGCATGAGTTGATGCTTGAGTTTGCTCGAGCACGGTCCAACGCAGCGAGGCACGAGCAGTAGTCACACAATTGTCTTAGCTAGGAGAGAGAGTGAGAGAGCTGTGATGCCTCCGCCTGCAGACTTGGCTCCAGAGGACCCACCATAGGAGGGAGGCGGTGACTGTTAAGTGTGTCGGCCTCTTTCTTACTCTTGTACATTCTTTTATCATTTAGATGGTGGAGTTCCCCTTTCCTTTCTCCTGTATGTTCATACTTTGAGAACATTATAGTTTTCTTTTGGGTATAGCCCCTTGCAAGTTGTCAAGGGGCGTTATCACTCTTAAATAGGATTCAAAAAGTAATAGACGAGTATGCAATGCTTAAAAGGAAACATACAAGACAGGAATTAAACATGAATGTAGAAGCAGTTTTTTTGGTGTTTTGGGTTTTCTAGTTTGTTTAAATTTTAAGTGTGTTATATTTTGTTTTGGGTTTTAAGTTTTTTAGATTTTTTTAGATTTTTTAATTTTTTAATTTTTTTTTGGATTTTTAGGTATATGGTTTTTTGTGTGGAAAAAGTAACCGTCCGACATCCTCTACCTTGCTTGCAAACTGACATCCTTTCATTTCTTTTTCGATGATTAAAGATAAACACCACGTGTAGATTGGATGCCCTAGCTTGGATCTTTCGGCTTTCTACCTTCAATGGGTTAGGATTCCCCTTAAGCCAAGTTAGTCAATCCCTATTTGTGGCGGTCAAGGGGGGAAGAGAATTGGAGGTAAGTCCTAGTTAGGATTTGGGGAAGTTGAACTTGTTTCTCTATTAATGCCCAGATTACCCATTGGGGTTCAGCCTCTTTGGGTCCTTCCTTCTTGTCGCCCCTATATTTTTGGCGGCCCACATTTAGACGGATTTTTCTTCTTTCCTTGATCTATCTTTTGGAGCCCTTTTCTTTTTTGGGGTTATTCCAGGCACTCATTCAGATGGGTCTATATATATTCTTTTTCTTTTGTGACCCAAGAGTTCATTGCCCATCTTTTGGAACCTTTTATTTTAAGAAGTTAGACCTTCTAAGAAGGCATCCTACTAGGGTGGCGGGCACTTTCGGATACTCCTAATTTTAATTTCCTTTGCCTACCCTGGACCGAGTTGTGAAGAGAATTGGACAAGGATATCTCTCTTTGCTAAGGGTCTCCTAACCTTCCTTCTAATATTGGGCAATCGGATACGAAATCCGGGCATGAGGTGGGTGTAGTATGGTACCTATCATTAATCTCAATTGAATGGTCATGCCGTGTAGCAAGAAAACCTTGGATGGTGGCAAGTCTTTTTTCCACAATGTTTGTTATATATATATATATATTTTTTTTGAGTTTTCTACGGAAAATATTTTTTAAGAGTCTGTTACAAGGATGATTCAATTCTTCTTCTTCAGCATTAAGCAATTTGTAAGAATTCTTAAGATAGATAGCTGCGATCACAAAGGGACCTTCCCAATTAGGTTGAAGCTTAGAGCGAGGACCACCCAGCTTGATGGATATTCTTTTGAGCACCATTTCCCCAATTTTAAATTTTCTCTCAACTACCTTTTTCTGATAAAATCTTTTAAGCTTGTTTTGGTAAGCTCTAGCATGTTTGGCGGCGGCCAGCCTCTTTTCATCTAACAACTCAAATTGCACAAGGAGAGATTCCCTACGTTCATTTATGGGGATGTCCCGATCGAGTTGGACTTAGAGGGATGGTATAAGCACTTCATACGGGACTTCAACCTCTATTCCATATGCCAAGACATAGGGAGTTTGACCCATTGGGGTTCATACTGAAGTGCGGTAGGCCTATAGAGCATCAACCAACTTATCTAGTCAATCTGCGAACTTAATAGATTCATACATCTTCTTAATGATTTTTGTTAAGGTTTTGTTTATTGCCTCTGCTTGGCCATTGCCTTGAGGGTATTATGGTGATGAATGATGCAAATTTATGCAATACCTATTGCAGAGGTCCTATAGTTCTTGAGAGACGAATTGTGGTCCATTGTTGGTGATGAGGTCGCCAGGGATCCCAAATCTGACAAGAATATTGTGCTTGATGAAGGTGCATACTGTTGATGTCTTGATTTCTACATATGCCTCTTCTTCCACCCACTTGGCGAAGTACTCTGTAGCCATAATAATGAAGGATTTGGGTTTGTTAGTGGAGTTTGGGTCACCAAGGGGTCCGATGATGTCAAAGGCCCACCTGGCGAAGGGCTATGGGGTATGAATTGGGTGAAGGGAAGAGGTGGGTGAATGGATTTTGTCAGCATGAAGTTGGCATTAATGACAATGCCGGACAAAGATTGAGCAATCTTCTTCTAAAGTGGGCAAATAATACCCTTGCCGGATGATCTTTTTGACAAGGGCTCTAGCATTGATGTGAACCCCACACACTCCAGAATATGCCTCCCCAAGCACCAATTCGGCTTCCTCTTCATCTATGCACCTCAATAAGATTCCAGTCAGGCTCCTTTTGAACAAAATTCCTCCTAACAATACATATTTTAAAGAGATTCTTCTAATCGCCTTCCTCTCGACGGATGTTGATTCTGGCGGGAATGATTGATCTTTGCAAAATTGAGCAATTTCAAAGTACCAAGGCTTTTCTCCTTGAAGCGACTCTTCTACCTCAACCAAAGTTAATTCTTCTCTCTGCTCTAGATACTCCTTCTTTTCAAACTTATTTCCGACCCCAAGGAAATAAGGATCTTCTAGGGCAATCATGGCCTGTCGGTGGACGAAAATGTTCTTTTTTGATTCATCGAGTGTAATTGATAGTGATGATGCTAAGGATGCCAAGGAATCAGTGAGAATATTTTGAGCACGAAGGACATGGACAAATTCATGCTTGGAAAAGAGCTTACTGACATACAAAGTGAGCTCTTGGTAGGGCCTGAGTCTAGAACGAGAGGTTCGGTAATGAGCTAAGACTTGGAGAAGGATCAGTTGGTTGTCTCCTATCACTCTATGTTTAGTAGTGCTATGGAGATGAGCAACTCTCAATCCAGCTAGCAGGGCTTCGTATTCAGCTATGTTGTTGGTTACAAGGAAGCCGAGCTGGAAGGCCTGAGGGATGACTATGCCTTCAGAAGATAGTAGGATGATCCCAATACCCCTACCTTGGGAATTATGAGCTTCGTCGAAGTGTAATGTCCATAGGATCGGGAATTTGGATGGATATTAATTTTTTGTCAGGTAAGTCATCTCGAACAAGGTCAAAGGTAGGGACTAGATAATGAGCCAAATGTTCGGTGATAGCATACCCGTTGATTGATTTCTGCTAGACATAGTTGATACCAAATTGAGAAAGGAAACTTTGCCAATGGGCGAGTCGATCAGTTAGAACCAACCTTTCAAGGAGAAATTTGATTGGATTTATTCAGACAATGAGATGGACTTCATGAGCCAAGAAGTAATACTTGAGTTTTTGGACCACCCACGCAAGGGTAGAGCATGTCTTTTCCATGTTGGTGTATTTGAGCTCACAAGAGTCAAAGATTTTGGAGAGATAATAGGTTGCCCTCTCCTTTCCCTTCTCATCTACCTGTGCTAGTACCACCCCTAGAGATCCTTCAAGCACAGAGATATACAAAATTAGGGGCCTTCCTTGGATGGGAGGTCTAAGCACTGGTGGATTTGCTAAGTATGTTTTGAGTCCTTGGAATGCTTCCTGACACTTTGTGTCCCATTTGAATTCAGCTCCTACTTTGGTCAACTCGTAGAAGAGTTTTCATCTTTGGGAATGTTGTGAAATAAATTGTTGAATAAATTGTAGCCTTCCAATCAATCCTCTGAGCTCCTTCAAGTTGTAGGGTGGTGGTAGCTTGGTATAAATCTCAATTCCTCTTTTGCTGACAATGAACTCTAATAGTTTTCCTGATGAAACTCCAAATACACATTTTTAGGGTTCATTCTAAGTTTATATTCTCTGGCCCTCTGCAAAACTTTCCTCAGGGCTTCTGTATGATCATCTAGAGTTCTAGATTTAACCACCAAATCATCCACATATACTTCCACAACTTTGTGCATCATATAGTAGAAAATAGCCATCATGGCTCTTTGGTAGGGTGCACCGGCATTTTTTAGTTAAAATGGCATGACAACATAGCAATATGTGCCCCAAGATGTGGTGAAAGAAGCTTTTTCTCATCCTCCTTGGCTAATCATATCTGATTATACCCTGAGTACCCATCAATGAATGATAGGGCCTCATACTGTGCTGTGTTGTCGACTAGTACATCAATATGAGGAGGAGGGAAATCATCTTTAGGATAGGCCTTATTTAAGTCCTTGAAATCTATGCAAATCCGGATCTTACCATCTTTTTTCAAAACTAGGACTATATTTGCCACTTATTGAGGATAGAGGACAAGTTTAATGAATTTTGCTTAATGTAATTTATCGACCTCTTCCTTCATTTTCAAGGCAACATCTGGGTGGAATCTTCTAAGCTTTTGTTTAACCGGGCTATCTCCCTCCTTAAGAGTCAATTGATGTTCGACAGTAAGTTATCTAAACCCACCATATCTTGATAAGTCCAAGCAAAGGTGTCCTTATGGTCTTGTAGTACCCTCACAAGATTCTCTTCCGGGAGGGGAGTGAGGTTAGCACTTATGAGGGCCATTTTTGGATCTTCTGATGTTCCAAGATTCAATTCCTTGGTTGGCTCATCGGCTGTGGCTGAAGGTTCTTCAAACCTTTTAATTTCTGATGCATAACTATTAGCCACGTCCTCTTATTCTTCCTCAGATTCAGAATCTTTTTCGATGGCCACCTCGTATACCCCCAAAGATGTATCGATATCATACCCGTCCTCATACCGGATTACTTTTAGCTATAGGGGATCTTCCATGAAGCCTAGTATTTTGGAGCATTCTAATGTTACTCTAGCCAGCTAGTGCAAGTATTTGTTTGGAAATCTCTTTCCTTTTTTCTTGTGGCAAACTACTCCTATAGAAAGTGAAGGCACGTCATTTATAGGTGGTGTCAAAAAGGGAAGATCATTTAATGTGGTGGTAGAAGAGGTGGCCTTTGGGGCCAAGAGAGACGTCTCTACGATCGACCAACGGGTTGTGAAGTGGATGTTTTTTTGGTGAAGATCAATCATGGAGATCGATCTGGTTTCAGGTGCCCGATCGGTGTATAATGATAAGTGTTCTCAGGATTGCGGTTGGCATCAGGAACCATTGTGATTAAGTGGGATTCTAGTGATGTTTGGTTGGGAATAGGAACAAGGGTCAGAGAGGAGAATGCTCAAAGGAGAATTGAGTGTGGAGGGCTAGTAAGCCCATTGTAAAGGGTATCAGAAAAAGTGTGCCAAGGCCTGGTCATACTCAAGAAAGATGGGCACTTCGTCCTATTATTATTGAAAGAAAGGTGGAGTACATGAGATAAGCTAAGCTAGATGGGCGAGTGAAACCCAGAAAATGTAAGAACGAGGGAAGGCCCTTGGGGAGTAGATTGATAATGGAAATAAAATTGCCTTGTAGGTCAATTCCTATGAGTTAAGACTAAACTAGTTTTCATTTTGGTTTTTTCACTTGATCCTTCTTCATCGGCTAAAAATAATGAGTGTAATGTGTAGATATGCCAAATTGGCCTGATTCGGAGCCCCAGACTCTTATTTCATGGGCAATATCCTTTATTTGACCGATTATCTGATTCGTATTACCTCATGGAGATGAGCTAAGGATGCTGGTGGAGCCCCTTATGAGTTGGGAAAGGACTGATGATTTTAGGAACAATGCCGTAACCTTTAAGTGAGAGCCACACGTGAATTGTGAAAACACGGAGCTTGCTCGATGACCGACCTTGAATAGTCCTTAATTAAAGGTCTTGGGAGTCACGCATGTGCTCCATAATATTTAGGGTTTCCGAGAAGTCATTTCGGTAGTCGTCGGTCAATGACGGCTTTCGTTACGGCTTTTTCGATCTGTACTGACACGGCTATCCTGGACTACGCGTTAGGCCTTTTCGGTCATCATTGGGTCTTTTCGAGTCATCCGGGTCGATCCTAGCCGTATATTTCATCAACTGGGGCCATACGGTCATTTCGGTTAATTTTAGGGTTTTACAGCTTTTTCGAGTTTCGGTTCACGTTTACTGGGCTAATCTCAGCTTTTCCGATGATTTCGGGTTTTCCGACCATACTGGACTTGTTTGGTCTTCATTTAAGTCATCCCAAGTTGACCCGAGATTCTTCGACCGGAACCATGTCTTTTCGGATCTCATTGCGGTTTTTGGCTTTTCGCGAAAGGGTAAACCGGTAGAAAGCCCCGTGTGAACGTCTTGGGAGTCAAGCCGGCTGGTTTACCAACTTGAGGAGGTGCGGTTGAAGGCCCTATTTCCAACACAACAAACGGGAGCCAAATTGGACATCCCGTTTGCAAGTTACGGCCCGCGGAATGCGTGCACAGGAGAGAGAGTGTACCACACCCCTGCCCCCTTTGGAAATGGGAGGGCGCGGTCACCGCGCCCTCAACCTGGGGGCATGTCCTGCGCACCCCCACTTCCTTTAAAACGTGAGGGTGCAGTACATTTTCAGAAATCGAAAGTTGCCTCGATTAGCACCTTCTAAACTGGATTTTTGGAAGGTTACTGTCGTTGATTATGGTTTATTTTGACTGTGCCCCCAGGTCGGTGGCGCGTTAAGTTTGTCAAGTCAATTTTTTAGCAACTTACCGAAGATTCCATCAATTTTTAGCAGTGAGACGCGTAACATGCCCCCGCCTGCTTTGAAACAAGGGGGTGCGCAGACCATGCCCCCAAGGTGAGGGCGCACCCTGTGTGCCCTTGGATCGGGGGCGCACCCTACACGCCCTCGCTTCCTTTGAAAGGTGGGGGCATGGTCGGTCCAGTTTCCATATTTTGCACTGGTTTCCTTTCTCTATAAATTGAGGGCTATTCCCAATGACCCAAGGTTAATCCCCCATGCCTAGCTCATCCTAAGGTCGTCCAAGCTCTCTTCCAAAGCCGTCCCGATGTCCAAAGGTGATCCGACGTCGAGAGATTGATCCCGAAGCGAAGGAGAAGCCCGATTCATGCGTTTTGCAATAACCAACTTCATCGGCTTCTGTAGAAAATCCAGGACTCTTGCTACAAAAGTCTTCAACAATATAGTTGTTCTCCTCTTCGTCCTCTTTTATTTGCAACCGGCGGCACTCGATTCTAACTTTCTGTCTGTCCGTGGTGATTGCTGCATAGAGGGCACGCATCCAGGTTCTATTTTTCCATATCCGTACATTTTTAGAATTTTTACAGACTTTTACAGGCGGATTCTGTAGAAGTCATCAACAGAAGATATCTTCCGCTCCGAGTTCTCTATCCATAGAAATAAATGTCACTCAATTCTGGCATTGTGGTCGTCCGTAGCATTCTCTGCACCAAAGTTGCGCTAGAAGGGTGCAAAGCTACCCGAGCGGCTTGTTTCACTCATCTCGGCTTCAACTCAAGCCGTTTCATTCTATAAGTTTCTCTTAACTCAGTTCATTTAATTGTTAGAGTGTATTTTACTTAGTTTTTATCATTTTTACATAACCAAAAACACAAAAAATGGGTTAGGGCTCGTCCCAATCCGGTGATTTCTATTTCAATTGCTTTTTTGTTTCATCTCCTCTTCTATAGTTTCTACACTTTCCATAGTTCTAATCGGCTTCTTTCACTTTGTTTTTTTGTTCTAGTTGCACAGGTTGATCAAGCTAGCATCGGTTGGACTCTCCCTCATCGGCCGGCCGACGAGGAAGAAGGTTTAACCCACATATCATCTCCCGCGCTAAGGTACACACGTTCAACTCATCTCTTGATTGACATTCCATAAAGTGGAGCCCGTGGCTCCTGGCTACCACCTCTTTTATGTTCTAAGTCATTCTCCTCCTCACTCTCCTCCCATATGACCCGAACCATCTCCGGTGCCAGGTGGGACTAATAGACACAGTGTCTTTAACTGTGCTAGCTTGATATGTTTTGTGCAACTAGTTTCATTCTAATTTGATTCTAGTCACTAGATTGTTTGTTTTGTTACATGATTGCTTGTCTCGTTTGCATATTGCATGCTCAATTTACTTACTTCCTTTTATTTCATGTTCTTGCATATTGATTACTTCTTCTCCTCTTACCCTCCATTTTTATTTTTACATTAGCTTTTTGCATCGGGTACCGGACTTGCTTCGATCCGTGGGGCAATCGAGGCGGGGGCTCTCTCCCAACACACCCTCACCCTCGAAACACCTTCTTGGTGGATTCTAACCTCTCTTCTGGGATATTGCTTCCTAGTTGATTTGGTTGTTTCCATCAAGGCCTCCATAAGTCCCCATCCGTGGAGTATTCCTCTCCGCCCGATTGGGCTGGTTGTACCACTTTCCCAAAACCCGAAGAACCCAAGTACCTACTCGTGGTGATTGAGTGACAACCTTAGGTCTTGAAGATTGAAGCAATCGGAACCATACCTACTTGAGTGAATGTTGGCATCAAATTTTTCCGCTTAGCTTGCTTGATGCAAGTTTCAGCAATGCCGAAGCTGGTGCAGAAAATCTGACCCAGATTCGGAAAATTCGTGAATAGATGATGTAAACAGGCTTTGAAAATGCCTCGGCATGGCCTTACATGCTACAAATGGCCAAGATAATATGCTCATTACATAGCCCCGGTCAAGAGCTTCGCAACGGTGCCCAAAACATGAAAAACGGACACGGAAGGCCGAAATGACCATTTAGCCCACGACACTTTGGGACAAATTGGGACTCTAACATGGCATTCCAACTTTACCACATTTTCAAGATTGGATAGAGCTAGGCAACGCTCGAAACGGATCGAAAATCTGACCCCCGGATGAAGAGATATGCAAGAAAGAACAAATACGGACGGAAAGCCGTATGTTCTCGCACCCGGGGGCATAATGGTCCGATTAGCTCTGGATCGACCCATGGGCTGAAAATTTCAATTTTCATGACCCAAAACATTGATCTCATGAATATTGATGCATGAAAAATAAATTTGGCCAATGGGAGAAGGTAATTGCACTCAGATACAGTTTTCGACATTATCAACGGCCGAGATCGCACCGATCGGAGAAACTAGCTAAATCGGGAGATCCGTTGCAATTGAAGTGATCTCAACCACACATCAGGATGGAGCATAAGATCAATGGCCATCGGGGCATGATCTGGAATTTTTTAAAGTCAATTTGAGATTTATTTAATTGGTTTTGGTCGGAGTTAATGCTAGCCGTTGGATCGGGAGCAATTTGATTAAACCAGGGTTAAACCTAACCCAAGATGGGCTAACCCAACCTGTCATGGTCGAATTCTATCCTTCCGCATCTGATATGTGCAGAAGAAGCCCTAGAAAATAGGGGAGGGAGGCGCACCCACCTCCTCCTTCCTTGGCTAGTGGGTCCCACTCAACCACTTCCCTCAACCACCTCTCATGGCTTATCCCTATCTCTCCCTTGGTTTATCTTCATCCTAACTAATCCTACAACTAACCAAGCTTATCCTCAGCCAATCCTTGGTCGAACCAGCCTCCTTTCCACTTGTCATGTGCGCACACCTCCTTGAAAGGAGGAGATGGTGCGCACCCTTCTCTCCCTCTCTTTCTAGTTGGCGCATAATCATCCTCAACAACCAACTATGGGTTATCCTTATCATCCCCAACCTCCCCTGAGTTACCCTTATCTCCTCTCAACAACCTCCAGCCTTATCTCCTCCTGGAGATGGCGCCCCTCAGCCCCTATAAAAGCCCCCTCAGCTGGCCATGTGCAGGACAAGCTGATCACCCTGCGGAAGCCCTGCCTCTCCTCCCTCTACCCTGCTCCAAGAGAACTTCTCCTTGCTTGGACGTCTTCATCAGAAAGTCAGAAACGTCTCCAGCCCCCTTGTGGTGTTTCAAGTGAAGAAGAAGAAGGAGAAAAGGCCTCCCTCCAGCAGGCGCGCCAGCAGCAGGTGCAACCAGCCCACCTGATTGGTGTGCCAACTTTAGCAAGTGCAGCAAGCTCTCTTCATTCCTTTGCTCCATCCATCAACATCAGAAAGGAGAAGACCCCCTTTTCTCATCCAACAGCAAGAGAATAAGGGTTTGGTGGCACCTTCAGCCCATCATCTTCAACACCAAAGGCGGTGCAAGAGAGAAGAAAAAACTGGTGAGTTGAAAAAGTGTGTTCCAATGTAGCCTTTTAATTCAACTCTTCCCCTTCTCTTCTCTACCCCTCTCCATGGTGTCATACCCTCTGAGTAATGCCCATTCATCCCCTTTGAGTGCCCTTCACGTTTGTCTACAGAAAGCCCCAAGTGTACCCTCTATTTGGCCATCACAAAAACAGCCCCTTGCTGGCCCAAGTTCTGCCCCGTTGTGAGCACTCATGTCAGGCCCCTTTGATGGTCACCTAGTTTGCCCTTTGTGCAACACACCCAATACAGCTCCTACAGCACCCCCAAACAAACCAAACATCCTCTTTGATATGTGAAAGGAGGGGTGACAGCCCGGGCCTCTTGGAATCCGCCGGACGGGCCAAGAGTTAAGCCGGGTGGCCACGATTTCTACATGTCAAAATGCCCTTTGTGCATTCCTAAACCAGTCCTAGTTCACACCTAAACCTGCCCCTTGTGCGGTCCTACCAAAAGCCCACCTAAACAGCACCTTAGCCAACCCATTCCGGCCCCTACGAGGCTCACCTACTCATTTGCTACAACAAGATGTCAAGGTGCAAAAATGGAGTGCAAATCAGGTCAATCAGGCCATGGAGGTGCAAATCTGGCCCATTGGGTCATGAAGCTCAAAATAGGCCGCCGGGGCCCATGAAGCTCAAGATAGGCCAACCGGGCCGACATAGCATGAAGACCGGCCCATTGAGCCGTTGACATGAAGTTGCCCATTGGGCCTTGGACATTTAAAAAGCACACTTAACTAAAGTTGAAGGCAAAATGCCAAAATTAAATAAGGAGTTAGTCCACAACTGGACGCTTCATTGGGCGGCTCATCCGGCATGCACCGGAACGTTGACCCGGGCGTAGGCATGGGACACGCTTCCCACTGCAGACGGACCCTTCCCACTACTTGGAAAGTCAAATGACTATGCCTTGTAGGACGGGTAAAATTTCACACCGATTGGAAAGTAAGGTGGCATCTTTGCCAAAATTTTCCCGATCAAGTGGTCTTTTACACCAGGGAAGGACATTCACACATTTGCACCATGGCAGCATTGAACATGGCATATGAACTGCCACATATGATGTACACCAGCATGAACATGAATATTCAATGAACATTTCAAGTGCCGAGTTGATTGCATGTATTTGGGCATCGACACTAGCGACGGACCGGATGTGATGCAAACCGAACAAGAGTTAACCAAATCTGAAGTTAACTTAATTAAATCTGAAAATACATTCAAACCAACCTTAAAACATGCTTAAAACCGATCATTAAAGCTTTAACATCCAACAAAAATCAGATTTAATACAATCTGGAAATATTGATTCAATACATTTAATCCATTTGAATTCAAATTCTTAAACAAGTGCAAATCAAACCAATTGAAAAGAACACATAAAGAAAACATTAAGGTATATGAAATTCATCTTAAAACATGCCAAATTCATATCATTAACAATATGAAATTCAAGTTTAATCAATTTGAACCAAACTTCAAAACATTTAAAACATACCGAACACACCCGAATTGGTATGAAAACACCAACCGACATGAGAAATTCACATGGAAATGACTCAACACATGTCAACTAAACTTAAACAAGTCAAAATTGATCAACACATTTAAAATGTCAAGTTCAAGCAAAAATAAAATAAACTTCAACTAATTGAAGTAAAACAAACCAAACAAATCAAACAAGCTCAAAACACTTAATATTCAAATCCAAGTCAAATGGAAATCTGAAATCAACATTTCAAAACACATCAAAATCCATTCATAAATCAAACATAAATCAACTCCAAACAAAATCTAATCAAACTTGTTTGCATCTCATCGGGCCTGAAAGGCCGGGGCCCTTTATGTTCTTTACACGCTGTGGATGTGCACGCTCTCGTCAAACAAGATCGCTATGGCAGTTAATCAAGGTTGTTCGAGTGTTTGCTCGATGTAAATGAACATCGGATATTCGCACCATCCGATGGAGAGAGGTCAAAAAATATTTTCACAGAACCCGAACCTCGGTTCTATACTCTTAATATCACTGGACTATCTAGTAGTTTTTATGATCTATTACCTATTTTACTAGGAAATTCTGGTATGATATTTTCAACATTCAAAAACAAATTTTTAAACACATTTCCAAGAATCAAAAACGATTCCCGAGGTTCCCACGATGAACAATTGCTAATAATCTATCTAATCTAAAATTTGGAACCCAAAAATTGTCGAGTAGTCATTTTAAGAACTTGTTTACATAACTTGCTTGCTCACCACAATTGAAAACAAAAAAAAAAATTATTCTTTCAAAACATCTAAAACAAAACACAAAAAACCCTTTAATTTTTGTGTTCAACTTGTTTTTCAAACAACCAAATTGAAACAAAAAAATCAAACAAAACAAAACATAACAAAAAAATCTTCAATTGTGTGCTTGACTTGCCCTTCTTGTTTTAACCATCTTTGAAGAAAGATCGACAGGATGCCCATGATGCTAAGGTCCGAAAGACATGTTGGGATGCTGGACTACTACAAGATGAGTCACTACATGCTACAACAACCCATAGTCCAACCAAAGGGCCATGTTAATGCCATCAGGGAACCTGAAATTCAAGATCCCACCCATCAGCCTGCTTCGCTCAGCAAGGAGCAAGTCCTTCAGGGTCTATCTCTCCACCTTGATCCTAAATTCTTTTCAATTGTGCAGTCCCTAGCAAAGGGCAAGACGCTTGTCAATCATGGTCCAGCCAAAGTCAACTGAGCTGCCTCACCTCCCCAATCGGCGAGTTCGACCTCTTACCATAACCCCACACAGGGCGGTCACCGCCATGTTACTTCATCTACTCACCCCATTGTGGGTCATTCTCTAGCTTGCACACCAACCCACCCCTCCCATCGAGTGCCACATGCACACCCCACAGTGAATTCCTCCCCACTGTTGCCAAGGATCATGAAACCCTTGAATTTCCCCTCTATACCATCTACATTCCCCAATCACAAATGCCAACCTACCATCACTACAATGGCTCGGAGTGATCCCTTCACCCATGTCAATGATTTCTGAGTAAATCATCTCAATGGTGTCGACTACGAAAATTCGACGGGGTCCTCTCCTTTTCGGAAGTCCGTGAACCTAGGTCGTCACCTCGAAGATGGGATGAGAAAAGAAAAGAATAAAGCTCGGAAAGCAAATCTCACCTCGGTCCCACACTCACATTGATCCCCGAACTTTCATCCCTTGGCGTCGCTCGATCACCAAAGAGACGGTTCGGGTCATGTGGGAGGAGGGTGAGAAGAAATAAATGTGGTCGCTAGGAACCGCGGGTTCTGATTTATGAAATTAAATTGAAAGATGACTATGTGTACCTTAGCGTGAAGAGTGTGGGTTGAAGCTTCTCCTTCTTCGGCCGGCCGATGAAGAAGAGTCCTCAACGCGGTGGGTGCTTGATCTTCTATGCAACTAGACAAATAAACAAGTGAAAAGACTATTAGAACTAGACAAAGTGGAGTATATGTAAAGAGAATGACATGAAACACACAATTGACTAGAAACTGACCGGATTCGGGTTATCTCTAACCCCTTTTTTTATTTTCGGATAAACAGACTAAAAATAATGCAAAAAATGTAAAAAAAGATAGGAGGATGGATAATCACTAAACAAAGAGATATAAAAAAGAACAGAAAGATTTTGAGTTGAATAGAGAAAGATATGGCCAAATCTGGGTTGTCGAAAAAGCCGAGCAACAGTCCAGGATATGCCGGGCATGACTTTGCTTCTGCGCTCGTCACGACCAGCCCCGACCTAGGAATCAAGTGCCGTCGATTGCAAACTCAAGAAGACATGGAGATGAAGAACTTTGATGAAGAGAGCACGCGACAGAAGACATCCACACACTGCTGTAGAGGCCGAAGAAGAGAGACCTGGCTGATCACCTGTAGAATAGGCTTCCTTTCTCTTGAACCGACTTTTCTCTCTCTAAAAACTCGAAATTCTCTCTCTAAAAATCACAAAATCAATGCAGGAGGGAGGTTGGACCTCTTGAGATGCCTGGGGGGTCATGCTCATGCCTTTGGAACGACCAGAATCAGAGTTAATTTATAGGAGAACAAACGGTCTCATCCGGACTAAAAAATAGGGCTCCTTGCGCCCTAACCCAGGGCGCATGCACCCCCTGGATGGGGCGCATCTCATCAATTCCGAATATTTCGACCTTATCCGGTCCGTTCGTTCAGCGGTAGAGTCCCGGTGAAAAACTGGTTCCCTCGTGCCTCAAGGGTGGGGCACATGTGCCCTCAAGTGAGGGCACAAGGTCACGTGCCTCACTAGTAGGGCGCATGGGCACGTGCCACGGGTCTGGGCGCATGTGACCAGGAACCCGGGCGCATGGGACTATTTTTGCGCATCCTTCTTCCGGAAGCCATTGCGAACACTCCCGAACTCGGAATTCAACGCCGTTTGTTGCGTTGGAAAGATAACAGGCCGAAGAAGCTTTCTTTAGCATCGGATCAGCCATCACACCCTCCAAAACTTCAGAATTTTATCCGGAAGTTAGGGCAGTGAATAGAAGATCCGATACATGTCAAAATGACTCCGATGGCAAATCGGAAAGGCACAGTATGCAACAAAACTTGTCCGGAGTGTGAATATGACCATAACCTTCAATGCATGATCATTAGGCATTGGTCATTCAGCCAACTTCCGTGTTTACACGATTTACATGTGGCTTTCGCTCGGAAATTATGGCTTTTTGTGGAAAACTTCGGAAGGCATCCGATTTCGTTCGACGAAGCTCCAAATAAACTTTAAAAGACCCGGCATCATTATAAGGTCAATCATACATGTTACCCTATAAAACATGAGTTTTATGCTCTGAATTAGGCGAATTTGGCGTGTCTACAGCTTGCCTCGCCTTGATGTCGGCTTTGTAAGGGAGTGGCATGTAATGAAGCGGAGTGATTCGGAGTGAACTGTAATGGAATGCAAGTGAGTGTAGATGAATGTAGAGGAATGGAATGGTGATGGACTGAAAAGGTGGCATCAAGGTGTAGATATAGACACGCTTATCTACCTGATCCAGCAATATGAATCTCGCTGAGTATTCTAGATGGCTTTCATGTTCTATCAAAACCTCACATAATTGATTGGTAAAAGACATGCCCTTGGCACGAGAGATGAAAAATTAAATGATAAAGGATAAAAGGATGTAGCCAACCCTCAGCATGGTGAGGAGTCCTCGAATTCGTAGGTTCATCATCAGCCATCAACCCGAACTTTGCGGTGTTCTTGTCTTTGTGATGGGCTAAAGTTTTTAAAAGAGAAATTGATCTTAAAATAAAAAGAATACCAATCCATCATATTTGGAATCTCAAGTTCATTCAAGTTTCACCAAAATACTCGGTTTAATTACGAGTGGAAGAACCTCAAGTTCTTAAAGGGTTCGTTTAAGCATAACAAATTTGCTCGGGTATCGTGAAAACCATGAATCATGCTCGACAAAAAACCCGGTATTCGGAAAATGACAAGACGATTTAAGCCATATTGGGATTGAAAGACAATGGTGGGACTAACATAGAATGATGGGAAAGAAGAAACAATAGCATGACAAACCATGACACGGTGGGATAAAATAAAAGACATGGTGGGATAAAAGAACGGAAAGAATAAAACATGATGGGATAAAAGGAAAGGAATAAAACATGAAGAGATAAAATTGGTAATGATGAAAAAATGAAAAGGAGATGGATGTGAACACATAGAAAATCATGTAGAAAATAGTTGAAGATATAGATTGTCTATTGGAGGTCAAGACACCCGATTAGGAACCATCGTCCCTCCAATGTTCAATTTTGGCTTATCCATGAGTGTGAAGAAATGACCAAGCCGTCATAGATTTTGTTGAAGGGGATCTCGGGCCCAGTCATTTTCACTCTCAAGGTCTTCAACATTAATGCATATAATATGTATCAAATGGACCTAACATAACTAGGTGACGAATGATAAGAGTGAGGTGAAGTGCAAAAATGAAGTGATGATGATGATGTGAGATTTATGAGAATGTGGATTTGAAGTCTTCAGGCCTAGTGCATCAATCGCCTGATTCATCAGCATCTCTAGTCCATCCTTGTCTTGCCTTCTGACGGAATACAACACCACGATAGGTAGCGCTTCCTCTCTTTTCGCCACAAGGTTGGCATGATGTCCCTTGGGGAACACCAATCCCACCACTTCACCTGTTGGACTTAAAATGTTGCCTGATGGCCCCTGAAAACACTTATCAAAGATGATTAAATTTTCATCATGACTCATCCCTTTGCCTGTATATCATTTGCCTTGTTTTTTGAGTCAAAGGGAAGAGCCTTCTTAACAAGGTAGAATAAAACAAATGACTAAAATGAAATGGATGTAAGGGTTGAGAGAACTTACTGCCGTGGTGTGAATCCTCTCCTCTTACGCATTGAAATGCACGAAACTCTTGATAAAAGGGGATTAGATCTTCACCGCTGACTCATCCCTTTGCCTATTATGGTCAACTTTGACTTAGGTCAAAGGGAAGAGCCTTCTTAACAAGGTAATTAAAGTAAAAAATGGATGCAATACTGAGAAATGGAAATATGCATGACAATCGAATAAACATGGATGCAACTAAGGCAATGATCATGGTGAGCATTTTTTTTGGATTTCCTTGAAATATTCATTTTTTGGATTTTCAAAAGTATTCAATTTTTTTGTATTTTTGAAATATGTATTTTTTTTATTTTTGAAATATTCATTTTTTGGTTTTTGAAATATGCATTTTTGGGTTTTGAAATATGCATTTTTGGGTTTTTGAAATATTCCTTTTTTGGGGTTTTTTTTGAAATATTTATTTTTTTGTGGAGAAAATGCTAGTATTTGAGACAAGTCATCGGTCTTTGGGGTTTGTCAAGACTCAAGTGGTGGATGCCACGTGCAAAAATAAAGTTCCCTACCTAGAATCCTTCTAACCTTCTTCCTTTGATCGGCTTGGGTTCCACCTGGATTTGGTCGGTTTACCCTTCCCTAGGGATTTAAGGAGGAAGAGTATAGAGGAAGTCCTTGATAGGGTTTGAAGATGTTGATAGGGATTTCTCTACTCTCACTCAAATTACCCATTGGGGTTCGGCCTCTTTGGGTTTTTTTTCTTTTTTTGCTCTTTTCTATATGGCACATATTTAGACAGGTTTTTGACCCGTGGGGACATTGCCCATCTTTTAATGCCATTTGCCTTGACTATCATTATGGGTACTCATTCAAACAGGTTGATCATTCTTCTTTTTCTAACCTGAGGGGTTCATTGCCCATCTTTTGGCACCCTTTTGTACCCTACGAGATGGCCTCCTACTAGGGTGGGAGTGTTTTCGATACTACCCCTCTCTAATCTTCTCTCCCTATCTTGAACCGAGTAGAAGAGAATAGGGTAAGGTACTCCTTCCATTTCTAGATTTACGCCTTGCCTTTCGCAAGTGTCGGGTTGTACGGATTCTAGGATCGGGAAGTGTTGTGTGTGTAGGATGGTACCTACCCTTGACTTCTCACGAACAACCTAGGATCGATGACTTGAGGTTATACCAGTGGTTTCTCCATTTTTTATGGAAAGTACTTTTTGAGGTAAACTCCATTCCAAGGATGATTCAATTTTTCTCCATCTGCATTAGTCAATTTATATGCATTACCTGGATACTTTTCAGTGATTACAAAAGGCCCTTCCCATTTAGGTTGCAACTTGGAGAGGGGACCCCCTGGCTTAACGAATATGCGTTTGACTACCATCTCACCGATCTTGAATTTTCTCTCGACCACCCTCTTTTGATAAAACCTTTTGAGTCTATTCTGATACGTCTGGGCATGCTCGGTGGCGGCTAGCCTTCTTTCATCCAACAGTTCAAGGCATTTGTGCAATGAGAGATTCTCATCTCTCATCAACAGGAATATCCCTATCGAGCTGAACTCGGAGAGATGGAAGTAATACTTCATAAGGGACCACTGCTTCCATCCCATATGCCAAAGCATACGGGGTTTGTCCAGTGGGAGTCCTTACAGAAGTACGATAAGCCCATAGGGCATCTACAAGCTTATCAGGCCAGTCGGCAAATTTGCTAGACTTACAAGATTTCTTGATGATTTTGATTAAGGTTTTGTTGGTGGCTTCTACTTGACCATTGCCTTGAGGATAGTATGGTGATGAATGAGGCAATGAAATGCGATACTGTTGCGAAGATCACGCGGATCTTGAGAGAGAAATTGCGGCCCATTATCGGTGACAATGTCCTTTGGGGATCCCGAACCTTGCAATGATGTTGCGCTTGATGAAGGAGCAAATTGTTGACGCTTTAATCTTCACGAATGCTTCCGCTTCAGCCCACTTTGTGAAGTACTCCGTTCTTTGTTAGAATGAATGATTTTGAGCGCATTTCGGAGTTGAGGTCACTCGGGGCCAATGATATCAAAAGCCCACATGGCGAAAGGCCATGGGGCATGTGATTGGATGAAGGGAAGATGCGGGAGAATGAATCTTGTCGGCATGGAGTTGACATGAATGACAATGCCGGACAAAGATGGAGCGGTCTTCTTCTAGAGTTGACGATAATACCCTTGTCGGATGATTTTCTTAGCAAGGGCTTGGGCATTAACATGACCACCACAAACTCTGGAATGTGCTTCCTTTAGCACCAACTCAGCTTCTTCTTCATCAAGACACCTGAGTAAGATTCCACTTAGGCTTCTCTTATAGAGCACTCCTCCTAGGATTGTATACCTCTGGGATACTCTTCTGATTGCCTTCTTTTCTTTGGTGGTTGATCCAGGCGGGTATGACTGATCTTGGCAATACCTCGCAATCTCGTCATACCAAGGTCTCTCACCTTCTTCTAATTCTTCCAACTCGATCAAGGAGATTTCTTCTTTATGTTCCAAGTATTCCTTTCTGTTGAACCTCTCCTTAACCTTCAGAAAACGTCCATCCTCAAGTGCTGGAATTGTCCTTTTACAGATGTGGATAGTTCGCACTTGCCTGCCTAGCGGGACAGATAGAGATGAAGCTAGTGAAGCTAAGGCATCGGCGAGGATATTACGAGAGCGGGGGACATGGACAAAGGTGAGTTTGAAGAATAGCTTGATGTAGCGAGTGGTGAGCTCCTGGTAGGGTTTGAGGTTTGGATGGGAAGTTCGGTACTTGGATAGGACTTGGCGTAGGATCAATTGACTATCACCTATCACCCTCAGATCGGTGGCACCATGGAAATGAGCGGCCTCTAGCCTGGCCAGCAAGGCTTCATACTCAGCTATGTTGTTGGTTGCTGGAAAGTTAAGCTGAAAAGCCTGTGGAATGGTGACACCTTCAGGTGACAGAAGGACAATACCTATCCCTCTACCATGAGAGTTCAGATCCCCGTCAAAATATAATGTCCAAAGATTGGAATATCGGACTGACATTAGTTCATCATCTGGGAACTCCCGGCGGGCTGGGTCAAAGACGGGTATGGGATGATGGGCCAGGTGTTCAGCAATAGCATAGCCCTTGATTGCCTTCTGTGGGACATAAGTGATATCAAATTGGGATAAGAAACTCTGCCATCGCTCTAACCGATCAGTCAAGACCGTCTTCTCTAACAGAAACTTAATGGGATTGATACGAGCAATGAGCTTGACTTGGTGAGCAAGGAAATAATGTTTGAGTTTTTGAACCACCCAAACAAGAGCAGCATAGGTCTTTTCTACCACAGTGTACTTCAGCTCACAAGTATCAAACATCTTAGACAAATAGTAAGTAGCTCGTTCTTTCCCTTCTTCATCAACTTGTACAGAGGGCCCCTTTGAAGAGAGTTCTCGAGAGCCGAAATGTAGAGGACCAAGGGCTTGTCGGGAATTGGTGGTCTAAGTACGGGGGGACTTGCCGGGTATGTTTTCAACCCATCGAAACGCCTCTGGCACTTCGAATCCCATTTAAACTCGGCCCCCGCCTTGGTTAACTCACAGAAAGGTTTACACATTTGGGAATGTTGTGAGATAAACCGGCGGACAAATTGTAGCCTCCCAATCAATCCTCGAAGCTCTTTCATATTCTTCGGGAGGCATACCAATGATTACCTTGGCCTTGTTTGGGTCGATCTCTATGCCCCTTTTGCTTACTATGAACCCAAGTAGCTTTCACGATGAAACTCCAAATGTACACTTCTTAGGGTTCATTTTCGGCTTATATTCTCTAGCTCGTTGCAAAACTTTCCTTAGCACTTCGAATGATCTTCCCGGACTCTTGGACTTGATAACCAAATCATCCACATACACCTCTACAAGGGTGTGCATCATGTCGTGAAAGATAGCCATCATAGCCATCTGATATGTAGCACCAACATTCTTTAACCCAAAGGGCATGACAACATAGCAATACATTTCCCAAGGTGTAGTGAATGAGGTCTTCTCTTGGTCCTCCTCAGCTAACAGAATCTGATTGTATCCAGAATAGCCATCCATGAATGAAAGCATCTCAAATCCATTTGTGTTATCAACCGAAACATCGATATGAGGTAAAGGAAATCATCCTTAGGACACGCTCGGTTCGAGTCCACGAAGTCTATAAAAATCCGAATTTGTCCATCCTTCTTCATAACAGGGACTATGTTAGCCACCCATTGCGGATATAGGACAACTTTAATAAATTTTGCTTGGTGTAGTTTGTCAACCTCTTCTTTCATTTTAAGTGCAATATCAGGGTGGAACCTCCTGAGCTTTTGTTTAACCGGGGTAGTTCCAGGTTTCAAAGTTAATCTATGTTCAACCAATGAATTATCTAATCCTGGCATATCTTCGTATGTCCATGCAAACGTGTCCTTATATTCTTCCAAAACTTTGATCGAAACGTTGTTCTTCGAGGGAGTGAGGTTTGCACTAATGAGGATAGTCTTAGGATCTTCCGGGGTTCCTAAATTCGGTTCCTTGGTCGGTTCATTCCACTGTGGCTGATGGTTCTTCAAATCTTCTAAGTCCGGATGCATATGCATCAGCCAAGTCCTCGATTTCATCCTCGGATTCGGGATCCTTCTACGATACCACCTCGTATACTACTCCCAAAGTATGATCTATGTTATGCTCATCCTCATCATCGGATTTCATCTAGGCTGGATGGTATTCCACTAGAAAGTTTGTCAGCCTTGCACACTCTACGCATTTCTGTGCCAATTGTTACAGATACCTATTTGGAACTCGCTTACCTCTGACTTTCCTATTTCCTAACCTAACTTGTCCTACTGAAGATAAAGTTGGAAAGGTGGTATTTACAGTGGAGGGAGGATCGAGTAAATCGATCAATGATTCAGAAAAGAGGGATCCCTGATTGGGAGCACCCTCTGGGATGAGTAGAGACGTCTCCTCGATGGAAATGTGAGTTTCAGAGAAGTCATTTTTTTTTGAAAATTTCAAGTAAAAAGATAGAATGGGCCTGAGTGACTCGAGGCTTGCTAGAAGATGACTGAATTAATAGAGAGAAAAACTTAAGAATAAAGGGGAAAAAGGGGCTCGTGGGCCCAATGGTAACGAGAAAGTGGACACGTGGGTCCAAAGCGATGAAAAAATAAACGAGTACGTGGACCCGATCATAGAAATAAATGGGCATGTGAGCCCGTGTTGGGAAAAGCCCTCGGATTACGAAGTTGATGAGGGAAGCAAATGGGCAAGGCGGCCCGGTAGAGTAGAAGGTTGAAGAGGGCACGTGGGCCACGAAAGTGGGTAAGTGGGCGCTTTAGAAGCCCATCAGATCTAGAAACAATGGTACGAGGTTGAAACATGGCATTGTTGTATTTGGGCCTCGTGGAATGGTTTTGACTTGGGTAACATGCTTAACTAGATGATCCAAGATTGGTACGCCCTTGAGTGGTTCTGGTGCTCTTCCCCACTTGAGAACGAGACGAGTCGAAAGATAAGCATAAGTCTTCCAAGTCTTCTTCTTCTTCATCTGGAGCTTTCCTTCTCTTGGCACGGTCATCATGGAACTCTTGTCGTCTTTGAAGCCCATCATCATGGTCTCCCCTTTGATAAAGATGGTGTGGAGTCCCATGGCATATCTGCTTGGAAGATCCTCCTTGGGATGGAATCCTCTTCATATCCCAACCCACACTGTGTAGTCTTTTCACGGTTTGAATCGGCCGAGTGATTCCTTGAAGGTCCTTGCCTAAACCTCTTCAGTGATAGCCTAGTTTCATCATCATCCGCCATCCTTGTGTCGGGTAGAGGAAGGCGGTCATGCATCGACTTCCGGCAATTCTCCCATTGCGAAGTCTTGGGATTGTATTGACAAACCAAGGGGTGTAAAAGTAGGATCATTCATCTCGTCCCTTATAGGCATGCTAGTCACCTTGACCACTTGTCCTTTAAAGGGAAACTTTATGCACCGCGTGGTTTGTTGAAGCCACGGCTCCTATTGCCTCCAAGTATGGCCTCCCAAGTATAGCCCGAAAAGTTGGATCAAATTCTAGAACATGAAAATCTGTTGTGACCATACATGGTCCGAGTTTGACTCTAGGTGACCACCCCAAGTGTAGACTTCTTGGAGTTGTCATAGGCCATCACCATGGCACAAGATGGCTTAATTTCTTGTTCGAAATACCGCATAAGCTATGCAGAGTTTACGGCGGCATAATGTTGATGGAAGCTCCGGTGTCAACCAAACATGATTTTACTTCAATATTACAAATAACCACGAGTACATGCAAAGCATATCTCCTAAATTACGGATCTGCTAATTCTTCTGAGAGAAAGTGAGTGTTTGGGTGCTCACTTCCTAGGGGCTAACAACTTTGTAGTGATTTTCTCGGAGTGGGAGATCTTCATTCACCGTGACCCTTTGCGAAGTACTCTTGTAGAATCTCCTGGTGCACCTTTGATCTTTTGATCAACTCAAGTATGGAAATACGGGCCGGTGTCTTGTCTAAATGTTTCAACAAATCATAGGCCGTGCCCGGCAATGGTTCTTCAACTTGTTCCTCTCTCCACTTTTGGATCTTGCGGTTGAGTACTAGCTTGAGGGAAAGAGCCGGCGGAACATCCTCCCACTCACAGAAGCACCGGGGCTATTTGGCGGTCGGGTAGAGGTGACGGGTTCGCGGGGTGGGGGCAATTGGTGTAGGTGCGAGGTATGGTTGGCAATGGGATTGGTGGTTCTAGGATGATTGGGTTAGTTGGTAGAGGGTAGGATTTGGAGGTGGTAGTGATGGGGATACCGGTGGCCTAATAAGAAGAGGTCGGGGTGTAGAAGTGGTTGATGAGTTTAATGAAGGTGTAGGTTGTGGAGTTGGTTGTGGTGGTATGATAGGTTGGGGTTTTGGAGTGGTAGAGCTTGTAAGGCTGGGGGTTCGGAGTTTGGTGGTGATTGTGGTGGTCGGATGAGTAGCGGTCGGTGTGTAGCAATGGTTGAAGGAGGTGTAGTTAAGGAGGGGCTGGCCTAATGATGGGGCGGCGAGAAGAAGTGGCGGCCGGTGGTTGGGTTATTGAACTTTGTGGTAGTTGTGGAGTAGCGAGGTGCACGGGATTATACGTCTAGGAGGGTTCCTAGCGAGGAGACCTAGGCAGGTTGTGAGGCATGGGTGCATTTTGGAATACTACTTGCCAACCTTGTGCACGGCTGGCATCTCCTTAGACAAGGGAGTGTACTAGACCAATTCTTGGGTTTGGATGTCTTGGTGCTTAGATCTTTGGAGCGGGAGCATGTAATGGGAGCGGATTCGGAACAGTACGAAGCCGAGGTTGTTGTTGTGGTTGAGCCGGTGGACGGTTGCACGCCGCTCTTTGCCTAGCCTTCATTACTGTATGCATTCCCACAAATTTGGACCCAATCAATGCTTCCTTGGTCATTCGGATCGTGGATGTAATCCTTGAATTGAAAACACACTTCAACCGAGTGTGACCGGGGCTTGCCGGTGGTAAGCACGGTATCGGGACATATCTGCGTTTGTTGGCCAAACCTCTCTTTCCTTAGGCAATTCCATTGCATTTTTCTGCCATAAGTACATTAGCAGAAGATGTCGATTCGGAAGTAAGGGAGTTGTTGGTAGTTCTCTCTCCTAGGACCTCCCCTTCGTGGTGCACGATTGAGGTGGTGGCGGTGCCCTATTGTAGGTAGGTTGATGAGGTTGCTTTGGGGTTGTGCTCTTGCATTGAGGTGGTTGTTGTGGTTGTCGTGGTTGTGGTGGCCTAACTTGTTGTTTGAGGGGTGGGTAATATGAATGGTTTTTGTGGTGGGTTTACGATTTGGTTTTGACGGTTCCACTCCACTGATTCCCCATAGGTGATGTTTATTGCTTCATTGTTAACCACTCACTTGGTTGTAAGGACCAAGCTGAAGGTGGAGAGGGGTTTTCCTAAGGTTTCTTGGTTTAGGATCAAAAGGGTTTATCATGGTATGGCATCCTTGAAATGGGCTTGCAAGTATCGGGCCTTGACATAGAGTTCATTCATTGTGGTAGGACGGTGCATGATCAAGACATTCCTCGAGACGAGGTGTAGTGTTGCCAATAAGCATCTTCACTTGTTCCCCTTACGAAATCACATCTGTCAATTTTTCTGCCATTCCCCTCCAGCGATCAGCAAACTTTATGAAGTCCTCTTCGGGCTTCATCTTCTCAGCAATCAAGTCTGTAATGGAGCATGTTGGTGCCACCTGGTCTCTGTATCTTTGCAAGAATTTGGTTTTAACAATATCGAAGTCTCCTGTCCTGAAAGAAGGAGTCGAGTGAGTAGAACCATTCCAATGCGGACCCTTCTAATGATCGACGGAACAGAAAGGCAAGAACCACTGCAATCATCTTTCAGGAATGAGGATTCATAGAGAAAATCTTTTTAAGTGGAGAAAGGATTGCCGGTACCATTGTAGCGGCGATAAGCTAGTAGCTCGGAAGGTGGCGAGGTGTAGGCGGTAGAGAGGGAATAGAAATCTCATGAGCCGACTTGGAGTCCAGGCGACATCTGCGGCCCTCTTCGTAACGTTCTGATCTCATCTTGGTGAGACTAGTCAGCGATTGCACAGGTGAGAGCGAGGTTCTTGGTTTACTGGAGGCGGTATGTGGTTAGAGACATGGTTTTGGAATTGAGGAGCATGACTTGGCAAATTTGCGAAGAGTGTCCTATGACTTGATGGGTCAATGAGAACAGCATGGTTGAAAATAAGATGGAAGTTTGAGGAACAGTGAGGGTTGGACCACGGACGGTTGAACTATAGAGGGTTGAACTACGAGATGGTTACGCTGTAGTGCCGAAATGATGGTTGAATCACGGTTGTTGAACGATAGGTGGTTGAATGAGTGGTGGTCGAACCGAGAGGTTTCAAGGAGATGAGGCAACTTGGATTAACTTCGGCCCCGTCCTACGAAGCAGAGAATTTTCCACTTCACCGCTAAATGGATTTGTATACGGGCATAGGTTTTTACGGGGGTCCGGTATAGAGGAGACAACTCCACTAAAGAGTTGTTCAAGCATCACTGAGGGAGCAGATGAGTCGAAGGACCTCTTGCGCCCGACTCGAACCGCTGGTTAACATGGCCGTACGATGGATTTAGGTGTGATGGTGACCCATCTCGTAAACTCTCGATGTTCGGCTTGTTCCGCCATTCCAACGTGTGCTTCCAGGACACTTAGTTGCATTGAACTTCAAGGAAAAAGCAAACGAGTTGACGATAGTAAACAAAGAACTTTTTTTTTGTTTTTAAGTAATTTTGCGAAAAGTTAGAGGTTTTGAATTTTTGTTTGACAAACGAAGTGATGCGAAGATTTGAAAGCAAGATTACGCAAATGATTTTTTTGATTAAACGCTTAGGTTTCATGAATTTTGTTAGCTAGAATTGTTCTCTCGACAAATGGGGTTAGGATCCTAACTCCAATCTCCCGATGAACTAGGTTTTACACAATCTCTACCATGCGTTTGTAGGTAACATATGATGCTTCGGGTTTTGGGGAGTGGGTACAGCCAACCCGATGCGTGAAGAGGAATACTCCACGTATGAGGAATTACGGAGGGCCTTGATGAAAGCCAACCCGAAGTCAAACTAGGGAAGGAATATCCTAGAAGAGAGGGTCGAGAGATCCACCAAGAGGAGATGTTTTTTGGATGGGAGGGATAAATGGGAGAGTAGAGCTGCCGCCTCGAAAAAAGTGTATAAAAAGAAGGAGGCAAAGAGAAGGAGCAGAGAATGCAATCAAGTAATAAAGCAAAGTAATAAGCTAAGCATGTGAACTTAAATAAACAAGCAATGACACAAGACAAGCAATTAGAAACTAGACGAAGCAACTAGAAACTAGAATCCATACCTTGTTTCTTATGTGAGTTACAAATGGAGATAGTGAAAAGAAGTGATGGAATAGAAGAGGGTTCAGATCTGATAGCCAAGCAAAAGGGTGGTCCACATGGGGACCGATGTAAGAGTAAGTTGAAGTTCACGTAGGAAGCCCAGAGGTAAAAAGTAAAGGTGGTTCGCGCTTGAGGAACCGGTTTTGGGTAAAGGGGTGGTTCGCGTGGGAGCCGGTTTGAATGGTCGAAAGAGGGCCATGTGGGGCCAATTAAAGGTGAATAAAGATCGGATCCAAGTTGGTATAGATCTAAAAAAAAGTGGTTTGGTTCTGCATGGGAACGTAGAAGTAAAGAAAGAGATTGGTTCGCGCGGGAACCGGTTTAAGGAGAATGAGTGGATTTCGCGTAGGGAACCGGTTTAAATAAATGTGAGCCGAAATTAAATGGCATACTTGGCACTTCGGATCTGATGAAAGATGGGTGAAATTAAGAAATTTTGAGGATGGCATGAAGTTTAAGAAAGGTGCTAAGGAAGGAGAAGGCTCACATGGGAACCGGTTTAGAACTAGAACTAGTTGCAGACAAAACACTAAGCACCCACGGTTGAAGACATTGCTTGTCCCCGCCGTGGTTGCCCGCAAGTGTCGACTGGCCGAGAAATTCGACGCGGGTCACTCTCATTTTGCCCCCAGGATGTCCCCGTGAACCCCGAGAGTGCGTCACCTCAAGAGGGGATGAGAAAAGAAAGGAATAAAGCTCGGAAAGCAAATCTCACCCCGGTCCCACACTCACATTGATCCCCGAACTTTCATCCCTTGGCGCCACTCGATCATGAAAGAGACGGTTCGTGTCATGTGGGAGGAGGGTGAGAAGAAATAAATGTGGTCGCCAGGAACCGCGGGTTCCGATTTATGAAATTAAATTGAAAGATGACCGTTGTGTACCTTAGCATGTGAAGAGTGTGGGTTGAAGCTTTCTCATACTATGGCCGGCCGATGGAAGAAAGGAGTCCTCGACGTGGTGGGTGCTTGTTCTTCTATGCAACTAGACAAATAAACAAGTGAAAAGACTATTAGAACTAGACAAATGGTGGAGAATATGTAAAGAGAATGACATGAAACACACAAGTGACTAGAAAGCCCATTGGATTCGGGTTATCTACAACCCGTTTTTATTTTCGGATAAATAGACTAGGTAATAGCAAAAAAATTTTAAAAAAAAGATAGGAGGATGGAGAATCACTAAACAAAGAGATAGGAAAAAGAGCAGAAGAAGATTCTGAGTTAGAATAGAGAAGGATATAGACGAATTTTGGGTTGTCGGAAAAGCGGCCGAACGGCAGTCCGGGATCTGCCGAGAGCGCAGAGCTTTAGCTTCTGCGCTCGTCACGACCCAGCCCCGACCTTCGGAATCCAAGTGTCGTCGAATTGAAAACTCAAGAAGACTTGGAGATGAAGAACTTTGATGAAGAGAGAACTGGTAGAAGACGTCCACACACTGATGTAGAGGACGAAGAAGAGAGACCTGGCTGATCGCCTGCGAACGGACCTTCCTCTCTCTTGAGACCGACTTTTCTCTCTCTAAAAACTCAGAAATTCTCTCTCTAAAAAAATCACAAAATCAATGTCAGGAGGCAGGTTTGCCGTCTTGAGATGCCTGGAGAGGTCGTGCTCGTGCCTGTTTCATGGAATGACACGAGAATCGGAAGTGGTAATTTATAGGAGAACGAGACGGTCTCAAAATCCGGACTAAAAAATAGGGCTCCCTTGCGCCCTGCACCCTAGGGCGCATGCGCCCCAACGAGGGGCGCATGCACCCCCTGGAAGAGAGCTTGTCACTGCGCCCCACTGGAAGGGGCGCATCTCATCAATTCGAAATTTCCGGCGCTTAAGATCCCGGTACCGTTCGTTCGTGCGGTAGAGTCCCGGTGAAAAGCTAGTTCCCTCGTGCTCTCAAGGGTTGGGAGCACATAGCCTGCACCTCGAGTGAGGGACACACAAGGTCCACGTGCCTCGCTTGGTAGGGCGCATGGGCACGTGCCCTGGGTCCCAGGGTGCATGTGACCGAGGAACCCGGGCGCATGGGGCTGTATTTTGCGCGTCCCTTCTTCCGGAAGCCTTATTCACACGAACACTCCCGAACTCGGGTGCCGACGCCGTTTGTTGCGTTGGAAAGATAACAGGCCAGAAGAAGCTTTCTATAGCATCGGATCAGCCATCACACCTCTGAAAGGCTTCAGAATTTTATCCGGAAGTTAGGGCGGTGAACGAAGATCCGATACGAGGTCGAAATGACTCCGACGGCAAATCGGAAAGGCACGGTATGCAAC
>CM069930.1:18365102-18370102 GCA_036172225.1 Cryptocoryne crispatula var. balansae
TTTCGAAAGCTCTGGGCTGCTAAGAAGGTCTGTTTAAACAGGTCCTTTTAGTGTTGATGCCTGAACGATTGACTTCTCGAGGCTTATGCATTGCAAGGATACCTCTTCGCAAAAGAGGTGGTCAAGATCCGCTGCCGTAAGAAGCGACACTGAAACCACTGCGCCCTTTATATCTTAAACGGTGTAAGTATGTCTTCAGCAGTACTATGCTGAAACATCAGGCCCTGAAAAGGGAACCTTCAAGTGTGGGTCTCCTTGACTCCTGCACGGGTATACCGCGTATAATCCCTGCATTCCATAGAAGAATGATAAGGAAGAGAGGGATGAAAACGCTGGTAAGGTTAGTGAAGGTTTATCTGTCCTGTGGTTGTCTATTAAGAAACTTGTCTGTTTGGCACCAAAAGTGTCAAGGGCAACGTTTAATTAAATCAATGTGTACAGAGCCAACACACCTTCAGTCGGCATTAGATGTGTGTTCTGATATAAAAGATCACATGAAGTACTTTGTCGGCTGTATATGCCGTGGTTAAGTCGGATACCCGTTCACTTAAGGGTAGCGTTCATGTAGAGCCAACCTGGAAAGCACTGCCAAACTCTGATCGAGATATTGATAAGAGCCCTTCTTGTTTGACGTCCTATGAAATATGAGTTGGCAGCCTATTTCAACATTGGAACAAGTTGCCAATAGTTTGGAAGGATTGTGGAGATCCGGGTGTGTTATGGGTTCCAAAGAGGGTGTTATATGCCCTAGAGCCCAGCTAACAGGGAGTGGACCAATCATGATCTCAACTTATACGAAAGTACAGTTGGACCATACTTGGCCACTATACCGCCAGCTTTTAAGAGCGCTACGGTATAAAACTTGGAAAATTGGCTTCTGTGGAGGAGGGTGGTGGTTAAAGGCGGATTTTCGCCATAGGTAACTACATCTGTCAAGCGGAGAGGTTGTTAAAACCATGGCATGACTGGTGCATGGATGTCTTGAAAGAAGAGATTCAGGACAGATGGTACATTCGATCCAAGAAGCGCCTTCCCCATACGCCGTGCCAAACTCGAACTTTATTCGTTTGATTTGGAGATGAGTAATGCTTCAGACCTACTGTAAGTGGGATATAGAACTTCGCTCACCACTGCCTCTTGTGAATGAAGCAGAGATTAGGCGGAACTAATAGCTGGAGGAGACCTCAGGCACAGAGAAATCCCCCTATGTTCTACTGTCACTCTGGACACAATCCGTTTTTGCCCAGCACCGGCCCCACAGTCCAAGTTTTCCTGTATGCCTCAGACACCTAGATCCCGTCACAAGGTTAATATATATGATGAGTGCAGTTATTGCCATGAGAAGGGACAACTGAGAGAAGGATTGTCCCAAGGAGTTGAACAAAGACAAAGTTCAGAAGCCTAACCCGAGTGCGTGGTCCACCTAAAGATAGAGCTTCATCCCAGATCGACCAGAAAAAAGTGCACAGCCTTTCCTGACTGCCGACCGACGATAATAAATAGCTCTCTTACCCAGGGGCAAGGTTACTTGAGCATTCCCTTGGGGGCGCTTTAATTTACGTCTGAAACCTGGCTGTAGCATCTCTAGCCAGCTCGGCTTGCGGTTGGGTTAGCTCGAGGCAGCAGCAAACTTTCGCTTTTGGCATCTGCGAGATCAGAACCACCATGGGAAGGTGAGTGCAGCCTGCCATAGCACGCCTTTACCTAACTATACTGGGGGACGTCTCTCCCACGAAAGGCACTTGCTGCTCAGGAAACGTCCTAATCGATCAGTCTCTCACGGGTATGGCTTTTTCGTTAGTCTTGTATCTGTCGACCTCATTCCAGAATTGGGATCCAGATGTCAGAACGGGCCCTCGAGAGAAGAGTCAAGGTCGTAGTTAAGTAAGCATACCTAACGCATAGACTCTCTTCGAGAGGGAGGCGCAACCCAAACGGCACGGCCCTCACTTTCCGGCCAATTATCAAAGCGGCTGTAGAGGGATTCGGTTTTTCTAGATAAATAAGGTTGAATTGAGAGCTTGATGTTACCCTTTTCCATATTCGTACCATCTCCCAGGATGAAGTCTCATTTTTTTTCTTTGCCTATACTAAAAATGTAACCATGGTCGTCCCAAAAAAATGGAATATCCACTGGCCTTTTGTCTATTAGTCATCGGTAAGACTACATAGGAGCATCCTTTGATCACTATTTTACTGGCTAAGTAAGCATGCCCCACATACTCTTTTCTTTATAGCTCAGCCATTCTCAACTTGGATTTAGCTGCCATAGTGTTCCTACCTACTTGGAAGGAAGTAGTTTATTCTTTTCCTCCAGAATTTCTTGGGTCTTTCAACACTTTGTGTTACCAATTGCCATTAGAACTACTCTTGCTTCTCGATCAACTATTTTTAAACATGCTATAGGTTGTTCTAAGGCTACGCATCTCGGTGCCTTTCTTTTCATCAAAGAGAGGCGCGTAGCGTAAAAAACTTTGCATACCCTTTAAAGTCAATTGAGTCTCTTTAAGAATAGTCTGAATCACTTGGACGGTGGAAATCCCATTTTGAGAAGGGTTGTTTTGTCCTTCAGAATCGGGGTTCGCTGCTGTGGTGTCTTCAACTTTCTTTGATTTGTTTGCTTTCTCCAGTCTTCTGCTGGTGTCTCTAGGCCTCTTGTCGTTAAACTTCTTCGAACTTGTGGCTGTGGCATTTTTGTGACTTTCCCTTCTAATCATTGTGGTTACACAGTAGGTTCTTCTTCGTCTGCTTCTGTTCCCACTAAGTTTACCTAGTGCTTAGGACATCCGGAATCATCTAACCTAATCCACACCATTGACACATCAGTTTGTGTTGATAGGTTGGTTGTTTGGACAATTCTTGGTCCAATGCGCCCACCCAAGTTTCCTTCAGACGCTCCAAGCGCAATTGGTCGTCCTTCCATATCATATTCCCGGGCAAACTCTCTTAGGTTTCCTTCTTGGTGATCTGAGACTATGTTCTTTCGATTCGAAGGCGTCCTCTACCGCATAGTTTGGTAAGTAGCATACCCCATGTTTGGTCTGGTTCTTGTGTTGTAACGGCACCCTTAGTTTCGTTTGTTGTGCAGAAGGGATAATATATACGATACGAACTCTTTGGTTAGATCGGACAGGGACTTCTATAAAAAAGATCTTTCCACTCATTCATCATACTATAAGTCGAAGTCACGGCATGGGGGGGCTCGGAATAAGAACGATAATCGGTGTCGTGGTGGTGCTACGAGATGGCGATTTCTCGTATCGTATAGAGGCTTGATTGACCATAGATGTGAACCGATCGACCCATATCTAAGAGAAGATAAGTAGTTCTTCTATCGTTAAAGGACAAGGGGATAAGATGTAGCGGCTTGCCTATATTTAGTATTTCCCACTACGCTCGTCGGTCAAACCAATGATTCTCTTCTCAAAGAAATAGAATATCATAGAGAGAGTCTTTTTTTTTTCTGGTATGTAGCTCCGCGAGCTAGGAACGCATCATCGGGGCAGGGGGAAAACGAGCAGAACATAGGGTCTCCCTCTTCTTTTTTCTTTTGTTTGTGTCCAGTCCGTTGTGTGTGTTTTTTTTTAGGCTTATCCTTTCCGGGGGCTGCTTCGGGCATAAAATGACTTTTTTTCAGCTGATCTCACATCGAGAGCAGTTCCCTCTTGTTCAGGGCTCCTCCGACTCCGGGGAATCGGTCAAGTGAAGCGGGAGGCTACTCTCGACCCACCTCTCTATAAAAAACAAAACCCCTCCACTGAGGAGAGCAGAAGCTCCAAGATGAATATGTCCTGGATTCATTCTCGTCCTGATCTGATCCACCATGAAATTTTTGGAATCTACAAAAACATTCGAGGAGAGGGCTCGTTATGATCTTTGATAAGATCACAAGGTGCTGAAGGAGGGGGGATCCTTAGGTTTTTGTAAAAGGGATGCTCTTATCATGCATGTTATCACGGATATGATAAGAAAAACCGAACTCTATTTGATGTCGATTCATCCACACCGCAAGCGCCTTGTAGAGGAAAGCTAACTGCTTGCTGGCTGGGAGCTATATGAGCGGTAACGTCCACGTACGGCTCCGTGAGAAGGTGGACGGAAATGGCCTTGTTGTACCTCACTCCCGTCTTCAATGGGGTCTGCTCTTTCTTTTTTGGGAGAGTATGCCAATATGATCTTAATGAGGTGCGGGGCTTTGCATCTGACATTCGTTGGGCTTCCCTCTGCGGGAGCCATCGTCCCGGCATTTTTGTGCCATAAACCCCTCCCGGCCGAAGACTAGTGATAAGTGGTCTCGCTACGCCTTCGGAGAAGGGTAGCCTAGTGTGTAAGCACAGCAATGAACCACGCCGAACCCTCAGACGACCCATCTAAGATTAGGGGGGAGATCCTCAGTAGTGGTGACCCTTTGACTCTTCCACGGACTTATACATGTACCGAATGATCATACGGGAAAGTGAACTCCTGGGTCTGGAACCAGGGGGATTGCTCCGACGCAAGCGAGAAAACGGAAAGCGCGCTCCGCTTGCTCCTTTCTTTCTCGTCCACTCCTGGGGGTGCAGACACACCTGCGTGGATTATAGGTGGCAGTTACAAGAATGGCGGGGAAGTTAACAGTACCCGACGACATTCAGGGATGAATGTAGACCCATCGGGCAGGGATAATCATTCCGGTCCTAGGAGAGGTGGCGACACCAGCCTGAGCTGAGGGAAGCCCTATGAGTCACTGAACGACCGCAGGAGGCGCATCCTAAGCCCGGCTTCTCGGAGCTGCTATTGCGAACGCTTACCCTTACGACTATAAGCAACAGGAGGGCTGGGTTCCTTCATAGAAAGGCGACCGGGCCCTTTTTATAGTATAGAAAAAAAGTTCGGGAAAGGGGGCGCAAGCGCCTTTGTCGCAAGCGCCTTGTGTCGTTTCAAAGCCAACCTCCGCCTTTGTCAATCTACAACACGTTGGCAAAGCAATCAAACCATCACGACAAAGCCCTTTTAAACAC